>CM069916.1:18179381-18385890 GCA_036172215.1 Camellia granthamiana | reverse complement strand
TAATTTTTTAACAACACTAAAAAAATTTAATTTATAAGGCCATAATTTATAATTTATAATTTATTATTTTTAATTAAATTTAATATATAATTTATAATTTAAATTTTTTATTTAATATATAGTTTTAAATTAACAACACTAAAAAAATAATTTATAAATATTTAAAAGACTATTTTACCCTTTTTTAATTGTTTACTAAGCAATAGCATGGAGGGTAAAATGGACATTTCACAAAATAATCCCATGGGATACCAATCCCATGGTTTCTATCCCACACCTCCCATGGGATAGGATAGTCCCATATTTGTGGGACTAATAGTCCGGGGGAACTATTAGTCCGGAGCAAAATTTTTCAAACAAACAATGGACTATTAATCCGGTTAATTTTTTGGCATGGGATTGAACATAATTTTTTGTCCCTTTATCCCTCAAAACAAACATGCTCTAATTGGCATGGGATTGAACATAATTCAAGAGAAATAACAAAAATAACTCTAAGATTAGACACTTGTCACAAATTAAATCTTACATTGTTAATTTTTTTAAAACTTTATAACAATCAAAATCCTCCCTCCATTTCCGTTAACTTGTCTATTTATTTGTACCTCTAGTTTTCAAGCCAAAATTATAAGAAAACAAGATTAAGCCTATTAATTTGCAACCTAAACAAGTGGCGAGCTATGTCAAGAAAGGATTAATGTTCTTTTATTTATTTATTATTTTTTTTTTTGTAAATATGGTGGCAACCTGTAGACACCCCATTTTTTACCGCCCTTAAAACTTGGACACTACTGATTGCTTACTTAGTGATGCAGGCTATGCTATGTAAAGGGTCGATTTCTTTGGCAAGGAGAGCGTCAAATCCAAACCTCACATCCCTTTTTTGGACCAAAACTATTTTGAATGGTTTTTAGACCTTAAGGCCCTCTCTTTCAAAATGTTTTTGAAATAAAGTTCCTACGACGTTCCGACGCTCGCATTTCGTTAAATGTTGCGCTTTTCAGTAAACCGAGTAAGGACAAAGTGGAAATGAATGAAAGAGAGATGAAATCTTTGAAAAATCTTTCAAAACACCTTGTTTAGGGGTTTGGAGTTGAAGAAAAAAGGAGAAGAGGGAAGAAACTAAGATGGGGAAGAAGATGGGCATGAATTGTTAAAAGAGAGTCGAGCATCCCTCGCTAAATCAGGCCTATCCTTTTGAATACTTGGATTTCAGCTATGAGGCTGCCACCATTGGAAAGAAGACTTCTGGGACTTCATTTTGCACTTAAGAATCTCTTAAAGCCGTGTTCGGATGCGGGAGATATGGCTGGTTGGAGTTGGGCATCAATCCGATTGAGCTGGAACTGAGCAGTCTTCACTAAAAGAGGGATATCTCTTAGCGTACTTGGAATTTTGATGTGAGGCTGCCATCATTGGAAAGAAGACTTCCGGGGCTACAATTTAGGCTTAAGAATGACTTGAAAAGGCATCCAGATGAAGGAGTTATGCTTGCTTCAAGTTGTGGACTAGGACTGATTTTTGCTGCCGACCACTAAGGGAGTGTGCCGACCAAAAATGGAGCATGCTGACCTTATGCCGATCAGAAATGATCCTTGTCGACCAGAAAAAGTGGCCGGTCGACCAACTGAGGTGGTTGGTCGACCACTTGTTCCCAGAAAGCCCAGAATTTTGCAGATATTTTGCTCCAGCTGTTCCAGACTGTCACAGATATTTCCAATTCAGATATTTCCGACCCAAAGCTCTTGAATTGCTATATATGGAAGATATATCTCATATATTGCAAGGGTTAGAAAATTTGGGAGCTTCTCACACTAAAAGTCCTCTCTCTTTAGAAATTTTAGAGTTGAAAACTCTCTCTCTCTCTAGAATTCTCTTATTCTCCTCTTGTTTTTGAGCCTTAATCTTAGAATTCTCTACACTTTTGCAAAGAGACCCTTAACCAAAGTTGATCACCATTGGGCTGAAGTCCTTTGGAACCTATTTTTAAGCTGTTGGAAGGTTGTTTGGCTCAGAAAAGAGGCTGATTTGCTGCTGTGCTTCAAAGGTAACCCCTTATCCCTTTTAAGCTCTTTGTGCACTATTGTTTTGCCATAGTTTTCAACTACTTTGGGGCTGTTTTTGGGGTGGTGTTGAACTACAAAAACCTCTATTTTTCAGTCCTAAAAGTGTTGGTTTGTACCTTGTTTGGCTAGGGGGTTGTTCTCCCTTTTTGTTTTTTGGCTTGTGAGGCATTTTGTGTAACTTGTCACCACCTTCAAATCCAACTTTTTGGGCCTTTTTACCACTAAAACTCAGAAGTTTTTCAGTGACAAAAACCATGTTTTGAGGTCCCAAATAGGTGGGGGTGGTCCCCCTTCTTTTCTTGTTTGCATATGTTGATGGCCAACCAAATGAGCATGTGTTTTTACTTCTTTGTGGCTTTGTTTAGGCTCATTTTTGTGACTTTTCAGACCTGCCATAACTGTTTTTGGCTGTCTTGGTCACCTCTTGCATGCTTATTGCACTTGTAGTGTAATCCTACCTGTGGCCTTACAAAATAGCATGTCTTTGTGCCTTGAATTTGCTTAGTTCAAGCATGTTTTTAGCCATTATTTTCCATGCTTTAACTCTGATTTTAGTTGGTGGGGTCACCTCTTGCTTGATTTTTGTACTTGTAGTGCAATCCCCCTTTGTATGCTTAACATGTATCATGCTTTATGCCTCTAATTCTAGCTTGCTTTAGCTCTGTTTTAGCATGCTTTTGGCCTTGATTTAGCATGCTTAAACTCTGTTCCAAGTGGTCTTTGTCATGTATGGCTTGCCTTATAGGACTATAGTGTAATTGGCTCCACTAGTCTTGAGTTTTGAGGCCCCTACCATGCTATACTTGTGATGTTTGCATGCCTTGGCATCATTTGGCATGGTATTTCAGAGCTTATATCTTTGCCATATTCTCATGTTTATCACTCTTTAATTATGTTTAAGAATTGTGCCTTTATGCCTTGTTTATGAGCCATCATATGAGCATGCATTTCTAGCTTCTTGTGCCCAAGTTTCAGGACGTTTTGGCCTCTATTTTGGCATGGTTTAGGTCTGTCCATAGTTGGTTTAGTCATTTAGGCTTGGTATTGCATGCCTCTTGTGAAATACTTTTTACTAGCTTTGACGTTTTTGGCCTTCAACATGTTATGCTTGCATTGTTTGCATGCTTTAAGGTCTTTAGCATCCTTTTTCAATGCTGAAATGTATGTCATTGCATACCATCTTTCATTTATTATATCGCTTTGAAAGAGGTTTTAAGCCCTTTGTTGGTTTGAGTGTGAAATCGAAGCGTTCATGCCTAATGGTTTTAGCCTTCTTTTGAAAGTTTCTACTAACCAACGGCATGATGCTTCTTTCATGCTCAAGAAGCTTATGGCTTGGTCCATATTTCCAATTAGAGAACTTCTCACTTTTGGACTTAACCAATTAAAGGATGGATTGATAATCTAAAATGAGTAAACAAAATTGAACCAAGTAAAACATGTTAAGAAAACATGTTTGAGTTGCATTGCATGTGTTTGGATCGGACGTTAATCCAAACACGAAAAACGAAAGGCGTTTCATACTTGAAGTGATGAAACGTGCCTCATTTCTTAGTCGCCGTCCCCCTTGATTGTGCATGATAGGGTGGAGGCCTCTCGAGTCTTGTGTGTTACTTGTGCATTCATCAACATTGTGCAAGCTGGACTCTTTGGCCATCATGCATTGAGATGCGTGATTGGTGGCTTGAGAGCCGAGCACTACACTCTTTTGAGCTTGAGACATGATAAGGAGTGTAGTTGCACACACATTTCCTTGCAAATACACTGTCATGCCTCTGTTTGTGCTCTATTGCAGCAAAATAAGAAATTGCAAGAAGCAGTGGCCGACCAGCCATCAAAGCCAGCCGACCGGCCTCCAAGGCTGCCGATCGGCCACCAGTACTGGCCGATGGCCATCCCTCTTGGCCGACCATCCCTCAGCATGTTCCTAAGGTGGGTCAGAAACATTCTGGAAGTTGGCATAATTTTCAGAAGTACAGAAGTGTGCAAATAGAGGCATTTAGAGGCAAGGTAGTGGATTCTCGGGAGGACGCAACCGAGCATGCATGCCTCCTTCGCCTGCGAGGCCATTTTACCGCTTTACTAGCTAGTTGTAGTTAATTACATGTGTTTTAATTAATTAGTTTAATTAATTAGCTTAGATTAGCTGGTTATTCAATTTAATTTGGTTTATAATAATTAATTAGCTAGAATAGTTAGTTAATTAGTTTGTTTGTAATAGTTAACTTAATTAGCGTAGCTAGTTAGCTTTCATATTATTCGGACCCTCCGTCGAGAGGGCAAATGTTGTAATAAGGGTGCGTGTGTGTGTGCATGTCTTCCAACCCCCATTTCTTTCTCCCTTTTACTTACTGCTTTCGATGGTTAGTTTCGGGCACATTTCAATTAGCATATCTTATGCTTCGCATGCGTGCATCATTAATTCGTCTTGCATGCACCGGGCTCGGCACATCATTCAAACTGCATCGTATTTCAATACCTATTTGAATACATGTATCAAATTGTTGCATTCATATGCCATCTTTAGATAGCCTAGCCTATTTAGCTGCATTTTGCATGCGTTGCATTAGGCATCTTAACATAGCTAGGATCATGCATTGATTTCTAACTAGTTTTCTTTCTTTGGCTCGGAGTACACTGTGAGTATTTACGCTTTAACATACTGCATAAGATGTTAGTGTTGCCATGTCAGCATACTTGCCATGAGGCTATTTGCTTAAGTGCTTTAACTGCATGAGTGCCTGTGGATGAATGCTTCATTGTTTGAATTTGAACAATTCATCAAAATGTGTGTTTTAAGCCCATTTGAAGTGGCAAAATCATGTTGTTTTAAACCCACTTGAGGGTGGCAAATCCGCGCTCTAGCCTACTTGCGAGTAGCAATTCCAAACCATTTTCGAAAAACAAGCATGAGATGTTTTGTTCCAAATTGAGTGATTTAGTCTATACTTGTATGTTGTACGCATCACATAGTAAGTTAGCTAATAAACCGGAATAAAACACGTGTTTTCAAAAACAACATATCATGTTAATAGAGGCTGATCCTTTGATCGGGCGAGCGGGGGTGCTCATTTCAGGACCTTCCCCTCTCGTACCCAAGTTCCCGAGCCGAGGCAACTTTGGTGATGACGAACACGTGGCCTTAGACACGAGTTAGGGTTTCCTAAATTTCTCAAAACAAAATATTTATGTGGCAATTCTGAAATCTAATAAAGCAGTCCATGTTTGGCACTTTTGATTCAAAATCGATTTTTCAAAACAATTTGTCGGATTTGGACTCTTTGGTGATTTATCAGTCTTACATTGCACTTTGTGAGATTAGATTCAGAACCGTGACAGGAGTCCGAACTGTAGTAGCTAGAACTACAATTCGCACCCTCGCGCGCGGAGCGGAGTTCGGGCGGTCTACACAACCCCATCCAAATTCTAACGTAATTTAAATTTTTTTTCCGCATGTTTTCAACTTCATCTAAAAACAGGGGAATATTTTTGAAGAAACATAATTTCATCTAAAATAATCATGAAGTACAAGTTTGAGGAACTCTTGAAAAGGGGGTTACTTCATTATCATATTGAATCTTTGATATTTGGTTTAATCAAACACCTTCAATAGAATGCTAACTAACATTTTGCCTGGGTAATAGTATATATATAGAACTAAAACCATCAATATTTACCTTGCACCAAACATGTTATGGAAAGAACTTGGCAACTGGGAAGCAAATGTCCTCTCTTATGTCCTACTAAAACCGATAGATAGAAGCAAATTATTAAGACCTGAAAATGAAGCAAGAAAATTTGAACTTGACAAAACCCTCTTCCTCCAGCACCCCCAGTAACCTGATTAAGAGCAAAATGTAAGCTTTCATCCATTCATATTGTAGAGCCGGAAAGCTCAGCCACGCATTGACCCCCAAGAACTTCCATGACTGTCTTCATAAATTTGAGCATGGCAGGTGGTTGACAAACTTAGACAATGTTTGGACATTGCTTCATAAACATACCATTGGATTAAATTCCAATGAATCCAAATCTGTGCTTAAATAGAAGAAAGAACATATAAGAACATAAAGACTTGCCAGCTTGATTCAAGAAACTACAAAAATCCAGCTAGCTTCATATCATTCATTACCACATCCAACTTCACAGATAAGCCTGCTCTTCGATAGCCAGCAACCAACAAATCATAATTAGATCTTGTGAGCTTGAAAGAGCTTCTTATACATTCCAAAAACAATTCTAGTCTATCATAAGCTGCCCGCCTGAAGTACGAACAGATTACCTTGTCCACATCCTCTGGGCATTTAAAGGATATCCCTTGTCTCAACATCCTCCCAACAGAGTATTCAACATCATCCAATCTATCCAACATAGCATACATCCTTATAATCCCAAGGTGCACTGGTGATAAAGTTTTCAGACCTTGATTGGATTTCATCAATGTTGTTAGCATCTCCTCCATCTCTTCCACTTTCCCGAGATCATAATACAACCCCACAAGCTTCTCAGCCATGATCCCATTAATCTTCCACCCACCATCCAGAATAAATTTCAAAAAATCTTTAACTTTGATGAGATTTCTCTGCTCACAAATCCCCCCAAGTACCATTTCCAATATGGGTACATTAGGTGTGATTCCTGATATAACACCATTTCTTCATAAAAACTGTCAACAGCATCGTATTTTTTCAATTTGGCAAAACCGGAAATGAGAGATTTGTATGTCTGAAGATCAGCAGAAAACCCAGCAGTATTTCTGGCTGAGTACCAAGCTTGCATAGCCTTATCATTTCCCAAGTTTGCAAATGCCGAAATGAAGGCATTATAAGTCTCAGAATTGGGTTTGTAGCCATCTGAGTTCTCCATTACTTCATATAAGCTTAGTGCTGTTATCACATTAGCTGAAGACAAGCAAGTCAATATAAGTGCATTGAAAATGCCAGAGGTGGGTTCAATTCCATTGGCCTCCATTGAAGTAAACACTTGCATTGCAAGCGGAACATTTTTAATCTTTCCACACATAGATATGAGCTCAGAGTAACAACCAGGATTTCTTTCTTTATCTTTTAGTATTTTCTCTAATCTCCATTCCAACACCTGTCTAAATTGAGCAAACAGTTGTGTATGAGTACAAGTTGACTTGGTTATACAAAATGTTGTATGACAGAGATCTGCACACAAAGTTTCAGTCATTTACTCATTCATTATGTGAAAAGGATAACAACTTCACTTTCACATAAAAGTTCAGGGGAAAAAAAAAAAACAAGATTGCTTATGAAATTCAAAAGTTGGGCATGCATGGGCTGTAAATACCATGAAAATTGACATTTTAAGCACAGAAATTGCAATACTAAAAACACTTGGCATTCATAATTAATAAGAAAAAAAGAAAAGAAAAAAACATTTCTAGAAACTGAATGTCAAATTCAATGTTTAATAAATTTGAAATTTTTTTTTGACAATGTGTGGTTGCTCTCTCAAGCACACACGGATCCCCTAACCCATTTCTCCCATCCCTCAATCCCAGCCTCCTTTGTACCACATGATACATAACAAATTCTCTTACATGGATCATGTGGTAGAGAGAGTGTTTGAGACGGGGATAGAGGACAATCCAAATGGAGGATTTGATCTCCTCTCAAGCTGAACAAGAATTGGAGTAGAAGAATGATTTATTATATGTAAGAAAATGATTTATTAAATGAACACGGTTGGCTAAACTAATTAAATTACGAAGATATGAATCATTATTATCCACTTCATTTTTTCCCCATCAAAACGAATTCAAAGAGCCAATTTACCTTATTACTTTTCTAACAAATCACCTATAGAGTAATACTATTATACCATTAGTATACCCATTTCAACATACCTAATAACATCAAATTTAATTAAATTTTTCTTTTTTCTTTTTGGCTGATACAATCTCTGCTTCCACAACTTCACCAACTAATGCTATGTTTGAAAAACCAAAAATATATATTTTTAACAAATTCCTATCATTTTCTTCTCCTCCTTATTTTTTGGGTACATTGGAAATCTACCAACTAAATATTTTTTTCATCTCCTCTTTCTTCTCCTCTTCATAACCCAACTAAATATAAGGGGAAAAATAGTTTACTTCACTTCATTTTCTTATCTTTCAACTTCTCTTTTCCTTTCACAATACAAATCCAAACAAAAAAATGTTTTTTTTATTTTTTTTTATTTTTATTTTTTAAAAAATTTATCTACAAATTCCTATCATTTTCTTCTCCTATTTAAAACCCAACCAAATATAGCGAAAAAGAAAATTTCTATTTGCCTTCATTTTCTTATCTTGTCTCTTTTACTTTCCTTCCCCAAACAAATCCAAACAAAAATGTTTTTTTCTTTTTGACAAATTCCTATCATTTCCATCTACTCTCCAACTAAATGTTAGGGGGAAAAAATATATTTTACTTTACCCAACTTCATTTTCTTATCTTTTCTCTTTTCCTTTTCCTTTTCCTTTTCCTTGACCCAGACAAATCAAAAATATCCCAACACAGCCTACAGACACAGAGACAATGGGTCGAAATCAAATTGTACAAATGGATTGAGATTCAAATTATATGTGTGTGTGTGTGTGTGAGAGAGAGAGAGAGAGAGAGAGAGAGAGAGAGAGTAGCAATTACCAGCTGAGCTTTGTGAGGAGAGGAAGAGCAGAGAGAGTCGAGAAGGGCATCCCATGAAAAGTCGAAGCTTTTGAGTGTCAAATCGTTGTCCTCCTCGGCATCGAGTGTAGCTTTGATGCGTGAGTTTGGTGCTTCAATCAACCTCGTGACCAGAGACGAGCTCGACGAATTGCTGTGGAATCGAATCAGACCACAACAGTTCTTCCATGGAATTGGCAGAAACGATTGGGGACGACCACTCAACCACAATCCCTTTCTCGCCACCACTGATACAAAAACCCTAGTTCTACAAACCAACGCCATTTTCTTTCTCTGTTTCTTTCTTTGTTCCAACTTCTGTTTTCTTATTTTCATTTCAACAAGAATTTGTGATTTCGGGAGTGTTTGGTTGCAGGGATTTGGCTATACAGACCACAGTTTTCCAGTTCCCAATTTTTTTTCTCTCTCTCTCTTGATCAGCATATAAAACTTTTAAGGAAATAGATCCCACCGATATATTCTGCAAAATCTTATTTATCTGTATATTTTTATTTCATTATGTGTGCGCAATATAATTGAACGTGTACATATTTTTGATGTTAGAATTTATAATTGTTCTTCCCAACCCATTATTTATTCGCCAACCATGCCTACAGATACACCATTTTTTGTACATGTTAAAGGTGAAATTGTTACTAAATTTTACACCATGTTATCCTATGAGAGTTTCACATTGTGTCTTTAGCTGTATGCAATCACTCATTCTTAAATTTCTGTTTTTTATTTTTAATGCACTTTCAATTGTACAACCATATTTAAAAATTCTCATGTCTTAAAATTTTGAGGTCAAGATTCTTGGATGTTGCTGTCTTTATATGCAAGAGAATACTGTGCGAAGTTAACAATTACTTTATTTATTAACATATAGAAATGTTTATATGCTACATTTCAAAGATTTGACACTGTGTTTGAGAACCCATGAGAGAAAAGAAAAAAAATAATTACTTAAGTAATAAGAGAAAAAAAAAGAAAAGAAAAGAAAAGAAAATGATTGTAATTTCTCTCATTTTTATTTGGATAAGGAAGAAATAAAAGAAAAGAAATGATTATGATTTCTCTCATTCTTGTTTGGTTAGATTTTATTAAGAAAAAAGAAAAGAAATTATTTTATGTTATATTACCAAAATAACCTTTTTATATTTTCAATCATTTTATTTTTGTTATTTTTATAGGAACAAAATTAGTATTATAAAAATAGTAATTTCTTTTCTCTCCCAATCTCTCCACTTTTAAAAAGATTGAAAATGAAGCTTATAAGAGAAATGAATTTCTCTCCATTTCTTTTCTTTTCTCTCCAAATCACTCAATCCAAACATAGCGTAAGTGCGGATATTGATATTGATAGCATTGATCACAATCCATCCATGATACTTCCACTAATATTTTTTTTTAGTCAAAAAAGAAAACTACTCATTCCTTGATAAATTCAGGATATGATAGCATTGATCACAACCATCCATGATATACTTTCACTAAAAAAAAATTTAATAATAAAAGAACTACTCATTACTTGAGAAATTCCATTTGGACATACGATGAGACTAGGGGCATGGCATGGTATCCCCATATGGGACTGAGATACAAAACGGGAGATTAAGGGAGAGAGGAATCCGGACTAACACAGGAAAAGACCAAAATGACCCTCATCTATGCTTTAGATTATGTAATCCATGTCTAACGATTTCAGATTATGTAATCCATGTCTAACGATTTCAGACAAACATCAAACGGGACATTCCAAACGTAAAATAGGATTAATCTCAAGACTATTAATCTTGGATTAACAATCCCATATAATTCAGTCTAACCAAACAAATAAGACCAAATTGCTTTGACCATGCCACCCACCAAACATTGATGGCAAAATCTCAATAAAACCACCAAGCTGGTAAAGAAGGAACCAACCGTAATGCGTAACAAACAAAAGGATTCAAAAGTTAGTCAAGCTGGAAAAAATAATGAACATGAAGTGAGAAATAAAAAGCAACTTCCATTGTCAAATAAAGCTCTAACCATCCAATCCATCCAAAACAATAACAGCTTGTGACTGAAAATAAGCAACACTCAGTAGATGAAATTCCGAAAATTGTTCTTGCCATAATCAAGATGATGAAAATTGAAAAGTTTGATAGACTAAAATGTCCCTTGATAGTTGAAACCTTAAGAGGTTGCGGCGGCTCCCTTCTTCCTTGGAGCTGCTTCAGTACCTAACCAAACAAACCGTAATAAAACTTATCAATCAAATTAAAATTAGAATTATAAATGTAACTAATTAAAACAAAGTCTAACTGCCCTTAGAAAGCAGCAAAGGGTATACCTTCTCTGAAGCCACTCTTGAACCTGCGGGGAACATTACGAAGATACCTCATACGGCCAGTTCCAGTGGTCTTCCTTCGAATTGCCTTCACACTCCAGTTATCTGAAACCAAACTCAATGAAATCAAAAAATCAACAGCTATATCTCTTGGTTTTCCAAAAAGGTGAAGGCAGAAGTTCACATTACCTGATCCTTAAAATTCATTTGAAACAATAATAGCAACAATGCGTATAAAGAATTACACATCCGAACATTTGATAGCATCAATTTGCAACTAAATAAGCATATACTAAATACGGAAATCATAAATCAAATCAATCTCAATGTATGCTCCGACACACCTCAAGGATCGAAAGCCCAAAAATCAATTACAAACATCAGTATCATTTAGGAAAGAAACAAAAAGAATTTGAAACAAAAAAAATTACATATGAATTCTAATAACACAAATGACATTACATCTACCAATCCTTAACATTGGGTGGTTGCCAAAAAATTATACAACGGGCAAATCTGAGTCCAGCTGGGTCCATTGCTTTTATTCCAGGCAGGCATGGCTTTCTTGTGTGTGGGGTGCAGGTGCATTATGAAGGTAATTCTAGGTGTTTTACCAAGGAGGAACTTTGTTTTATAGGGCACTACTCACTAATTTGTATAGTTCATGTGATTCTTATATATGTGTGTGTTTATGAACATGTACAATTGCGGTTAAAAACATGTACATTCATATGATTCTTGATATTGCAGAATCTTTTATCATAGGGTTTTTTTTGTAACTTACGATCGAAGAAGGTGAGATTAGAGTATTGTTTTGGAAGGATTTTAGAGGCTTTTAAATGCTGACATGAAAACCAACCATGAATGTTCCAATGGACTGCCATGCCAGTCACATACCAATTTCGGATAACTATTTTGGATTGCCGGATCCAATGAAATCTTGTTTTCAAAAAAAATTATTTATAAAATTCTATAAAATTTGAAACTTGTTCACATTTTCTTGACAAACCAGTGTCATTTTTAAAGTTGACAAATTTGTTGAAACAGAAAACATAAACCTAACCAAAAAACCCAAAATTCTAGCTTCAGTCATTTCCTTACTAACATAAACCGATCAACACAAAAATAAATGATAAAAAAATTATCCGAAACATAAAGCAAAATTGAATTATAAAACGAATCTGCATAGCTAATCGCATCAAATCAAAGATTAATCGATCTTGTAGAGAGAGAGAGAGCAGACATGTCCTTTTGCGAGCAGCGGGAAAGGCACAAGCAGAGCATCGACTCTTCTGGAGATGAAAGCTTCGGCGGCCACATCTGACGCAGAGCGTGTGAGTCTTGTTCCTCCTCTTCCCGAAGCTTCCCGTTCCTTTTCCCTGAAATTATTCTTCATCATCATATATACATACATATGTTCATTTTCTATACAAATTCTTCAGCAGATCAGAGAGAGAGAGAGAGAGAGAGAGAGAGCTGGTACCATCTCTTCTTCAGTGGCGAAACCCTAGCTCCGGAGTTCTCAGCAGCAGAACGATCCAAATAAAATTGCTAAGATATTTATGTTGGAAAAAAAAAAAAAAAAAGATTGTTGGCCCAAGATGCGGGCTTTGGGCCTGGTTTATTCACACATGGTTGGTTTGGTCATAAGAGTTTGGCCCATCACTGTGGTTGCATCCTTTTAAGCCCACTAGAACCCATAAGTAAAACATAAGCTGCCAAAGTGATGATGATAGGACTAATAATAGAAGTGAAGCGATTGATGTTAGGTGTTCTATTAAATTTTTTTTGGGTGAATATGTTCTATTAAAATTGGAAAAGGCTCTGGCTTGTTTTGCGAAGATAGTTAAAAGTTAATTTTTTAATTTTTAATTTTTTTAAAAAAATTATATAAAAATTGTGAGAGATGATGAAATGGGTTAAAAGTTGAAAAGTAATTTTTAACCTATTTCCCAAAAAGAGGCCTATATGTATCTTATAATTATAGAATAAATTGGCATAGTTTTATATACTTTTTTGAGTCATAATTATAAAAATGAAAAATTTATAACAAAATATAAAAAAGGTCATAATCAGATATCTCAAAATAATATTCAGTGTATTTGGTTTCAGTTTTCTGAATTTAGTTTTTCTGAAAATTGAATTTTTTGTTTTTTGTGTTTTTTTTGTTTTTAGTGAATATTTTTTAAATTTTAAGTAATTTGTTTACTTTTTTATATACACATTACTTAGATATATCTAAATAGTAAAATATTTGTAAAAAAATATTTTAAAAAATTAATAAATACACAAAAATATGAAAAATATATAGAATTTTTATTTTTATTTTTTTGTATTTTTCAGTATTCAGTGTATTTTTTAAAGATTTTTTTCACAAATATTATACTTTTTAAGTGTATTTATGTTAAGTGTGTGTAAATTTAAAAAAAAAATTACTTAAAATATTAAAAAAATTAATTGAAAACATTAAAATACTGAAAAATAAAAAATTAGAATTCTGAAAACCAGAACCAAATAAGCTGATTACAACTAAAAAAGAAAATTAATTATAACTATAAAAAATGACGTAACTAAATGTGCATATGGTATGAGACGTGTATAATAGAATTCTCCATCAAAACTTCAACCTTTATATGGGAAATTGGTTTTCTTCACTCACTTTTCAAATGTGTCAATAAAATATACTTTTTATTTTTTATTGATTCAAAATACTGAATTACATATTTAAAATTATGAACTTTGATATTTTTAAACTAATAGAAGGTGGTGTTTGATTTACACACTTTGAAAGTGTATGCAATGATATCAGATATAATGTAAATATAGTTGAAATACATAGACATTAATATTGCATATTGCTTTTGAGTGGACACATCTACAATCTTTGGAGAAGTTATCCATTTCCATTGGCATGGTCAATGGTGTCGTAAATTAAATACGATTGGCAAGTAATAGGGTCTATTATTATTTTATGTTGGAATTTGTTAATTGATGTTACGTGTGCCTATGAACATTGAATAATTTTTTTTTCAATTTTTATGATCGTTACATACACAAAATCAAGTTACACAAAGTATTAGTAATGCACACGTTAGCACAATGGGACTATTAGAAGTATGAATAATATTTTGTAACTCGAATGAAGTTGGCCCGAAGTGGCTTGAATGCCGAAAACGACGTCGTTTTGAGTATTTTTTTCTTGCTTTCGAATACAGATAGAAGAGGGAAGAGAAGAAGAAAAGAGAAGAGGTGAGAGAGAGAATACAAACAGAAGAAAGAAGCGAGAGAGAGAAGGGGAAGAGAGAAAAGGTGTCACGACCCAAACCCGCCCCTATGGGTTTAGCACCGTAACCGGCCAGTAATCCGTAATTACCAAAGGCCTGCTTAACAGTAAGATAGTATTACAGAGTATAGAGGCATGGCGGAAGCCAAAACAGTAATTAAATAATGTCCAATGAGCTGTGACAGTCTGTATGCAAAAAGACTTTTCATAACATATATACTATCAGTACCAAAACAGTATGTACAATATTTACAAAACAGATACAGAGACAGAGGGGGGAAATAAAACACCCCTAAGCCATAGCTTGGCAGGCTCGGAACCTCGCAGTGAGACACAGTAGTTGGCTTGACAAAAAGGGGAGCCTAACCCACGCTCCTAGCTTCGGTCTGGTGCCTGAACACCTACATATATATATAAACAGTGAGCTAAAACCCAGTGAATAACATAATGCGTAAATATGTTAAGAATGAATGTCCTTTTAGTATTGAAAATAGTCAATTGATTCAGTATAACAGTCAATCAGTCACAACAGTCATATGTGGTACATCCATTAGCAGAACAGTACAGTAAACAGTAGGTCTTGAAAGACCGAGCAGTCAATGATGGCCATCATAACAGTAAACAGAAGTTCAAAGATAGGAACTAATAGAGATCTCTATAACAGTAACAGTAACAGTAACAATAGTTGTTAAGGATGCCACAATATAGTTCAGAATAGAGGACATACATTCGTTCAGTTAACAGTAACAATTTGGAAAGCAGTACAGTTTAACCATTCAGAAGATATTCATATTTGAACATATCTTTACACAATTGTTACTCACAGAGTTCCGGGCTACAGATAAGCTAGAGCGCGTCCTCAGATGCCAACCCTACACAGTTTACAGGATGAACACACACTAAGTTACACATTCGGGAATTAAATACTTAGTCCCTACTTAGACCCGGTACGGTTCTACATCTATATTCTCTTTAGGATGCCTTAAACATGCCCTAGGAATGCCTAGGATGGAAAGAGGATGCAAAGATACACTTTAAAAGCATTTTCAGAATTTTCAGAAAACAGGGTGTCCGCTCGAGCGCAGGTTGACCTGCTCGAGCGTAAAGGCAAACAAAATACTCCGCTCGAGCGAACTGTAAAATATGCCAAAAGTACTAGATGTGTGAAAATCACGCTCGATGGACGCTGGATAGCCGCTCGAGCGTGAGACACAAGTTCCCGCTCGAGCGTCCAATACCCCACTTGAGCGGAATGCCAAACACAACAAAATACTGGGAGCACAATTTTCACGCTGGAGCGCCAGTAACCCCGCTCGAGCGTGAGTTCAAAATCTGGAATTCCCAGATTCGAACCTCGAGCTCAAACTCAACTTCAAATGTACCACTTTCGATCCTCTTGGGCTAATTTTCCAGAAAACACTTCAAAACTCATAGTTTAACATGATTCAAAGCTCAATTGTAAAATCAAAGCCCCAAAGGAAGATCAATTCAACTCAATTTCAAACCAAAACTCAAGAACATAACTTCAATTGGACATGCAAGACTTTAAACAACTTTCAAGCTTCAAATAATTGCTCTAAGGAGCCAATTGTTCCAAAAACAAGATGAATTCATGGTCCATTGTAAAAATATGAACATGCATGAGTAATTCCATGAACAAACACCTCAAAACTCATGAATGGCAACATACATGCACGGAATAAGTTTCAATTCAACATTATAGGCCATATCTTGGCTCTAATCTACAACAATCCTCTAAAACATGCCAGAAGTAACTCAAATTAAACACAAGAAGGTAAAAACTTTACCTTATGTCTTGAATTAAAGATCTAGGAGCTCAATTTTGCGATACTCTCTTCAATTCCCTCAATGTCCAAGTATAACAAGATGAAAACTAACTCTCTTAGTTCTCTCTCTCTCAATGGTCGGTTGTGCATAGAAGTAAGCTGATGAAATATGTATGAATGAGTGTAATAAGGCTCAAATATGGTCTAAGGTAGTGGCCCACTCACAATGGCATTTTGGTAGATATAACCAACTTATGTGTTTTACATTATCTAATCTAATTTAATCACACTAAATCACATTTTGGATAAATATGCCATAAAATCATATAATTCCTAATGATCCTAAAACATTAATTAATTTCGGATTCGGCCACCGATAAGGCTTTCAATTTGCAGTCTGGAACATAAAACATGAACAGATAATTTAACAGTCAAACAGATAGATATACATCTAAACTAGCGCATTCAATTAGTCAGTTCAGTATTTCAATCAATTCAATTACTAATCATGTTCAGTCTCAGTTTAGCAGTAATCATTAGCGTGATCAGTGATCAGTGGTGAGGGTTATTACAAGAGACGAGAGAGAGAAGGAGAAAAGATGGAAGGGGAACAGATCTATATACACACAAATCTGTGTATACACACATAGGAGACGATGATGGCAGCGTCGGTGGGTATCGTCGTCTAGATCTGCGGATCTGTCGGTGGGTCTCTCGCTTTTGATTTTCTCTACCTTTTTTTTTTTTTTTTTTTAGTGGATCTGGATCTGAAGATGAAGGAAAAAGGAAAAAAAATTTTGTTGATGATTGTTGGTGGTTATTGATGATGATGTGTTGTTGAAATTTTTTTTTAGATTCTATAATTTTTTTTTTTTATGATTGTTGGTTGTTATTGATGATGATGTGGTGTTGTTGTTGTTGATGTTGATGCTCTTTCTCTCTCGGTTCCTTCTCTCTTCCTCTCTCTTTCTTTTCTAGCCTCTCTATTTCAGAGAGGAAAGGAAAAAAAAAAAAAATTTCCAAAACAACGTCATTTTGGATTCGAGCCAGTCGGGCCAGCTGCCTTTCAGGCTACGTAGCAGTGCTATAGAAATTTTTCATTCACTAACATTATAATGATTCTTAGGTGAATTCTATCATGCTAACATGTGAAAGATAATCCAACAATGACAACGGATCGAAGTTCCCGTGAGGGTGTTTATCACGCAAGACGGAGTAATCCGGAAACCAAGTTTGGTCTTGAATAATCTGGATGTGCAATGGTTTTGAATGTGTAAGAAGAAAACATTCTGCCAATGTATTTATAACCACAATGGCACCTATTTGCTAAAGGTCACAACCTTTGGAAACAATGCATCCATTGAGTTCAAATTCAACTTACCAGATCAATTCGTTTTCTTACGGGAAGATATACACATGTTAATTGGAAATGATCAAGTATGGAGAGACACACCATATTATGATGTGGTCACATTTAATCTAACATCTCCCACTTGATCACATTATAATGATGTGAAAATTCCTAAGTTAGGCATGTTTACCTTGGTACCAAAATTTTGCCTCATGCCAACTTTCATCTATGAAATTACCTCATAGATCGACGTCTGATTGTGACTTGGTCATACGTGCGCACGTTTTTGCCACCAATTTGACCGCACCCGTACGAATGTGTTCTCCCACTGACAACACATTCCAGATGACTTCAATTCACTATATAACAAGTGAACGGTATCAATTTTCAGTGATGGGTTCATAGTCCATACCCAATCACCATTGACGACTTCAGCCGTACACATTTTTCATGTGTCGACCTGCACTGAAATTATTGTTAAGTACTTCCTTTAAGACCCATTCCTGAAGGTTTTCCTTAACACACCTTATCAATGACTTTTTGCTGATCAAGCAGACAATATCATCTAGTTTGCACGTTGCATATTATGGACTTTACATCTCATGCTAACTATGATATCCGTACCTTGTCAGTTCCTCTATCTTGTTACCTGACCAAACACATGTTTCCATGCAAGATAGAGTCGCAAAACATCGGTTATCTAGGCGTGCCTAGAGTCATCCGACTATGCTCTTATATAAGTAGCTAAACCACCTAGTTAGGTATTTTTCAATCCCATATTAGCTACATGTTCTCTAAATTTTCCAGAGACAACCCTTTGGTCATAGGGTCAGCCACCATCTCTTCTGAGGGTATATAGTTGACTTTAATTTCACCTCTCTCCACTATGTCCTGAATATAGTGGTAACTAACATCAATATGTTTTCCTTTAGAGCTATTTGCTCCACTTTTTATTAATGAGATGGCAGACTGATTGTTACAAAACATACTGACCGGTTTGACAGGTATACCTAATTGTAAACTGTCAACAAATCATTTTATCCAGACCGCATTACTAACGGCTGTGCTGCAAGCTATGTATTCAGCTTCCATAGTATACTTTACAACACAACTCTGTTTCTTACTTAACCAAGAAACTGTTATTCTACCAAACAAGAACACATGACCACTAGTAGATTTTCTATCATCTACATCTCCTGCGAAATCTGCGTCAGTGTATCCTTTTATGTCTAGATCACACAAACCAAAACATAACTTCAAATTTTTAGTGCCTTTCAAATATCTGAATATTTTTTTGACTACTTGCCAATGTTCCTTACCTGGATTGGATTGAAACCAACTTACCAATCCGACTGCATGACAGATGTCAGGTCTAGTGCTTGTCATGACATACATTAGGCTGCCTACTGCCTGAGCATACGGAACATTTCTCATTTCCTCAACGTCAGACTTAGTTTGAGGACTCATATTTTTACTAAGACTTTGTCCCTTGCAAACAGGCGTGCTTAAAGAATTACAGTTATCCATATTAAATCTTTTGAGCACCTTGTCTACATATTTCTCTTGATCTAGATATAATAATTTTGAATTTCTATCTCTTGAAATTCTAATTCCTAGAACATAGGTTGCAAAACCCATGTCTTTCATTTCAAATCTAGATGCCAAGAAAGTTTTGGTTTTTATAATCATATCTGGACAATTTCCTGCTAATGATATGTCATCCACGTATAAAGACAATATTGTTAACTTGTAATCATTTTTCCAGATATAAACACAGTGATCTAACGGACTCACAACATAGCCCATTTCTAAAATGGCTTGGTGAAATTTCAAGTACCATTGTCTTGAAGATTGTTTAAGTCCATAAAGAGATTTCTTTAACTTGTAGACTTTATCCTCATTGCCTTGGTTCTGGAAACCATCAGGTTGCATCATATAAATTTCCTATTTTAATTCTCCATTAAGAAAAGCTGTTTTAATATTTAATTGATGCAATTCCAAATCCATCCTGGTGACTACTTGTAACAAGCCCGCGGGGGACCTCGCTACAGCTCGGACTCGATTTGTGTCACGGTTCTTAATCTTGAACCAAAGAGTCCAAATCCGGCAAATCGTTTTGAGAAAACAGATTTTTGAAAGAAGTGCCAAACATGGACTGCTTTGCTAGATACAGAGTCGCCACCTAAATATTTTATTTTGGGAAATTTAGGAAACCCTAACTCGTTGCCTAAGGCCACGTGTCCGTCATCACCAAAGTTGCCTCGGCTCGGGAACTTGGGTACGATTGGGGAAGGTCACTTCGTGAGCACCCCCGCTCGCCCGATCAAAGATCGGCCTCTACTAACCATAATATCTAGTTTTGAAAACATTATGCGTTCTTATTCCGGTTATTAGCCTAGATTTACTATGTGATGCGCACAGCATACAAGTATAGACTGGGTCGCCTGAATTGGAACGAAACATTTCATGTTTGTTTTGAAAATGATTTGTTACTCGCAAGTAGGCTTAAAATGTAGATTTTGCCACCCTCAGGTGGGTTTTAGAAAAGATGGTTTTGCCACTATCTAGTGGGCTTAAAACTCACAGTGAATGAATTGTTCCAATCTAAGTAACCCAACCTTCACCCACAGGCATTCAAGCGGTTATATCACATAAGCACATAGCCTCATGGTAAGCATGCTATCATGGCAGTCACTCACACGCATGCAAGGATGCTAAAGCATAAAACTTACCGAGTACTCCAAGCCAAAACAGAAGCTAATTAGAAATCCATGCATGATCCTAAATATACAGAAGTGCCTAATGTAACACATGCAAAAATCCAACTAAAATAGGCTCGGCTATTCTAAACATGGCACGTGAAATGCTACAACTAACAAGTATTCAACTTGGAATTGAAATACAATGCAGTTAGTATGATGCGCCGAGCCCGATGCATGCAAGACAGATGAATGAATGCAAACATGCTATCATACTGTATGCTAATTGAAACATGCCCTAATCTAACCATCATAAGCTGGTAAATAAAAGGGAGAAAGACGTGGGGTTGGAAGACATACATCACATGCACGCACACTTATTACAATATTGCCCTCGCTCGGAGGGTCCGAATAAATAATACAGTCCCGAATAAATTATTACAGTCCGAATAAATACAAAATCCTAATTAATTAACAAATTAAACTAGGAAAGCTGTAAACTAGCATGCAAGCTAGGGACTGCCTCGACTCTGCTCCGGATGATGGATGATGCATGTTTTCAGTTGCCTTGCGCAGAAATCCACTGCGATGCCCCGATTAGCCTCTGTTTGCAATTGTTCTTGGAATGCGTGCCAAGCTCCGGAAGGCTGCTGATTCTTGATTTGCTGCAACAGAGAGCAAGAAAGGGACATGGCAATGTATTTTCACATATGTATGCATGCCTCGATCCTCGTGCCACTAATCACGCGTCTCGATGCATGATGGCCGAGGAGTCAAATTGCACGACTCAATATGAAATGAATGCACATATAAACACAACAAGACCGAGACTCCATCATGGATGATCCGGAGTGTCGGTGACTGGGAATTGAGACACGTTCCGTCACTCGAAGTACGAAACGTCCCTCGTTTCCCGTGCTCGGGCTAACTCCTATCCCAAGCACAATGCAATATGCATGACATGCATGAATGCGACTAATATACATCCTAGCATACACAATGCTATGAAATGGCATACACGATGCACGAGGTAACATGGCATACACAATGCGCTAACATACAACCTAGCATACACAATGCTATGAAATGAAATGGCATACACAATGCATAATGGACTTACACCAACACAAGTGGACCTCAGCCACACTCACATAGGAGGCCATAAGATGAAAATGAGACTCTCGAGATACGTGCACGCATGCACGCAAACCGAGGACCGAACCTAAGGCACGAATGCCACTCTACCAAAGCATGGTAAGGTATGGAACATGATATGCAAACAAGCAAATTTCAGCACTGAAATATGATACAAAACAGCCCCGAAACATGGAAACATGGTACCCGATGCATGAGATGAACCTCTAAACTCAAAACTAGGCACATAGAATGACTTATAGCTATACAAAGCATGCATTATTTGATCATGAAGTATGAAGAAAGAGCCAAGGAAGTCCCAAAATATAAACATTTCTAGTTCAAAGCATGGCCAAAAGATGCTAGCAAGATGGACTAAAATAGCATGCAATTTCGACTAGCAAACATGGTTTACATGGCAAGTATATAATGCACATGGAATCTGACCAAACCATCAAAAATCAGTGAATAAATTACATAAAAATAGGCCCAAATAACCACTGATATACAACCATGGCATGCAAAAATGATGAGTTACTTTAGAGGGCATACAAAGGGGTTATTAAGCACATGCAAGATAGATATGAAGCATGACCAAAAAAACTCTAGAAATCAAATATGGTAGTCCCAAAACTCACAAAATTGGCCCTGAAATCAGTCAACGAGGCATGCAAAGAAGGGTCCCTTTGAAAGGCCAAAATAGCCATCAAACAAGTCAAGGTGAGAGGGGGTCACCCCCCTCTAATTTGGAGGCTAAAAAAAAACATCAAAGCCACTAGAAATCCACTGGATTCCAGTGGCTAGAAGACCAAACAAAGCATGCACCAAGAGCTTAGGTATAAGGCTCAAAGTAAGAAGCAAACAAGCATACAATGGAGCATATGACCACAAACAAAAATGGGACCTTAAACAAACTTGAAGATGAGATTAAAACAAGATATTTTTCAGTTTATGACAACTCTCAAAAATGAACACAAGTAGGGCTAATCTATCATGCAAAAATGGCCCTAAAAGAGAGATTAGAGGCAAGGGACAGAAGCTGGCCCCAAATAACAAAGAGCCCTTCAACAAAGTTGAAAAGGGGCTCAAAACATGACACTTTACAGTTTACATCAAGCCACGAAAATAAACACAAGTGAGGCTAAACTATCATGCAAGAAAAATGCCTAAAAGAGGGATAAAGAGAAAAGTGGTAGCAGGGGACCTCAAACAGCAAGAAGTCCTTAATCAAACATGTAGACGGGCTCAAAATATGACTTTTTGAAGTTAGGGTCGGGGCCCAAAAATGCCCAAAAACAAGGCTAATATATCATGCAAGATTAGGCCCTAAAAGAGAGATAAGAGGAAAGGGATAGTAGATGACCTTAAACAGAGAAAGGTCCTTAATAAAATATGGAGAGGAGCTCAAAATAAGACTATTTACAGTTTGGGTCGGAGCCCAAAAATGTAAGCAAGTATGGCTTAGATATGAAGCAAGAAAATACTAGAAAAGGGAAAAGGAGAACTCACCCTTGTAGAGCAGCAAAACAGCAACTCCTGGACCAAATTTCTGAGCTCTCAACCTCTTCAAAACAGTCCCAAAATGCTGGAATGGAGGATGGAGGTCTTGTGCTATGGGTTGGTGTGTAAATGGCCAAGAACCAAGGGAGTTTTGAGGCTTGGAAGAGAGGGAGAGGGAGAGTTGTGTGCAAAGGCTCTAAACAAAACTTTTTTCACCTCCAAAATGCAGCTGGAGTTGCTGGTTTTATAGAGGGAGAGAAGGGAAAAATGCGGGGGAAAATCAAATTCAAATTTCCCCCCCAAAAGGTTGACCCTCGGGCATAGGGCCTAGAGGAAAACAAATTGCACTTCTAGAACACACTTGGGGAGGGGGTCATGGCCGGCCAGCTCAAAAGGGCAAAAAAGGTCATCCAACTAGGTAAGTCACCGGCCTGCTACCTTTTCTGGCCGGCCTGCTACTTTTCAGGACAAAAAATGGGTCTGCCGGAAAGAAAGGTGGCCGGCCAGTGATAGGGAAGTCCAATGGTGGCCGTTCAAGTGTCCAAATTGAAGCCTCGGAAGTTAGCTTTCCAATGGCGCAAACCTTGCATTAAAATTTCTCCTGTGGAAAAAGTTATGCCCTTTTTGGTGAAGCCGCGCAGATTCGGTCCAACCGGAGTGATGCCCTACTTCAATCAACTATATCTCCCCCGTCCGGAATTGGATTTAGGAGATTCTTGAGTGTAAAATGAAGCCCCAGAAGTCTTATTTCCAACGGTGGTGGCCTCATAGCTTGATTCCAAGTATGCAAATGAATAGGCCCGATTCGGCGAGGGCTGCTCGACTCTTTCTTAACGGTTCATGCCCATTTTCTCCCCCAACTGGATTTCTTCCATCTTCTCCTCTTTTCTTCAACTCCAAACCCATAAGTAAGGTGTTTTGAAAGATTTTTCAAAGATTTCATCTCTCTTTCATTCATTTCCACTTTGTTCTTGCTCGGTTTACCGAAAAGCGCAACATTTGACAAAATGCGAGCCTCGGAACATCGTAAAAACTTTATTTCAAAAACGTTTTGAAAGAGAGGGCTTTAAGACTAAAATCTTTTGATCCAGATCGTTTTGGTCCAAAAAGGGGTATGGAGTTGAGCTTTGACTCTGTCATTGCCGAAGAAACTAAACTTTTTCCCTGCACACTTTCTGAAACCATCAGTCGCGTCCAAGTTTTAAAGGTGGTCAAAAATGGGGTGTCTACACTACTGCCATTAGAATTCTTATTGAGGCAAATTTTGCAACAGGAGAGTATGTATCTACGAAGTTTATTCCAGGTTGTTGAGTGAAACCCTTGGCTACTAACCTGGCCTTGTATTTCTCCAAACTTCCATTTACTTTGAATTTCTTTCTAAGAACCCATTTGCAACCAATGGCTTTTCTTCCATTTGGGAGATCAGTTAATTCTCAAACATCATTTTTCTTGATCGAGTCAAGTTTTTCATTCATTGCGTCAAGCCATTAAGTAGCATCACTGCTACTTATTGCTTCATTATAAGTAGTAGGATCATCTACTTAAGTTATTAAGTTCTTAAACTTGAAAAACATAATGATCTTTCAAAAACGTAGATGAACGTCTGGCTCTCCAACTCCCACTTATCTCAGGATTCGAAGCAGGTAAAACAACGTCATGTAATTTGCGTTTGCTCCCACTATTAGATGATGCAGGGAGAATATGTGGACTGTGTGATAAAGAAAGAAGAGAAGAATTCTGAGATACTTCAGAGAGCACTTCAATTTGATCAATAGGAGTAACAAGATCAGTAGATTCAAGAAAAATAGCATCTCTACTTTCTATTAATCCACGTTCAGGATGGTAAAAATGATAACCACTCCCATTTTCGACATAACCAATAAACTTGCATTCCCAAGTTTTGCTTCCCAATTTATCCCTTAAAGGTTTGGGAATAAGTACATGTGCCTTACATCCCCAAACTTTGAGATTTTGAACATTAGGCTTAGTTCCATGCCAACATACATAAGGAGTTAGAGGTTTGGCTTTTGTTTCGACTCTATTTAATATGTACGCAGCGGTGGACAAGGCTTCTCCCCCAAAAATGAATAGGAAGATCAGCATGAGCCATCATAGACCTTGTCATTTTTCATGAGAGTATGATTTCGTCTTTCTGCAACCCCATTTTGTTGTGGTGTATATGGCATTGTAAACAAATGTTTGATGCCATTCTCCTTGCAGAAAGAATCCATAGCTTCATATTCGCCACCTCTATCATTATTCAAGTGTTTAATGGACCGACCAAGTTGCTTTTCTATTACTAATTTATATTCCTTAAACTTTCAATTGCTTCTGATTTGTGTTTAAGAAGGTAGATATGTCCATATCTTGAATAATCATCAGTGAAAGTAATAAAGTATTCCATGCCTCGATGAGTTTTAGTTCTTAAAGGGCCACAAATGTCCGAATGAATTATTTCGAGTAATTCCGATGATTTCCAATGTTTGAAAAATGGTTTGCTAGTCATTTTGCCTTTGATGCATGGTTCACATATGTCAAAAGCATCGGAACATACTTGAGGCAATAAGCCACTTTTAAACATTCGAGACATTTTATTTTTATTAAAGTGACCTAACCTTAAATGCCACAAATAAGAACTATTACTAGTAGAAACATGCAAATAATCAGAAATACATACTTTATTATCAATAGGAAGAGAGTACATGTCATTCACTCTTACACCTTTCACTAATTGTAGACGTCCCCGAACGCCCCGGGAGGGTTAAGTCCCGCTCTGTTCATTTGGGCTCACTACAGTTCAAGGACTCGATTGTCACGGTTCTAAATCTTGAACCAAAGAGTCCAAATCCGGCAAATCGTTTTTGAGAAAATAGATTTTTAGAAAAGAAGTGCCAAACATGGACTGCTTTGCCAGAGACAGAGTCGCCACCTAAATATTTTTTTATGGGGAAATTTAGGAAACCCTGACTCGGTGCCAAAGGCCACGTGTCCGTCATCACCAAAGTTGCCTTGGCTCGGGAACTTGGGTACGATTGGGGAAGGTCACTTCGTGAGCACCCCCGCTCGCCCGGTTAAAGACCGGCCTCTACTAACCATGATATCTAGTTTTGAAAACATTGTGTGTTCTTATTCCGGTTATTAGCCTAGATTGCTACGTGATGCGCACAGCATACAAGTATAGACTGGATCACCTGAATTGGAACAACACATTTCATGTTTGTTTTTGAAAGATGGTGTGCTACCCGCAGGTAGGCTTAAAATGCAGATTTTGCCACCCTCGGGTGGGCTTAGAAAACATGGTTTTGCCACTGTCTAGTGGGCTTAAAACAAACATTTGATGAATTGTTCCAATCCAAATAACCCAACCTCCACCCACAGGCATTCAAGCAGTTATATCACATAAGCAAATAGCCTCATAGTAAGCATGCTATCATGGCAACACTCACACGCATGCAAGGATGCTAAAGCATAAAAACTCACCGAGTACTCCAAGCCAAAACAGAAACCGATTAGAAATCCATGCATGATCATAAATATGCTGAAATGCCTAATGCAACACATGCAAAATGCAATTATAGCAGGCTCGACTATTCTAAACATGGCATATGAGATGCAACAGTTAACAGGTATTCAATTTGGAATTGAAATACAGATGCAGTTAGTATGGTGCGCCGAGCCCGGTGCATGCAAAACAGATGAATGATGCAAACATGCTATCATACTGTATGCTAATTGAGATATGCCCTAATCTAACCATCATAAGCTGGTAAATAAAAGGGAAGAAAGACGTGGGGTTGGAAGACATACATCACACTCACGCACACTTATTACAATTATGCCCTCGCGCAGAGGGTCCGAAAGAATAATATACAGTCCCGAATAAAAGAATAGTACAGTCCAAATAATGTACAAATTCCTAATTAATTTACAAATTAACTAAGAAAAAAAATAATAAACTGGCATGCAAGCCAGGGACTACCTTGACTCTTCTTCCGATGATGGATGATGCATGTTCGGGTTGCCTTTGCGCGGAAATCCATGACGATGCCCCAATTAGCCTCTGTTTGCACCTGTTCTTGAAATGCGTGCCAAACTTCGAAAAGTTGCTAATTCTTCATTTTGCTGCAACAGAGAGCAGGAAAGGGGCATAGCAATGTATTTTCACAAATGTATGCATGCCTCGATCCTCGTGCCACCAATCACGCATATCGATGCATGATGGCTGAGGAGCCGAATTGCACAACTCAATATGAGATGAATGCACATGAAAACACAACAAGACCTAACTCCATCACGGATAATCCGGAGTGTCGGTGACTGGGGATTGAGACACGTTTCGTCACTCGAAGAAAAAATGCAAAAAAAAAAAAGAAAAGAAAAGAAAAGAATATCAAAAAAAAAAAAGAAGAAAAGAATTGAAAAGAGAAAGAAAGAAGAACAAAGCTCGCAAGGTCGAAAACCCGCGACGGGTGCCTTGGCAAAAGTTAGAGCATAAAAAGAAGAGGTTAAATACCCGAGTGTACCTTAACCCCGAACTACGTAAGGCTTGATTCCCATGTTTGGGATACGTAGGCAACTTCATTCTGAAGTCCAGCCCCCAATGCTCTCATAGTAACTAAGTCCATATAATAGTTTTGATCATCCTTGCCTTCTCTGTATCCGGGAGTTCGGTCATCATTGATGAAGACTATTTACGAAATGCTGCGGCATTGTCCAAACAAGGGGCAACTTTCCGTTGCCATTCAATGCACCGCGGTGCCGTTCAAACAAGGGGCAACTTTCCGTTGCCATGCAGCTCCCCTCCAGCAAGGGGCAATTTTCCTTCGAATCTGAGGTTGTGCATCTTGAGAGTGGGTTCTATGCTCGTTGAGCAGTGGCCGTTTGCAAAAATAGTTTTTGAGAATTTTTACCCAGGTTGACTAATTTACTCGAAAATTGTTTATCTTTTCCAAAAACTGGACCATTTCTTGGACCCAAAAAAGGAAAATTTTCAGTGCTCATAGCTTGACTTGCGTGATTTCAAATCAAAAAGTTGAACAAGCATGTTAATCTAACTCTCATTTTGGTCAAATTTTTTTAGGAGAAAACTAAAACAAAAAAAAATGGTCAAAATGATGAAACTAGGGGCACAGTTGAGTCAGGCTTCCTGTCTTTCCCCATTGTCAACATACTTGCCAAGAAGGGCATCATACCTGCCGGAAAAGGGCACCACTGAAGCTAGCCACGAAAGGGCCGAAAAGCTCTCACACCCTCCGAGCAACGAGGTGTCGAGCCAAGTGCGAAGCACGAACTGGAATGAGACCAGAAATTCCACTCCCTCATCTGGACAGATCTGATCACGTCCGAACTCCAAGCAGAGCATCATCAATCGATGTCAGCTACAGATTTGCTACACACCCAGTTGTAGCACAGCCCCTCTGTGGGAGAAACTCACTAGCTGCGTGCAGGAGAAGAAGAATCTAGCAGAATGCTAGGGGCACGAGCCCACAACTTGTTGTTTATCTATCAACCACCCAGGGGAGGGATGAAAAATGAGAGATTGAAGAATAGAGAGATGTGCGATGAGAGAAAAAGTGAGAAAAGGGCTTTTTCAGAAAAACAGAGCTTGAGGGCCGAGTGATGTGAGAACCACAAATGAGAAAGGGTGGGAAACACTACCTGGTGAAACAAGCTCCCTGTGCACGTCTGAGTGTCGTGTCTTTTTGTTTTTATCTCGATTTTGTTTTGGGTCGTTTCGAGTGTTACTCGATGTGTCTAGGTTATGTGCCTTTTATTTCCTTATTGAGTCTTTTTCGCTGTGTTCAGTTGTAGGCTCAATACTCGGTCGAGAACTCATTTCTCAATTTCAAAAAAAAAAAAAAAATCATCTTGTGCTCAGAGTGCTGTGCCATTCTCCACATTTGTGCAAAACAGGATTTGTTCTTTCATAAAACTGCAGGGTCCACCCCCGATAAGTGTGAACGGTAAAGCAAGGACCTATCTGAAGCTATTTAGGTTCCAAACTGCAAAACAAAAGAAAAGAGGGAAAATCGAAGCATCTGAGTGTGTTTCACCTTCAGCAAATTCTGAGATTGTATTCCGGATGTACCTCTTCAGACCTTGTCAGTGTTCCGAAGAATGAGCGTGCCTCTATCCCAAGTGTAAGCTTGCTTCAAGTCAGAATGGCGATTAAAGCAGCAACAGATGTTATCTCTCTCTGATATGAACAGGGTGTGCCCGTTTTTGAGCTAAGTGTGTTGCAAACCCCTCCGAAAGGTAAATCGGAGGTCGCACTTGAATTTGGTCTCGTCAAGGCTTGTATTCCCTTATTCGGCATTTTGTTTCAAATATGCGTTGTCACGCACATTCCAATTGCATTGTTATGCACCCACTTCACTGGCATTGTTCTGCTCATTCATTGCATTGATTATGCGAATCTATCTTGCATTATTATGCACCTTTTCACTCGCAATTATCATTCTTTCTCCTCGCGCGTGCGACGGGTTAGACCTCCTTTGGTTTAGAGCATTTGGAACACGTTCCAATGCCCGCATCTTTTATTCTGAAACACCGGGATACGTCCCTACGTTTCTCCTTCCTTCCGAAACACTAGGAGACGTCCCTATGTTTCCCCCTTTATTCTGAAATACCGGGATACGTCCCTATGTTTCCCTCTTTTTCCAAAACACCGGGATACGTCCCTATGTTTCTCCTTCATTCCGAAACACCGGGTGTAGACACCCCATTTTTTACTGCCCTTAAGACTTGGGCACGACTGATGGTTTGCCCTGTGTTGGAAGGTGCGCAGGACGCAGGTTCAGTTTCTTCGGCAAGGAGAGAGGCGAATCTCAACTTCACACCCCATTTTGAACCAAAATGATTTTGGATGGTTTTGAGACCTTAAAACCCTCTCTTTTAAAACATTTTTGAAATAAAATTCTCACGATGTTCCGACGCTCGCATTTCGGTAAATGGTGCGCTTTTCGGTAAACCGAGCGAGGACAAAGTGGAGATGAATGAAAGAGAGATGAAATCTTTGAAAAATCTTTCAAAACACCTTACTTCGGGGTTTGAAGTTGAAGAGAAGAGGAGAAGAGGGGAGAAAACTAGTTTGGGAGAAGTTCAGGATGAATCCGGGTGGGAGAAAGACGAGCAGTCATCGCTAAATCAAGCCCATCTATCTATACACTTGGAGTTAAGCTATGAGGCCATAACCATTGGAAATAAGACTTCCGGGGCTTCACTTTGTACTCAAGAATCTCCCAAAGCCACGTCTGGGTGGAGGAGATATGATTGGTTGAAGCTGGGCATCATCCCGGTTGGATCGAGTCTGCGCGGCTTCACCAAAAAGGGCATAACTTTTTGCACAGGAGGAATTTTGATGCAAGGTTTGCGTCATTGGAAAGCTAACTTCCAGGGCTTCAATTTGCATACCCACCGGCCATTTTTTGACCTTGTAATCATCTATCGGCAATATATTTTGCCGACCGGCAGAAAATAGTGCCGACCGGCACTTTATTTTGGCCGACGACCAATTTTTCTGGCCGGTTTGCACCCTTTGCACCCTCCAAGGCTGGTGCATCCCAGCTGTGCCAGTTGGAATGCACCAGCACACTCCCCCGTGCATATATGTGGCTATTTTGCACCCTTTTGCACCTTTGAACCCCCTAAAGCTTCTAGAAGCTTGAACCCTTTGGCCAAGCTTCTTGGGGAAGCTTGGCCAGCTGTATTAGCTTCCTCTAGAAGCCTAGAACCCTTTGCACCCTTTGCCCCTTTTGGCATAGCTTCTTGGAGAAGCTTGGAGCACTTTTTGTTGCCTATATAAAGAGCCTCCCTTCTCCTTTGTCTAGGGTTAGAGATTCTTAAGCAAAAAACCAGAGATATAGATACATATCTGATATAGATACATATATCCCTCCATCTCTCACTATATCTCTCTCATTCAACCACCAAACACCCTTGTTCTTGGGCCATTCCTTCACCAACCCATAGCACAACACCACCACTTCCATTTCCAGAATTTGGGAGGTCATTTACAGAGCTTAGGAGTACCAAAACTTGGTCCAAGAGGTGCTGGTTTGTTGGTCTACAAGGGTAAGCACACTTTTTCCCAAAACTAGCATTTTCTTGGTTCATATCTAAGCCATAGTTGCATGTATTTTTGAGCTTTGATGTAAACTACAAAGAGGCTTATTTTGAGCCCTTCTTCAACATTGAAGAAGGGCTCAACACTGTTTGGGGCCTCCATGCACGACTAACTTCAATACCCTCTTTGGTCCCCATTTTTTTTTTGCATGTTTCTTTAGCCTACCATGCTTCTATTTTTGGGCCTTCAACAGGCCTGAAAAGTGTCTTATTTTGCCCCCCTCTACATGTCTCATGAAGGGTCTTTGGCTGTTTGGTGCACCCTTTTGGTACTTCATGTTATACCCCTTTGTGGGCCTTAATCTTGCATTGCATTTTGAGCATGTTTGTATATTGATTTGGGGCTTGTCATCTACTGTGGGTAGTCATATTTTTGGTCCCTCATCAGTATTGTAGAAGGGTATTTTTCAGTTTGGTGCATGCTTAGCATACCTACCATGTGATGCCTTGTAATTGCCTTAATATGCCTTAGGTTGTTAGCCTTTGTTCGAGCATGTTTTAGGCTTAGATTCGTGAAGCTTTTGTGTTTATTTTGCCATGCTTTAGGTCTGTCTTAAGTTGTTTGAGTCGATCCTAGCATGCATTATATAGCCTCTTTGCATTTTGTGGCTTGTATGCTTCAAGTATGTGAATGTGTGAGCATTGTTGCATGCTTTGTTGATTTATTTAGCTGGTTTGGAACCTCCTATAATATGATTTCAGAGCTTACGTTGCATACTATATGTCCATACTTAGCCTCTTTAAATGTGCTTAAGAGTTGCCTTGTTTATGCTTAAGGTGTTGGACCATGATTGCATGCATGTGTGTGTGCATTTTGTGCCTTCATTTCCATGATTATGGCCACTGATTTTGGCATGCTTGGGAGCTATCCATGTTAGTTTAAGTCTATCGTTGCATGTTGTTGCATACCATGTTTGTTTACATGTTTAGGTTGCGCACCTAGCATACATTGTTCATTTGCATGCCCATGTTGCATACTAGATCACATGCCTAGGTTGCATTACATTGGCATGCATGCCTTGCCTCTTGATCAAGTGATAGAGGTTGGGCTTTATGTGTTTGTTTGATTTGCATGACATTTAAAATCAAAGTGCATACTTGGTTTCTTGGGCCATCACATATCGAAATGCGCAATTGGTGGTCCGAGGATCAAGGAACATACCCCTTTGAGTCAAAATCATGATAAGGGATGTGTTGGTGCACACATTCGCTTGAAATTTCATGCCATGCACTGTCTGTCCTTTGTTGCTGTCAAAACTGTCTCCTGCAGGAATTTTGTGCCGACCGGCACTATATGGGTGGCCGATAACATCATTGATAGCCGGTGACTATTGTACACGGCCGGTGGCCATCCCTCCCAGCCGATGATGTTCTGCAATGCTCATAGAAGGTTCTCTGGGACTTTGATAGTTTTCAGAGAAGAAAAGGCAGTAAAACAGAGGCAACAGTGGCATGGTGCGGACTTTCCGGGCGAGTCGGATTCGAGCATGCATCATTCGCATATCCCGAGGCAGGGCTGAGGCCCCCTTCTTTTTGCATTTGATTTAATTTAATAATTAGAGGTCTTGTAGTAGTTTATTCGTTTATTTTTCTTGGACTGTATTATTATTTTGGTCCCTCCGAGTGAGGGCGAATCTGTAATAAGTGTGGGTGAGTGTGTGTATGTCTTCCAACCCCCACTTCTTTTTTCCCTTTTATTTACCTGCTTATGATGGTAGATTAGGGCACGTTTAAATTAGCATACCTTATGCTATGCATGCATGCATCCATATATTTGTTACACATGCATCGGGCTCGGCACATCATACAAACTGCATCGTATTTCAATTCCAAATTGAATACATGTTATTTGTAGCATTCCACATGCCATGTTTAGGATAGCCGAGCCTATCTAGATTGCATCCTCGCTTGTGTTACATTAGCCACTTAACATGAACTAGGATCATGCATGTGATTACTAACTGGTTTCTGTTTTGACTTGGAGTACTAGGTAAGTTTTTATGCTTTAGCATACCGCATGCGTGTGAGTGTTGCCATAATTGCATGATTACCATGAGGCTAGCTGCTTATGTGATATAACTGCTTGAATGCCTGTGGATGGAGGTCGAATTGCTTAAATTGGGATAATGCATTAAAACTGTGAGTTTTAAGCCCACTAGATAGTGGCAAAACCATCTTTTTCTAAAGCCCACTTGAGGGTGGCAAAACTTGCATTTTAGCCTACTTGCGAGTAGCAAATCATTTTCAAAACAAACTTACAATGTTTTGTTCCAATTTAGGCAATTTGGTCTATACTTGTTTGCTGTGCGCATAACATAGTAATTCTAGGCTAATAACCGGAATAAGAACGCATAAAGTTTTCAAAAATAGATATCATGGTTAGTAGAGGCCGGTCTTCAGACCGAGCGAGAGGGGGTGCTCATAGCTGACCTTCCCCGATCGTACCCAAGTTCCCGAGCCGAGGCAACTTTGGTGATGATGGACACGTGGCCTTTGGCACCGAGTCAGGGTTTCCTAAATTCTCCCATATAAAATATTTAGGTGGCGACTCTGTATCTGGCAAAGCAGTCCATGTTTGGCACTTCTTTCAAAAAAATCTTTTTCTCAAAACGATTTGCCAGAGTTGGACTCTTTGGTTCAGATTTAGAAACGTAACAAAAAAAAGAGAGTCCGAACTGTAGTAGCGAGGTCTCCCCCGCGGGCGCATCTACAGTTTCTGGCGACTCCGCTGGGGACTTTAGAGAGCTTGACTCGAACTCGTGATATCCAGTTTTGGTTTCACTTATGTGTTTCTTTGCATTGCATGTGCATTGGTGCGCCTAGGACACCGTGTTGGCCATCTGCTATTCCTGAGCGGTTTGCTGGAGGCTTGTCTTGTCAAGGCATGACCGTAAGGCTGACCGGTTGCGGGCTCTGCCAGTATGGGAACACAAACCCCGGTTTTACCGGGGCACCCCTTTCGACCATTCGACCTAGTGCATATTCGGATCCATAGTGACCATTCCAAACTAGGACAGGTTGCTTACCCGATGTTAGGTTGTTTGAAACCGCTGCGTGCGTAGTGAAACCCTAGCTCCTGACAAAATAGGACAGGGAAACCTTACCCCAACATAGGGGTGTTTTGGCTCTCTTTTACATGCTATGTGCTTTTAGAGTGTATCTCTACAGGGAATGCATATACCAATTTGCGAGTCTGGGTACCCGGCCTGCGGGCACCAGTATCAGTATTTTGAGAATCAGTTATATCTGCGGGTATCAGATTCAGATTTGGGGCAGTGATTTCGGGGAACAGTGATCAGCAATAGAATACAGTCGTTCAGCTTTGTTCATATTCGTTCCAGTGAAATTGAGCTGAGATGCTGTCTATTTTCTCTTTTGCTAGGGTAATCCTGGAACTATAGCTTCAGAAGGCTCCGATATCCCCCGAGGTTCATCAGATTTGTGCTGATAGACTCTGTCAGGTCAGAGACTCAGTTCAAGGGTAATCAGGGGCACAGACCGCCAGTATAACAGCTACCAAATCAGTGACCTTTGAGCAGTCGGGTTGAGATTTCCAAGCCTACTGCAGACACAGATATACCGATTGCTCAGTTAGATCAGGACAATATGTCGAGTTTGGAAGAGATGGTGCGCCAACTCCAGGATAGTATGAAAGCCATGCAGCAAGACGCTGTCCGTCAAGCAGAATTCGCCAAACAACAGGCTGCGGTCATAGCCCAACAGGCAGAGACAATTGCCAGGTTAGAGCAGCAAACTGGAGTATCTACTTCACATCAAGCTCCTCCCCCACCAGGAGCTCCAACACCCGGAGAGACACCAAATGTCCAGGCAGATACGGACATTCCAGTCGGGCCAGCTCCGCCCCCGATTCTACCACAACTATCCAAGGCGCCCACGCCTATCAATGCACCGGACTCTCCCTTTGAGTTCGAAGTGGACCCCACAGCGCTGAAGCTGAGTAAGTTGGAGAAAATGTTTAAGAAATCCCAAGGAGTCAGGTCTATTCCCGACATCAAGGATGGATATACGGACGCAGCCGTGACGCTGCCAGATCGGTTCAAGATGCCTCAAATTGATCGATTTGATGGGTCCGGGGACCCCATGGTGCACTTGAGATTGTTTTCAGATATCTTAAGGCCGATGGGCCTCACCAGACTACAGAAGCTGTCTTTGTTCGACCGGACCCTGTCGGGTGTGGCGGCCATCTGGTATGCCAAGTTGGAAGACGATGTTAAGAGGAATTGGGATGAGATGGCCGAGGCCTTCGTTCTACAATACTCGTATAACACACAAATCGAGATTACAACCCGTGATCTCGAGACGACGAGACAAGAGGTTAAGGAAAGCTTCTCTGAATTTGTGACCCGATGGAGAGCAAAGGCCTCAATGATGACCATTAGGCCAACGGATAAGGATCAAATACGGATGGTTGTGCGCAACCTCCAACCCAAGCTTATGCAAAAGATGATTGTGCTCCCCTTCCCCACCTTTTTAGATCTACATGAGATGGGAGTACAGATCGAGGATGCGATGAAGCAGGGTCTGATTGACCAAGACCGAGAGCAGCCCAAGAGGGCATTCAACCGCAGTTCGAATGCAACCACCGGTGGTGATGCAGCTGCTAGGACTTCAGACGTGGGCATGGTCACCACCACCACACCAAGAGCAGCCGCCCCCTTTGTTGGTGCGCCCAATTCAAACCCCCGAACTTCAGACTATCTACCCCGAGGCAAGAGGGTCTTCACCCCACTCTTTATGCCTTTGTCTAAGGCTTTAGGGGTCCTACTCAGGAAAGGACATCTGAAACCGTTAGAACAACGGCCACTACCAGATCCTCTCCCTGCAAAGCATGACCCGGCTAAGTACTGTGCTTTCCATCAACAAACCGGTCATGACACCGACGGTTGCATCTGTCTCCGCCACGAGATACAAAATTTGATTGACAATGGGGTCATCCCCGCACCAAGCTCTGCAAAGTCTATCGGCACTTGATCAGTGAACCTGTGGGGGGATAATGTGATGTGATCAGGGGATGGACCACTTGCGAGCGGCGTTCAGTTTACTCCAGATGTGGCGTATGACACGCACCGTTTTGAGCATTTGTGAATGCTGGTTTTTGTACATTCTGACTCGGGTATTGGGTCAGTCTTGTTGTGTTATTTCGAGTCTGTCTCTTTGTTTTGAGTCAGTCCTTTTGTTTTGGGTCTGTCTTGTGGTGGTTTCGAGTCAGTCCTGTTATATTGGAGTTGGGTGATTCCGGGGATATTACCTCGGATCTCACTATTTTGTTTTGTGTTTGTCTTTTCACTTTCTTTTGAGTCTGTTTCTGCCGAGGAGCCAGTTGTGCCAACAGATTTGAATGGAACAGCAGTGATTTTCACACTCTTGTGTTTGCTTCGGCCGTGTGCCAGTTGTGCCAGAAAATTTTGGAATGAACCGGCAGTACTTTTCACCTGCTCTTCTGTGCCTTTTAAGTCATTGTAATGACCTGAGTTTTTCAAAACCTTTTGAACACTACGGTGAAAACACAGAGGAAGGAATTTCTCGGGATTTGCAAAACTTTGATCAACTGAGAGAAAGAGAGGCGTGCTAAGCCCTTAATGAATGAAATCATGCTTGTTAGTGTGAGTACTGAGAAGGACCCTAGCTTTGATCCAGATTGGTCCTACACTGTCTTCAGCGCGAGCGATTTGTCGCTTTCTTAAAAACTTTCAAAAAAAAAAAAATGTTTTGCGCGGTCCTGCGAAGACATGTGTGGAATCGCTCTTGAGATTGTGCAGCTTAAGATCGCTCTCAGCCTCAAGACTCGACCCCCCTGGCTTTCAAACTTAGATTCAGAACGTTCAGAGGTCAATTATGATGTGAGGCCTGTGTGGCCCGATTTGAAGCAGCCCTCGAACAAGAGGCACCAAAGTCAGATCAAGAAGATCAGATCTCATCAGAAATGTGAAACTAGAACAGAAGCATCCTTCCAACTAGGGGCAAAAATGTCCGATGTGCTCGCAGAGCCGAAGATAGGTCCTTCTACAAATTAACACAACAGCCACTCTCCGGGATTCAGATGACTTCGGGATATCAAAACCATTTGGCATGGACTTGTTACACTTTTACCCTTTGAGAGGCTCGCTGGGCCGAAAAACTCGGAAAGGGCGACCCAGGCAAAAGTTAGAGCAAGAAAAGATATATACAAAAAGCAAAAAAGAAAAAAAAGAAGAAAAGAGAGAAAAGATGAAAAAGAAAAAAAGAAGAAGAAAAGAAATGAAAAGAAATGAAAAGAAAAGAAAAACAAAGCTCGCAAGGTCGAAAACCTGCATCGGGCGCCTTGGCAAAAGTTAGAGCATAAAAAGAGAGGTTAAATACCCGAGTGTACCTTCAACCCGAACTACGTAAGGCTTGATTCCCATGTTTGGGATACGTAGGCAACTTCACTTTGAAGTCCAGCCACAAACACTTCAAATTCGATTGTGTCCATGTAATGGTTTTGACCATCCTTGCCTTCTCTGTATCCGAGAGTTCGGTTGTAATCATCGCTCTGAGGACTAATCACAATGCGCCACGGTGCCATTCACACAAGGGGCAACTTTCCGTTGCCATTCAATGCGCCGTGATGCCGTTCAAACAAGGGGCAACTTTCCGTTGCCATGCAGCTCCCCTCCAACAAGGGGCAATTTTCCTTCGAATCTGAGGTTGTGCATCTCGAGAGTGGGTTCTATGCTCGTTGAGCAGTGGCCGTTTGCAAAAATAGTTTTTGAGAATTTTTACTGAGGTTGACTAATTCTCTCGAAAATTATTTCATTTTTTCCAAAACTGGACCATTTCTTGGACCCAAAAAAGGAAAATCTTCAGTGCTTATAGCCTGATTTGCATGATTTCAAATCAAAAATTGAACAAGCATGTTAATCTAACTCTCATGTTGGTCAAAACTGTTTTAGTAGAAAGCAAAAACAAAAAATGGTCAAAATGATGAACTAGGGGCACAGTTGAGTCAGGCTTCCTGTCTTTTCCCTGTTGTCAATGGATTTGCCAGAAAGGGCACCATACTTGCCGAGAAGGGCACTCTACCTGCCAGAGAGCACAACTGAAGGTAACAGCAAATGCCGAAAGCTCTCAACATCCTCCAAGCAACGAGGTATCAAGCCAAGTGCGAAGCACAAATTGGAATGGATCAAGATGTTCCACTTCCTCATCTGGACAGATCTAACCGCGTCCAAACTCCCCAGCAGGGCATCATCAACCGATGTTAGCTACAGATTTGCTACACACCCAGTTGTAGCACAACCCCTCTGTGGGAGAAACTCACTGTTGTAAACAAGAAGAAGAATCTAGCGGAATGCTAGGGGCAAGACCCCGCAACTTTCTGTTTATCCATCAACCACCCAGGGGAGGGATTGAAAATGAGAGATTGAAGAATAGAGAGATGTGCGATGAGAGAAAAAGTGAGAAAAGGGGTTTTGTGAGAAAAACCGAGCTTGAGGGCCGAGTGATGTGAGAATCACAAATGAGAAAAGGGTGGGAAAGCATACCCGGAGAAACTGGCTCCTCGTAATCTGAGGTCTCTCGTCTTTGTCACACGTCTGTATGTCGTGTCTTTTGTTTTGTTTACCTCAACTTTTGTTTTGAGTCTTTTCCGAGCGTGTCTCGTTGTGTTTAGGTTGTTCACCTTTATTTTCCGTTGTTGAGTCGTGGTGCGCTGTGGCCAGTCGTAGGCTCGATACCCGGTCGAGAACTCATTTTTTTTTCAATTTCAAAAAAATCATCTTGTGCTCAGAGTGCTATGCCATTCTCCACATTTGTGCAAAAAGGGAATTTGTTCTTTCGAAAACTGTAGGGTCCACCCCCGATAGGTGTGAACAATAAAAGCAGGATCTATCTGAAGCTATATAGGTTCCAGACTGCAAAGCAAAAGAAAAGAGGGAAAATCGAAGCATCTGAGTGTGTTTCACCTTCAGCCAACTCTGAGATTGTAGTCCGGATGTACCTCTTTAGACCTTGTCAGTGTTCTGAAAAATGAGCATGCCTCCATTCCAAGTGTAAGCCTGCTTCAAGTCAGAATGGCAATTAAAGCAGCAGCAAATGTTATCTCTTGCCAACATAAACAGGGTGTCCCCTTTTCAGGCAAAGTGTGTTACAAACCCCTCCGAGAGATAAATCGAAGGTTGTGTTTGAATTGGTCTCGTTAAGGCTTGTATTCCCTTATTCGGCATTTTGTTTCAAATATGCATTGTCACGCACGTTCCACTTGCATTGTTATGCACCGTTACACCTGCATCGTTATGCACATTCAAGTTCCTTTTTATACACATTGCGTGCATACGTGCATCGCTTTACTTACATGTGTTCAAGTTCCTTTTCATACACATTGCGTGCATACGTGCATCGCTTTACTTACATGTGTTCAAGTTCCTTTTCATACACATTGCGTGCATACGTGCATCGCTTTACTTACATGTGTTCAAGTTCCTTTTTATACACATTGCGTGCATACGTGCATCGCTTTACTCACATGTGTTCTAGTTCCTTTTTATACACATTGCGTGCATACGTGCATCGCTTTACTTACATGTGTTCAAGTTCCTTTTTATACACATTGCGTGCATACGTGCATCGCTTTACTTACATGTGTTCAAGTTCCTTTTCATACACATTGTTCGTGTTGACCGCTTGCTTTACTTACATGTGTTCAATTTCCAGTCTCATCACACATTGCTTGCGCAACTGCATGCTTTACTTACATATGTATTTTCAGATGTCATTACACATTGCTTGCATGCGTGCATCATTTTACTCACATGTTCAATTTTCCTATCACACACATTGTACACGTTGTTGCGTGTTCTTTACTTACATGTGTTTGTACTTTCATAGCATTGTTATGATTACTCTAAATTGCATTGTTATGCACCCCCTTTACTTGCATTGTGATGCACGTTTCAATCGCATTGTTATGCACACTCTGTTTTCGAAACACCGGGATACGTCCCTAGGTTTCTTCACGTTCTTTCCGAAACACCGGGATGCGTCCCTACGTTTCTCTCTCTTTTTCGAAACACCGGGATACGTCCCTAGGTTTCTTCACCTTCTTTCTGAAACAACGGGATACGTCCCTATGTTTCTTCTATCTTCTCTCCGTAATCTTTGGGATACGTCCCTAATCCTTAGGATGCGTCCCTAATCCTTGGGATACGTCCCTAAACCCTGGGATACGTCCATAACCATTGGGATACGTCCCTAGACACCGGGATACGTCCCTATGTCTCTTCTTCCTTTCTAAACACCGGGATGCGTCCCTACGTTTCTCCCTTCATTTTCAAAACACCGGGATACGTCCCTACGTTTCTCTCTCCTTTCCGAGACACCGGGATACGTCCTTATGTTTCTCTCTTCTTACCGAGATACGTCCCTATGCTTTTTCTCCTTATTCCGAAACACTGGGATGCGTCCCTATGCTTCTCCCTCTTTGGTTACAAGCGTTCGGAATACGTTCCAATGCTCACATCATTCTGAAACACCGGGATACGTCCCTATGTTTCTCCTTTTTCGGTCAAAAGCGTTCGGAATACGTTCTAATGCTTAAACCGCTCCGAAACACTGGAATAAGTCCCTATGTTTCTCTCTTTGTTCCTTCCTCAGCATTTCATTCGCGCTATCTTGCGCACCTTACCTATACTTGTTAGTACATTACATTGTTTTGCATACAAACCGGCTTCGCGTAGCGTGTAAGTCCAATTATCAAAGTCTTCCTGCATATCGTTTGCATCCTGCCCCTGAACTACGCTGGTTTGATTCCTTGCAAAGGGATACGTAGGCAGCCTGCGGGCACAACCATTTATTTATGTTTTGTTTGTTTGTCCAAGTCTTCGGCCTTGTCAAAAATGGGTCGTCTCTGGGCTTTGACATTCACTCCCGTCATTGTTATGACTTCCGAGTTCTGTCAAAGAGGGGCAACTGTAGACACCCCATTTTTGACTGCCCTTAAGACTTGGGCACGACTGATGGTTTGCCCTGTGTTGGAAGGTGCGCAGGACGCAGGTTCAGTTTCTTCGGCAAGGAGAGAGGCGAATCTCAACTTCACACCCCATTTTGAACCAAAATGATTTTGGATGGTTTTGAGACCTTAAAACCCTCTCTTTTAAAACATTTTTGAAATAAAATTCTCACGATGTTCCGACGCTCGCATTTCGGTAAATGGTGCGCTTTTCGGTAAACCGAGCGAGGACAAAGTGGAGATGAATGAAAGAGAGATGAAATCTTTGAAAAATCTTTCAAAACACCTTACTTCGGGGTTTGAAGTTGAAGAGAAGAGGAGAAGAGGGGAGAAAACTAGTTTGGGAGAAGTTCAGGATGAATCCGGGTGGGAGAAAGACGAGCAGTCATCGCTAAATCAAGCCCATCTATCTATACACTTGGAGTTAAGCTATGAGGCCATAACCATTGGAAAGAAGACTTCCGGGGCTTCACTTTGTACTCAAGAATCTCCCAAAGCCAAGTCCGGGTGGAGGAGATATGATTGGTTGAAGCTGGGCATCATCCCGGTTGGATCGAGTCTGCGCGGCTTCACCAAAAAGGGCATAACTTTTTGCACAGGAGGAATTTTGATGCAAGGTTCACGCCATTGGAAAGCTAACTTCCGGGGCTTCAATTTTCATGCCCACTGGCCATTTTTTGACCTTGGAATCATCTATTAGCAATATATTTTTCCGACCGGCAGAAAATAGTGCCGACCGGCACTTTATTTTGGCCGACGACCAATTTTTCTGGCCGGTTTGCACCCTTTGCACCCTCCAAGGCTGGTGCATCCTAGCTGTGCCAGTTGGAATGCACCAGCACACTCCCCCGTGCATATATATGGCTATTTTGTACCCTTTTGCACCTTTGAACCCCCTAAAGCTTCTAGAAGCTTGAACCCTTTGGCCAAGTTCTTGGGGAAGCTTGGCCAGCTGTATTAGCTTCCTCTAGAAGCCTAGAACCCTTTGCACCCTTTGCCCCTTTTGGCATAGCTTCTTGGAGAAGCTTGGAGCACTTTTTGTTGCCTATATAAAGAGCCTCCCTTCTCCTTTGTCTAGGGTTAGAGATTCTTAAGCAAAAACCAGAGATATAGATACATATCTGATATAGATACATATATCCCTCCATCTCTCACTATATCTCTCTCATTCAACCTCCAAACACCCTTGTTCTTGGGCCATTCCTTCACCAACCCATAGCACAACACCACCACTTCCATTTCCAGAATTTGGGAGGTCATTTGCAGAGCTTAGGAGTACCAAAACTTGGTCCAAGAGGTGCTGGTTTGTTGGTCTACAAGGGTAAGCACACTTTTCCCCAAAACTAGCATTTTCTTGGTTCATATCTAAGCCATAGTTGCATGTATTTTTGAGCTTCGATGTAAACTACAAAGAGGCTTATTTTGAGCCCTTCTTCAACATTGAAGAAGGGCTCAACACTGTTTGGGGCCTCCATGCACGAATAACTTCAATACCCTCTTTGGTTCCCATTTTTTTTTGCATGTTTCTTTAGCCTACCATGCTTCTGTTTTTGGGCCTTCGACAGGCCTGAAAAGTGTCTTATTTTGCCCCCCTCTACATGTCTCATGAAGGGTCTTTGGCTGTTTGGTACACCCTTTTGGTACTTCATGTTATACCCCTTTGTGGGCCTTAATCTTGCATTGCATTTTGAGCATGTTTGTATATTGATTTGGGGCTTGTCATCTACTGTGGGTAGTCATATTTTTGGTCCCTCATCAGTATTGTAGAAGGGTATTTTTCAGTTTGGTGCATGCTTAGCATACCTACCATGTGATGCCTTGTAATTGCCTTAATATGCCTTAGGTTGTTAGCCTTTGTTCGAGCATGTTTTAGGCTTAGATTCATGAAACTTTTGTGTTTATTTTGCCATGCTTTAGGTCTGTCTTAAGTTGTTTGAGTCGATCCTAGCATGCATTATATAGCCTCTTTGCATTTTGTGGCTTGTATGCTTCAAGTATGTGAATGTGTGAGCATTGTTGCATGCTTTGTTGATTTATTTAGCTGGTTTGGAACCTCCTATAACATGATTTCAGAGCTTACGTTGCATACTATATGTCCATACTTAGCCTCTTTAAGTGTGCTTAAGAGTTGCCTTGTTTATGCTTAAGGTGTTGGACCATGATTGCACGCATGTGTGTGTGCATTTTGTGCCTTCATTTCCATGATTATGGCCACTGATTTTGGCATGCTTGCGAACTATCCATGTTAGTTTAAGTCCATCGTTGCATGTTGTTGCATACCATGTTTGTTTACATGTTTAGGTTCGCGCCTAGCATACATTGTTCATTTGCATGCCCATGTTGCATACTAGATCACATGCCTAGGTTGCATTACATTGGCATGCATGCCTTGCCTCTTGATCAAGTGATAGAGGTTGGGCTTTATGTGTTTGTTTGATTTGCATGACATTTGAAATCAAAGTGCATACTTGGTTTCTTGGGCCATCACACATCGAAATGCGCAATTGATGGTCCGAGGATCAAGGAACATATCCCTTTGAGTCAAAATCATGATAAGGGATGTGTTGGTGCACACATTCGCTTGAAATTTCATGCCATGCACTGTCTGTCCTTTGTTGCTGTCAAAACTGTCTCCTGCAGGAATTTTGTGCCGACCGGCATTATATAGTGCCGACCGGCACTATATGGGTGGCCGATAACATCATTGACAGCCGGTGACTATTGTACACGGCCGGTGGCCATCCCTCCCAGCCGATGATGTTCTGCAATGCTCATAGAAGGTTCTCTGGGACTTTGATAGTTTTCAGAGAAGAAAATGCAGTAAAACAGAGGCAACAGTGGCATGGTGCAGACTTTCCGGGCGAGTCGGATTCGAGCATGCATCATTCGCATATCCCGAGGCAGGGCTGAGGCCCCCTTCTTTTTGCATTTGATTTAATTTAAGTCTTGTAGTAGTTTATTCGTTTATTTTTCTTGGACTGTATTATTATTTTGGTCCCTCCGAGTGAGGGCGAATCTGTAATAAGTGTGGGTGAGTGTGTGTATGTCTTCCAACCCCCACTTCTTTCTTCCCTTTTATTTACCTGCTTATGATGGTAGATTAGGGCACGTTTAAATTAGCATACCTTATGCTATGCATGCGTGCATCCATATATTTGTTACACATGCATCGGGCTCGGCACATCATACAAACTGCATCGTATTTCAATTCCAAATTGAATACATGTTATTTGTAGCATTCCACATGCCATGTTTAGGATAGCCGAGCCTATCTAGATTGCATCCTCGCTTGTGTTACATTAGCCACTTAACATGAACTAGGATCATGCATGTGATTACTAACTGGTTTCTGTTTTGGCTTGGAGTACTAGGTAAGTTTTTATGCTTTAGCATACCGCATGCGTGTGAGTGTTGCCATAATTGCATGATTACCATGAGGCTAGCTGCTTATGTGATATAACTGCTTGAATGCCTGTGGATGGAGGTCGAATTGCTTAAATTGGGATAATGCATTAAAACTGTGAGTTTTAAGCCCACTAGATAGTGGCAAAACCATCTTTTTCTAAAGCCCACTTGAGGGTGGCAAAACCTGCATTTTAGCCTACTTGCGAGTAGCAAATCATTTTCAAAACAAACTTACAATGTTTTGTTCCAATTTAGGAAATTTGGTCTATACTTGTTTGCTGTGCGCATAACATAGTAATTCTAGGCTAATAACCGGAATAAGAACGCATAAAGTTTTCAAAAATAGATATCATGGTTAGTAGAGGCCGGTCTTCGGACCGGGCGAGAGGGGGTGCTCATAGCTGACCTTCCCTGATCGTACCCAAGTTCCCGAGCCGAGGCAACTTTGGTGATGACGGACACGTGGCCTTTGGCACCGAGTCAGGGTTTCCTAAATTCTCCCATATAAAATATTTAGGTGGCGACTCTGTATCTGGCAAAGCAGTCCATGTTTGGCACTTCTTTCAAAAAAATCTTTTTCTCAAAACGATTTGCCAGAGTTGGACTCTTTGGTTCAGATTTAGAACCGTAACAAAAAAAGGAGAGTCCGAACTGTAGTAGCGAGGTCTCCCCCGCGGGCGCATCTACACCGGGATACGTCCCTATGTTTCTTTTCCTTTCCGAAACACCGGGATACGTCCCTATGTTTCTCCTTCATTCCGAAACACCGGGATACGTCCCTATGTTTCTCTCCCTTTCCGAAACACCGGGATACATCCCTATGTTTCTCCTTCATTCCGAAACACCGGGATACGTCCCTATGTTTCTCCCTCTTCGGTTAAAAGCGTTCGGAATACGTTCCAATGCTTACACCATTCCGAAACACCGGGATACGTCCCTATGTTTCTCCCTCTTCGGTTAAAAGCGTTCGGAATACGTTCCAATGCTTACACCATTCCGAAACACCGGGATACGTCCCTATGTTTCTCCCTCTTCGGTTAAAAGTGTTCGGAATACGTTCCAATGCTTACACCATTCCGAAACACCGGGATACGTCCCTATGTTTCTCCCTCTTCGGTTAAAAGTGTTCGGAATACGTTCCAATGCTTACACCATTCTGAAACACCGGGATACGTCCCTAAGTTTCTCCCTCTTTTCGAAACACCGGGATACGTCCCTATGTTTCACATTCCTTGCGGAACACCGGGATATGTCCCTATGTTCCACATTCCTTGCGGAACACCGGGATACGTCCCTATGTTTCACATTCCTTGCAGAACACCGGGATACGTCCCTATGTTTCTCCTTCCTCCTGAAACACCGGGATACGTCCCTATGTTTCTCCTTCTTTTCTAATCTTTGGGATACGTCCCCAATCTTTGGGATACGTCCCTAACCTTCGGGATGCGTCCCTAACCTTCGGGATGCGTCCCTAACCTTCGGGATGCGTCCCTAACCTTCGGGATACGTCCCTAACCTTCGGGATACGTCCCTAACCTCTGGGATACGTCCCTAATCTCTGGGATACGTCCCTAACCTTTGGGATATGTCCATAACCTTCGGGATACGTCCCTAATCTTTGGGGATACGTCCCTAACCTCTAGGATACGTCCCTAATCTCTGGGATACGTCCCTAACCTTCGGGATACGTCCCTAACCTTCGGGATACGTCCCTAACCTCTGGGATACGTCTCTAACCTTTGGGATACGTCCCTAATCTTTGGGATACGTCCCTAACCACTGGGATACGTCCCTAACCTTTGGGATACGTCCCTAATCTTGGGATACGTCCCTAAATCTTGGGATACGTCCCTAAACCTTGGGATACGTCCCTAAATCTCGGGATACGTCCCTAAACACCGGGATACGTCCCTAAACACCGGGACACATCCCCATGTTTCTCCATCTTTGGTTAAGAGCATCTAGAATACGTTCCAATGCTTATACCTTTCTGAAGCACCGGGATACGTCCCTATGTTTCTTTGCATGATCATAAGTTATGTTCGGCTTCTTGCATTATCATTTGCATTTTGCCCCTGCCTGCGGGCACATCTTTGTCTATCTTGTCTGCTTTGTCTAAGTCTTCGGCCTTGTCAAAAATGGGTCGTCTCTGGGCTTTGACATTCACTCTCGTCATTCTTATGACTTTCGAGTTCTGTCAAAGAGGGGCAACTGTAGACACCCCATTTTTGACCGACCTTAAGACTCAGACGTCACCGATTGAGCGCTTGGTGATGTTGCATATTGTGCTCGTTCTGAGGTTGCGGAGTCCCGACTGCGAGCCTTGCCTCCGGACTTCCGGACTCTTTTGTGCTTTGCCTTGGTTTGCGAACCAGGCCCCGTTTTTTCTATTTTCTCTTCCCGAAGGGAGGGAGAGGTCTCGTAAACCATCTCTCAGTGGCCGTAGGCTACGTTTTGTGGTCGTAGGCCATTTTTCCCGTTTGGAGCCCGGTTCCCGGTTTTTCGAAGCTGTCGGCCGTGCGCCTTGGTTCGGGACCGCTTAACCACCTCCGTTTGCTCCAGTTTTTGGCACACACCTTATTTCCTCCCTTTTGAGGGACACTGTGGTCCGAGAGACCAACTTCGTGGTCGGACACCACTTCCGGTGCCTAACAGCCCACTTTCGGGGCCCCGAACTGCGTGTTTCGGCTCCCGAACCTTCATTCTACATTTTTGGGCTCCGACCCAAACTTGAGATAGTCATATTTTGAGGTCCTTTTCATGTTTGATTAAGGACATTTTGCTGTTTGACATCTACATCTATCACTTGCTTCTTTACCCCTCCATTTTTCCCTTTTCTTGCACGATAGTTTAGGCCTACTTGTATTTATTTTCGTGGCTTGATGTAAACTAGAAAGTACCTTATTTTGAGCCCCTCTTCAACTTTGTTGAAGGGCTCTCCGCTATTTGGGACCCGCAGCTATCACTTTCCCCTTTAGCTCACCTTTTGGCCATTTTTGGGGGAATTTTGAATCCGAATTTCCCCCCCTTTTTTCCCCCTCTTTTCCATCCCTTTTTTTCTATAAAACCAGAGCTCCAGCTGCATTTTTATGGGTTAGAAGACTTTGGTTTGAGTCTCATATATACAATCTCTCTCTCTATATTTCAAGCACCAAAACCCTAAAAGTCCTACACCATTTCTTTACCACCACCTTGCACCACCACCACCACTCCATTCCAGTGGCTTGGAGGACCTTCTCAGAGGCTACAAGTGCTGTATTTTGGACCAAGAGGCTGCTAAAGTTTGGTTCTTCAAGGGTAAGTCTCGTTTTTCCCTTTTTTGCTTTTTTCTTGGTCTATATCTTAGCCCTTCTTGCTTATACATTTGAGCTCCGACCAAAACTGAAAGTAGAATTTTTTTGAGCTCTATTTCATCTTTCATTAAGGGTCTTACCTTGTTTGGGACCCCCATTTTGCACTTGCTTCATTACCCCTTTGTATGCCATAATCTTGCATAGTATTTTTGGCCTATGTGTAATCTGTTTTGGAGCATGATGTAAACTGTAGATAGGCTTATTTTGAGCCCTTCTTAAACATTGAAGAAGGGCTTACCACTGTTTGGGACCTCCATGTATCACTTGCCATTGTACCCCTCTTTGGTCCCCTTTTTTGCGTGATTTATTAGCCTATTGAGCTTCTGTTTTTGGACCTTGGTCCGAACTGAAAATGGCCCTATTTTGACCCTCTATTCATGTTTCATTATGGGTCTATGGCTGTTTGGGACACCCTTTGTATACTTCATGTTATAGCTCTCTTGGTGCCCTTATTTTGCATAGCATTTTGAGCATACTTGTATCTGTTTTTGGGGTTTGTCATAAACTGTAATACATCATATTTTTGGCCCCTCTTAAATATTGTAGAACGCCCCTTCCCTGTTTGGGGCCAGAATTTGTGAGTTGCTTCATTACCTCTCTCTTTTTGGCCATTTTTGCATGCTATCTTAGGCCTATTTGTGCTCACTTTTTGGCCATGCTTTGAACTGTAAACATGATTTTTTTGGGGCTTCCTAGCTTCTTTCTTCATACTTCATGTTCAAATTATGCATGCATTGCATAGCTATAGGCCATTTCATGCGCCAAAATTCATGTTTCGGGACTCGTTCCATGCATCGGGTATCATTTTGTCATGATTCGGGGCTGTTTTGCATCCCATTTTGCCTCTGAAAATTGCATGATCATATGCCATATTCCATGTTTTGCCATGTCTTGTTAGAGTGGCATTCCGTGCCGTAGGTTCGGTCCTCGGTTTGCGTACACGCACTTCGAGTTGTCTCATTTTCATCTTATGGCCTCCTATGTGAGTGTGACTGAGGTCCACTTGTGTTGGTGTAAGTCCATATTGCATTGTGTATGCCATTTCATTTCATAGCATTGTGTATGCTAGGATGTATGTTAGCGCATTGTGTATGCCACGTTACCTCGTGCATCGTGTATGCCATTCCATAACATTTTGCATGTTAGGTTGTATCTTAGTTGCATTTCATGCATATCATGCATATTGCATCGTGTTCGGGATAGGAGTTAGCCTGGGCACGGGAAACGAGGTACGTTTCGTACTCCGAGTGACGGAACGTGTCTCAATTCCCCAGTCACCGACACTCCGGATCATCCATGATGGAGTTAGGTCTTGTTGTGTTTTCATGTGCATTCATTTCATATTGAGTTGTGCAATTCGACTCCTCGGCCATCATGCATCGATATGCGTGATTGGTGGCACGAGGATCGAGGCATGCATACATTTGTGAAAATACATTGCTATGTCCCTTTCCTGCTCTCTGTTGCAGCAAATCAAGATCCAGCAGTCTTCCGAGGCTTGGCGCACTTTCCAAGAATAATTGCGAAACAGAGGCTAATTGGGGCATCCCAGTGGATTTCCGCGCAAGGCAGCCTAAACATACATCATTCATCAGGATCAAGGCAGTCCCCGGCTTGAATGCCAGTCATTATTTTCTTAGTTAATTTGTAAATTAATTAGGAATTTGTATTATTTGGACTGTACTATTCTTTCATTCGGGACTGTATATTCTTTTGGACCCTCTGCGCGAGGGCATAATTGTAATAAGTGTGGGTGAGTGTGATGTATGTCTTCCAACCCCACGTCTTTCTTCCCTTTTATTTACCTGCTTATGATGGTTAGATTAGGGCATATTTCAATTAGCATACAGTATGATAGCACGTTTGCATTCATTCATCTGTTTTGCACGCACCGGGCTCGGCGCATCATACTAACTGCATTTGTATTTCAATTCCAAGTTGAATACATGTTAGCTATAGCATTTCATATGCCATGTTTAGAATAGCCGAGCCTGCTATAGTTTGCATTTTTGCATGTGTTGCATTAGGCATTTCTGTATACTTAGGATCATGCATGATTTCTAATGTAGTTTCTGTTTTGGCTTGGAGTACTCGGTGAGTTTTTATGCTTTAGCATCCTTGCATGCGTGTAAGTGACTGGCATGAATAGCATGCTTACCATGAGGCTATATGCTTATGTGATATACCTGCTTGAATGCCTGTGGGTGAAGGTTGGGTTATTTGGATTGGAGCAATTCATTCACTGTGAGTTTTAAGCCCACTAGATAGTGGCAAAACCATCTTTTCTAAGCCCACCTGAAGGTGGCAAAATCTGCATTTTAAGCCTACTTGCGAGTAGCAAACCATTTGCAAAACAAACATGAAATGTGTGGTTCCAATTCAGGCGATCCAGTCTATACTTGTATGCTGTGCGCATCACGTAGTAATCTAGGCTAATAACCGGAATAAGAACACACAATATTTTCAAAACTAGATATCACGGTTAGTATTCTTGAGCCGAGGCAACTTTGGTGATGACGGACACGTGGCCTTTGGCACTGAGTCAGGGTTTCCTAAATTTCCCCATAAAAAATATTTAGGTGGCGACTCTGTATCTGGCAAAGCAGTCCATGTTTGGCACTTCTTTCAAAAATCTGTTTTCTCAAAAACGATTTGCCGGATTTGGACTCTTTGGTTCAAGATTTAGAACCGTGACAATCGAGTCCTGAACTGTAGCGCGAGGCCCAACGCGGGCCTGTCTACAGTTTCTGGTGACTCTGCTGGGGAATTAGAGAACTTGACTCGAACTCATGATATCTTGTTTTGACTACACTTATGTGTTTCTTTGCATTGCATTTGCATTGGTGCGCCTAGGACACCGTGTTTGCCATCTGCTATTCCTGAACGGTTTGCCGGAGGCTTGTCTTGTCAAGGCATGACCATAAGGCTGACCGGTTGTGGGCTCTGCCAGTATGGGAACACAAACCCCGGTTTTACCGGGGCACCCTTTTTGACCATTCGACCTAGTGCATATTCGGATCCATAGTGACCATTCCAAACTAGGACAGGTTGCTTACCCGATAGGTTGTTTGAAACCGCTGCGTGCGTAGTGAAACCCTAGCTCCTGACAAAATAGGACAGGGAAACCCTACCCCAACATAGGGGTGTTTTTGGCTCTCACTTATCTGCTATGTGCTTTTAGAGTGCGTCTCTACAGGAATGCATGTATCAGTTTGCAAGTTTGGGTCTCCAGCCCGAGGGCATCAGTATTTGGGGAATCAGTTTTACCTGAGGGTATCAGTTTACAGGCCGAATTTTGGGGCAGAATTCAGTAGAGGGCACAGTCATCCTACTATGCTCGTATCTGTTTTGGTGAAGTTGAGCTGAGGTGTTGTCTATTTTCTCTTTTGCTAGGTAGTCCTGGAACCATAGCTTCAGAAGGCTCCGATATCCCCCGGGTACTCTGGACTTGTGTTGTTATGTGATCGGGGGATGAACCACCTGCGGGCGGCACTCAGTTTACTCTGGATGTGGCGTTTGGCACGCACTGTTTTGAGCATTTGCGAGTGCTGCTTATTCTACTTTCTGACTTGGGTATTGAGTCTGTCTCGTTGTGTCGAGTCAGTCCTATTGAGTCTGTCTTGTTGTATCGAGTCAGTCCTGTTGAGTCTACCTTGTTATATCGAGTTAGTCCTGTTGAGTCTACCTTATTATATCGAGTCGGTCTTGTTATATCGGGTCAGTCCTGCCGAGTCTGTCTTGTTGTATCGAGTCAGTCCTGTTGAGTCTGTCTCGTTGTATCAAGTCAATCCTGTTGAGTCTGTCTTGTTGTATCGAGTCAGTCCTGCTTTGTAGGAGTCGGGTGATTCCGGGGGGTGTTACCTCGGGCGTCACCATTCTGTTTTGTTTTTTTGTCTTTTCGTTTTGTTTTGAGTCTGTTTCTGCCAGGGAGCCAGTTGTGCCAGCAGATTTTGAATGAAACTGTAGTGACTTTCACGCTCTAGCGTTTACTTTTGCCTTGCGCCAGTTATGCCGGAAGTTCTGAATGAGATGGCAGTATTTGATTAAGAACTCTGTCTTTTCTGTGCCTTGAAGTCATTGTAACGACCTAAGTTTTTCAAAACCTTTTGAACACTGCGGTGAAAACGAAGAGGAAGGAATTCCTCAGAATTTGCAAAACTTTGATCAAATGAGAGAAAGAGAGGCGTGCTAAGCCCTTAATGAATGAAATCATGCTTGTTAGCGTGAGTACTGAGAAGGACCCTGGCTTGATCCAGACTGGTTTCACACTATCTTCAGCGCGAGCGACTTGTCGCTTTCTTAAAAATTTTCAAAAACAAAATGTTTTGCGCGGTCCTGCGAAGACCTGTGTGGAATCGCTCTTGAGATTGTGCAGCCTAGGATCGCTCTCAGCCTCAAGACTCAACCCCTTTGCTTCCAAACCTTGAACTTGAATTCAGAGTGTTCAACGGTCAACTACAATGTGAGGCCTGTGTGGCCAGATTTGAAGCAGCCCTCGAACAAGAGGCCAGGAAAGTCGGATCAAGAAGATCAGAAGAAGCTTGCAAAGCTAGAACAGAAGTACTCTTCGAAATAGGGGCAAAGATGTCAGATATGCTCGAAGAGCCGAAGATGAGTCCTCTTGCAAATCAACAGCCACTCTCCTGGATACGGATGGCTTCAAAACCCTACAACCATTTGGCATGGACTTGTTACACTTTTACCCTTCGAGAGGCTCGCTGGGCCGAAAACCCGGAAGGGCGACCCAGGCAAAAGTTAGAGCAAGAAAAAGAAGAAAAAGAACAAAAAAGAAAAAAAGAAGAAAAAATGCAAAAAGAAAAGAAAAGAAAAGAAAAGAATATCAAAAAAAAAAGAAGAAAAGAATTGAAAAGAGAAAGAAAGAAGAACAAAGCTCGCAAGGTCGAAAACCCGCGACGGGCGCCTTGGCAAAAGTTAGAGCATAAAAAGGAGAGGTTAAATACCCGAGTGTACCTTAACCCCGAACTACGTAAGGCTTGATTCCCATGTTTGGGATATGTAGGCAACTTCATCCTGAAGTCCAGCCCCCAACGCTCTCATAGTAACTAAGTCCATATAATGGTTTTGATCATCCTTGCCTTCTCTGTATCCGGGAGTTCGGTCATGATTGATGAAGACTGTTTACGAAATGCTGCGGCATCGTCCAAACAAGGGGCAACTTTCCGTTGCCATTCAATGCGCCGCGGTGCCGTTCAAACAAGGGGCAACTTTCCGTTGCCATGCAGCTCCCCTCAAGCAAGGGGCAATTTTCCTTCGAATCTGAGGTTGTGCATCTCGAGAGTGGGTTCTATGCTTGTTGAGCAGTGGCCATTTGCAAAAATAGTTTTTGAGAATTTTTACCCAGGTTGACTAATTTACTCGAAAATTGTTTCATCTTTTCCAAAAACTGGACCATTTCTTGGACCCAAAAAAGGAAAATTTTCAGTGCTCATAGCCTGACTTGCGTGATTTCAAATCAAAAAGTTGAACAAGCATGTTAATCTAACTCTCATTTTGGTCAAATTTTTTTAGGAGAAAACTAAAACAAAAAAAAATGGTCAAAATGATGAAACTAGGGGCACAGTTGAGTCAGGCTTCCTGTCTTTCCCCATTGTCAACATACTTGCCAAGAAGGGCATCATACCTGCCGGAAAAGGGCACCACTGAAGCTAGCCACGAAAGGGCCGAAAAGCTCTCACACCCTCCGAGCAACGAGGTGTCGAGCCAAGTGCGAAGCACGAACTGGAATGAGACCAGAAATTCCACTCCCTCATCTGGACAGATCTGATCACGTCCGAACTCCAAGCAGAGCATCATCAATCGATGTCAGCTACAGATTTGCTACACACCCAGTTGTAGCACAGCCCCTCTGTGGGAGAAACTCACTAGCTGCGTGCAGGAGAAGAAGAATCTAGCAGAATGCTAGGGGCACGAGCCCACAACTTGCTGTTTATCTATCAACCACCCAGGAGAGGGATGAAAAATGAGAGATTGAAGAATAGAGAGATGTGCGATGAGAGAAAAAGTGAGAAAAGGGCTTTTTCAGAAAAACAGAGCTTGAGGGCCGAGTGATGTAAGAACCACAAATGAGAAAGGATGGGAAACACTACCCGGTGAAATAGGCTCCCTGTGCACGTTTGAGTGTCGTGTCTTTTTGTTTTTATCTTGATTTTGTTTTGGGTCGTTTCGAGTGTTACTCGATGTGTCTAGGTTATGTGCCTTTTATTTCCTTATTGAGTCTTTTTCGCTGTGTTCAGTTGTAGGCTCAATACTCGGTCGTGAACTCATTTCTCAATTTCAAAAAAAAAAAAAAAATCATCTTGTGCTCAGAGTGCTGTGCCATTCTTCACATTTGTGCAAAACAGGATTTGTTCTTTCATAAAACTGCAGGGTCCACCCCCGATAAGTGTGAACGGTAAAGCAAGGACCTATCTGAAGCTATTTAGGTTCCAAACTGCAAAGCAAAAGAAAAGAGGGAAAATCGAAGCATCTGAGTGTGTTTCACCTTCAGCGAATTCTGAGATTGTATTCCGGATGTACCTCTTCAGACCTTGTCAGTGTTCCGAAGAATGAGCGTGCCTCTATCCCAAGTGTAAGCCTGCTTCAAGTCAAAATGGCGATTAAAGCAGCAACAGATGTTATCTCTCTCTGATATGAACAGGGTGTGCCCGTTTTTGAGCTAAGTGTGTTGCAAACCCCTCCGAAAGGTAAATCAGAGGTCGCGCTTGAATTTGGTCTCGTCAAGGCTTGTATTCCCTTATTCGGCATTTTGTTTCAAATATGCGTTGTCACGCACATTCCAATTGCATTGTTATGCACCCACTTCACTGGCATTGTTATGCTCATTCATTGCATTGATTATGCGAATCTATCTTGCATTATTATGCACCTTTTCACTTGCAATTATCATTCTTTCTCCTCGCGCGTGCAACGGGTTAGACCTCCTTTGGTTTAGAGCATTTGGAACACGTTCCAATGCCCGCATCTTTTATTCTGAAACACCAGGATACGTCCCTACGTTTCTCCTTCCTTCCGAAACACTGGGAGACGTCCCTATGTTTCCCCCTTTATTCTGAAATACCGGGATACGTCCCTATGTTTCCCTTTTTTTCCGAAACACCGGGATACGTCTCTATGTTTCTCCTTCATTCCGAAACACCGGGATACGTCCCTATGTTTCTCTCCCTTCCGAAACACCGGGATACGTCCCTATGTTTCTCCTTCATTCCGAAACACCGGGATACGTCCCTATGTTTCTCCTTCATTCCGAAACACCGGGATACGTCCCTATGTTTCTCTCCCTTTCCGAAACACCGGGATACGACCCTATGTTTCTCCTTCATTTCGAAACATCGGGATACGTCCCTATGTTTCTCTTTCATTCCGAAACACCGGGATACGTCCCTATGTTTCTCTCCCTTTCCGAAACACCGGGATACATCCCTATGTTTCTCCTTCATTCCGAAACACCGGGATACGTCCCTATGTTTCTCTCCCTTTCCGAAACACCGGGATACGTCCCTATGTTTCTCCTTCATTCTGAAACATCGGGATACGTCCCTATGTTTCTCCCTCTTCGGTTAAAAGTGTTCGGAATACGTTCCAATGCTTACACCATTCCGAAACACCGGGATACGTCCCTATGTTTCTCCCTCTTCGGTTAAAAGTGTTCGGAATACGTTCCAATGCTTACACCATTCCGAAACACCGGGATACGTCCCTATGTTTCTCCCTCTTCGGTTAAAAGTGTTCGGAATACGTTCCAATGCTTACACCATTCTGAAACACCGGGATACGTCCCTAAGTTTCTCCCTCTTTTCGAAACACCGGGATACGTCCCCATGTTTCTCTTTCCTTGCGGAACACCGGGATACGTCCCTATGTTTCACATTCCTTGCGGAACACCGGGATACGTCCCTATGTTCCACATTCCTTGCGGAACACCGGGATACGTCCCTGTGTTTCACATTCCTTGCAGAACACCGGGATACGTCCCTATGTTTCTCCTTCCTCCTGAAACACCGGGATACGTCCCTATGTTTCTCCTTCTTTTCTAATCTTTGGGATACGTCCCCAATCTTTGGGATACGTCCCCAATCTTTGGGATACGTCCCTAATCCTTTGGGATACGTCCCTAATCTTCGGGATACGTCCCTAACCTTCGGGATGCGTCCCTAACCTTCGGGATACGTCCCTAACCTTCGGGATACGTCCCTAACCTCTGGGATACGTCCCTAACCTCTGGGATACGTCCCTAACCTTCGGGATACGTCCCTAACCTTCGGGATACGTCCCTAATCTTTGGGGATACGTCCCTAACCTCTGGGATACGTCCCTAAGCTCTAGGATACATCCCTAACCTTTGGGATACGTCCCTAACCTTTGGGATACGTCCCTAACCTCTAGGATACGTCTCTAACCTCTGGGATACGTCTCTAACCTTTGGGATACGTCCCTAATCTTTGGGATACGTCCCTAACCACTGGGATACGTCCCTAACCTTTGGGATACGTCCCTAATCTTGGGATACGTCCCTAAATCTTGGGATACGTCCCTAAACCTCGGGATACGTCCCTAAACACCGGGATACGTCCCTAAACACCGGGATACATCCAAATAATACAAATTCCTAATTAATTTACAAATTAACTAAGAAAATAATGACTGGCATGCAAGCCGGGGACTGCCTTGATCCTGATGAATGATGTATGTTTGGGCTGCCTTGCGCGGAAATCCACTGGGATGCCCCAATTAGCCTCTGTTTCGCAATTATTCTTGGAAAGCGCGCCAAGCCTCGGAAGACTGCTGGATCTTGATTTGCTGCAACAGAGAGCAGGAAAGGGGCATAGCAATGTATTTTCACAAATGTATGCATGCCTCGATCCTCGTGCCACCAATCACGCATATCGATACATGATGGCCGAGGAGTCGAATTGCACAACTCAATATGAAATGAATGCACATGAAAACACAACAAGACCTAACTCCATCATGGATGATCCGGAGTGTCGGTGACTGGGGAATTGAGACACGTTCCGTCATTCGGAGTACGAAACGTACCTCGTTTCCCGTGCCCGGGCTAACTCCTATCCCGAACACGATGCAATATGCATGATATGCATGAAATGTAACTAAGATACAACCTAACATGCAAAATGTTATGGAATGGCATACACGATGCACGAGGTAACGTGGCATACACAATGCGCTAACATACATCCTAGCATACACAATGCTATGAAATGAAATGGCATACACAATGCAATATGGACTTACACCAACACAAGTGGACCTCAGTCACACTCACATAGGAGGCCATAAGATGAAAATGAGACAACTCGAAGTGCGTGCACGCAAACCGAGGACCGAACCTACGGCACGGAATGCCACTCTAACAAGACATGGCAAAACATGGAATATGACATATGATCATGCAATTTTTAGAGGCAAAATGGGATGCAAAACAGCCTCGAATCATGGCAAAATGATACCCGATGCATGGAACGAGTCCCGAAACATGAATTTTGGCGCATGAAATGGCCTATAGCTATGCAATGCATGCATAATTTGAACATGAAGTATGAAGACAGAAGCTAGGCAGCCCCAAAACAAGCATGTTTACAGTTCAAAGCATGGCCAAACAGTGAGCACAAATAGGCCTAAGATAGCATGCAAAAATGGCCAAAAAGAGAGAGGTAATGAAGCAACTCACAAATTCTGGCCCCAAACAGGGAAGGGGTGTTCTACAATATTTAAGAGGGGCCAAAAATATGATGTATTACAGTTTATGACAAACCTCAAAAACAGATACAAGTATGCTCAAAATGCTATGCAAAATAAGGGCACCAAGAGAGCTATAACATGAAGTATACAAAGGGTGTCCCAAACAGCCATAGACCCATAATGAAACATGAATAGAGGGTCAAAATAGGGCCATTTTCAGTTCGGACCAAGGTCCAAAAACAGAAGCTCAATAGGCTAATAAATCACGCAAAAAAGGGGACCAAAGAGGGGTACAATGGCAAGTGATACATGGAGGTCCCAAACAGTGGTAAGCCCTTCTTCAATGTTTAAGAAGGGCTCAAAATAAGCCTATCTACAGTTTACATCATGCTCCAAAACAGATTACACATAGGCCAAAAATACTATGCAAGATTATGGCATACAAAGGGGTAATGAAGCAAGTGCAAAATGGGGGTCCCAAACAAGGTAAGACCCTTAATGAAAGATGAAATAGAGCTCAAAAAAATTCTACTTTCAGTTTTGGTCGGAGCTCAAATGTATAAGCAAGAAGGGCTAAGATATAGACCAAGAAAAGAGCAAAAAAGGGAAAAAACGAGACTTACCCTTGAAGAACCAAACTTTAGCAGTCTCTTGGTCCAAAATACAGCACTTCTAGCCTCTGAGAAGGTCCTCCAAGCCACTGGAATGGAGTGGTGGTGGTGGTGCAAGGTGGTGGTGAAGAAATGGTGTAGGACTTTTAGGGTTTTGGTGCTTGAAATATAGAGAGAGAGAGATTGTATATATGAGACTCAAACCAAAGTCTTCTAACCCAGAAAAATGCAGCTGGAGCTCTGGTTTTATAGACAAAAAGGGATGGAAAAGAGGGGGAAATTCGGATTCAAAATTCCCCCAAAAATGGCCAAAATGTGAGCTAAAGGGGCAAGTGATAGGTGCGGGTTCCAAATGGCCGAGAGCCCTTCAACAAAGTTGAAGAGGGGCTCAAAATAAGACACTTTCTAGTTTACATCAAGCCACGAAAATAAATACAAGTAGGCCTAAACTATCGTGCAAGAAAAGGGGAAAATGGAGGGGTAAAGAAGCAAGTGATAGATGGAGATGTCAAACAGCAAAATGTCCTTAATAAAACATGAAAAGGACCTCAAAATATGACTATCTCAAGTTTGGGTCGGAGCCCAAAAATGTAGAATGAAGGTTCGGGATCCGAAACACGCAGTTCGGGGCCCCGAAAGTGGGCTGTTAGGCACCGAAAGTGGTGTCCAACCACGAAGTTGGTCTCTCGAACCACAGTGTCCCTCAAAAGGGAGGAAATAAGGTGTGTGCCAAAAACTGGAGCAAACGGAGGTGGTTAAGCGGTCCCGAACCAAGGCGCACGGCCGACAGCTTCGAAAAACCGGGAACCGGGCTCCAAACGGGAAAAATGGCCTACGACCACAAAACGTAGCCTACGGCCACTGAGAGATGGTTTACGAGACCTCTCCCTCCCTTCGGGAAGAGAAAACAGAGAAAACGGGGCCTGGTTCGCAAACCGAGGCAAAGCACAAAAGAGTCCGGAAGTCCGGAGGCAAGGCTCGCAGCCGGGACTCCGCAACCTCAGAACGAGCACAATATGCAACATCACCAAGCGCTCAATCGGTGACGTCTGAGTCTTAAGGTCAGTCAAAAATGGGGTGTCTACACTAATACACTTCCTTTCTTAATCAATACTGTGTTAAACCTAAAATTAATCTCAAAACCTTTTTGAGTTAACACCAGAACTGAAATTAAATTTCACCGAATGTTGGGTACATAAAGCACATCATGAAGCACAATAGAAGTTTCATCAATAGAGAATTGACAATTACCGATGTCCAAAACATCACTATAGGAGTTGTTGCCCATGTAGATTCTATGTTCACCAACCTTCTTTTCAGTAAAATCCACGAACATGTCTTTATTTTGCACAATATGTCTAGTTGAAGCAGAATCAATCTACCATAAATTTGATGAAGGCTCAAGCACCATTGCTTCAGAAATTGTCATTGCAACAGGGTTATTATCCTTTTTCTGCTTCTTCTGAGGGCAATTGGCTTTGATATGACCTTTTTGACCGCACTTGTAACATAGGCCTATCTGATGCTTGTGATGTTGTTGCTTTTGCCATTTTTGCGGTTTCTTCCATCCTTCTGAAATCCATTCTTCCATTTTTTTCTTGAAAGAAGTCGTCTTATTCTTGTTGAATGGTGTGTGAGTATTTTTCTGTGGTTGTGATGAAGATTGTGCCATCAACAAGTTAGAAGATAATCCTTCTTTACGCGCGCTTCATTCTTTCTTCTTCCAAAACTAAGAGTACGGGCAATGTTACCATTGAAATCTCTCGTCCGCTATGAGTTAGAGATGTGATAACATGATCCCAAGACAATGGAGGACTATTAAGTATGGTAGTTACTTGCATCTTGTCCGACAAAGAGTGACCAGCGTTGGATAATTCTTTAGCAATTAATTCCATTTGATTAACATGATCACCAACACTATCATTATCACTCATACGAGTGTTATTATATTTGTCCAAGAGCAATTGAATTTGAGTATTCGATCGAACTCCATACTTACTTTCTAGTGCTTCCATTAGTGGTCTTGTTGTTTCATGTTCTTCAAAAAACGGAATAATGTTATCTTTCATATTATGTAATATAATTGCCTTTGCCATTGTATCATCTTCTATCCATTTATTTTGGAACCAATTAGAATCATCATCTGGTTTAGAAGTAGATAAAGTATGCAATGTTTTCTCATGTGTAAGAAGATAAGAAATGTGGCATTTCCATGCTAGGAAATTATTTCCATTAAGCATCTCGATTCTTGAAGAATCCATGGTATTTTTAATAGCCATAAAAACAAAATGTGTTACTATGAAAATAATAATTAAAAAATATATATATATATAATTGAGGATCCAAGGTTATTATGTTATTTATTATTATATTAATAAAATAAAATAAAAAATAACAATAATAATAAAATGTATTGTATTATGTTGGATTGGGCCTTTAATTTATTTCTTTTGATCTAGCCCAAAAACAAACATAATAGAGCTTTTATATTTCAAACTCAACAACAACAACGGTATTATTTCGGTTGCCTTCTCCTCTGGCGACGGGTTGAATGACCAAAGAAAAATAACAGGTTTTGTAGGAACAAAATTTCAGTAGTTTTTCATAAGAAAAGTTACTGTCCAGATGTCATTATATTTGGAAAAACATTTGGGTTTATAATAAATTGAAGTTACCAAACCAAATGCTTCAGTAGTTTTTCATAAGAAAAGTTACTGTCCAGATGTCATTATATTTGGAAAAACATTTGGGTTTATAATAAATTGAAGTTACCAAACCAATGCTTGCGGTGCTATGAATTTCCGGCAAAAAGAATTTATGAAAATTTTCTTTCTTCCAATCTGAAATTCAACACTTATGTTTACAGTTAAACCTGCTTTGATACCACTGAAAGATAATGCAACAATGACAACGGATCTAAATTCCCGTGAGGGTGTTTATCACGCAAGACGGAGTAATCCGGAAACCAAGTTTGGTCTTGAATAATCTGGATTTGCAATGGTTTTGAATGTGTAATAAGAAAACATTCTGTCAATGTGTTTATAACCATGATGGCACATATTTGCTAAAGGTCACAACCTTTGGAAACAATGCATCCATTGAGTTCAAATTCAATTTACCAGATCAATCCGTTTTCTTGAGGGAAGATATACACATGTTAATTGGAAATGATCAAGTATGGAGAGGGACACCATATTATGATGTGGTCACATTAACATGTACATTGTTTTTGTGATTTAAATGTGTATGTAGGACAAGATATGCTTATTGTCATGCATTGCCAAAAAAAAAGGGGGTAAATTATTAGTTAATTCCACTAGCTTTGTTCTAGGTTTCAATTTCATCGTTATACTTTTAATTTTGTTTTTACTTAAGCTCAAATTTTTATAATTAAGACAATGCAAAAGAAGACAAGGGATTAGCCTAAATTTTTTTAATCTCGTCATTAAGGTTTTTTTATTTTGCTATTTATAACTATTCACTGTCAAATTGATCATATGCATGCTGAGAGATTAGTTTGATGAATGAGACATTTTTTTATCATATAGGTAAGCATGAGATGAGTATCTGAGTTTGAATCTATACCATATATATAACAAAATGTAATTGTATTGGCAAAAGTTTTCAAATATTCATTCTTAAATTCTCATAATTTTAAAACTCTTTTTTTCTTACGTGGTAACCCTCTTTGATTGTCTTTTATGTTTTCTATTTTCTTCCATTTTCTATTTGTTTGATTAATTAAAATGAAAATTAATTTCATGGTTTAGGGATTAAGATTTGAATTTCAAAATTCCTCCATATAGATAAACATATAAAAACTGATAAATGATTGATGAAAATTAATTTCATGGTCTACAGATAAAGATAAAAATTAAACAATTAATATAAAAAAAATTAATTTCATAACTTATAGATAATTTAAAATTCCTTCCCATAAATGAACTTATAAAAATTGATAAATAACTTATAAAAATTAATTTCATGACCTACACAGACAAAGATAAAGGTTAAAAAATTGATTTAAAAAAATGAAGGCTCCGTTTGGTGGAGCTTTCAAAATATACCATATATATAACAAAATGTAATTGTATTGGCAAAAGTTTTCAAATATTCATTCTTAAATTCTCATAATTTTACAACTCTTTTTTTCTTACGTGGTAACCCTCTGTGATTGTCTTTTATGTTTTCTATTTTCTTCCGTTTTCTATTTGTTTGATTAATTAAAATGAAAATTAATTTCATGGTTTAGGGATTAAGATTTGAATTTCAAAATTCCTCCATATAGATAAACATATAAAAACTGATAAATGATTGATGAAAATTAATTTCATGGTCTACAGATAAAGATAAAAATTAAACAATTAATATAAAAAAAATTAATTTCATAACTTATAGATAATTTAAAATTCCTTCCCATAAATGAACTTATAAAAATTGATAAATAACTTATAAAAATTAATTTCATGACCTACACAGATAAAGATAAAGGTTAAAAAATTGATTTAAAAAAATGAAGGCTCCATTTGGTGGAGCTTTCAAAATACACCATATATATAACAAAATGTAATTGTATTGGCAAAAGTTTTCAAATATTCATTCTTAAATTCTCATAATTTTAAAACTCTTTTTTTCTTACGTGGTAACCCTCTTTGATTGTCTTTTATGTTTTCTATTTTCTTCCGTTTTCTATTTGTTTGATTAATTAAAATGAAAATTAATTTCATGGTTTAGGGATTAAGATTTGAATTTCAAAATTCCTCCATATAGATAAACATATAAAAACTGATAAATGATTTATGAAAATTAATTTCATGGTCTACAGATAAAGATAAAAATTAAACAGTTAATATAAAAAAAATTAATTTCATAACTTATAGATAATTTAAAATTCCATCCCATAAATGAACTTATAAAAATTGATAAATAACTTATAAAAATTAATTTCATGACCTACACAGAAAAAGAAAAAGGTTAAAAAATTGATTTAAAAAAATGAAGGCTCCATTTGGTGGAGCTTTCAAAATATAGTTCCACACTCACTTTTGAGTGTGGTGTTTATTTAGCGTTTTCAAAAATTAATTTCACACTCATTTTTAAAAACTCTTTCTAAAGCGAGAAAATTTAGGCTAACCGGTCATCCCACCGGTCGTCTAGCCAGTTGACCGGAACAGTGCTCGGTTTTTTTTTTTTTTAATATTACAAAAAAATATATTTGTGAATTTTTTAAAAAAAATTTATTTAAATAGAATTTTGGGTTGTGTATCTGGTTATGAGTTGTAAGTTTTTGTATCAAATATCATATGTCACATCATTTAATTCAAACTCAATTTAAAACTCTTTTCAAAACTCCTAACCAAACAAATTTTCCACACTCAAATTATAATTCCAAAACTCACAAACTCAAAATACAACTCTATTATCAAATTATAATTCTAAAATTCTACCAAACACTACCGAAATTACTCCTTTTTTTTGCCCTTCATTTTATACTTTAATTAATTTCATTATAGAGAAACATATGAAAGTTCATAAATAATTTATGAAAAATTATTACATGACCTATAGATAAAGAAAAAAATTAAAACAGTTATTTACAAAAATTAATTTCATGACTTATAGATAAATAAATATATAAAAATTGATAAATAATTCATAAAAATTAATTTCTCTGTCTATAAATAAAGATAAAAATTAAATAATTAGTTTACAAAAAATTAAAATAAAGATATTATTTGTTAATCTGTATCTATCAAAAACATATCTATCTAAATCTTTATTTTAATTTACTTATATTTTTTTTTTCTATCACATATTATCCTTTTTTATTTTGAATTTTTTATCTTATGAAATGCCTTTACCTATAAGTTTTATCTCCTATTAAATTCTTAACCTTCACTTCATAATTTTTATTATTCATTATTATCTACCAAGTGATAAAGATATAAAATAAAATAAATAGTTGGCTCTAAATAAGAAAAGTATTAATAATGAAATAATGAAGGCGGCAGAAGAGGAGGTAGTACAAAAATTTCATAAAATTAATTTTCGTGACTATATTTATCCAAGGTAATAATTTGATATTCTTTCTTTTAGTTGTTAAAAATAGTTTGCATTAGATCATTGCTATGTGTTTTTTCTTTTTTTTATTTTTTTTATAAGGCTATCATTTGTTATAGTATTTCTTCAATCCATCTCTAAATTCTCTCTTTGAAATTTTTGCTTTTTTAATAATAAAGTTTAGAACCAATTTCTTATCAAATTTGTTTTCTCGGTACTTATTTTATTGAAAGATTAAAACTTTTATATGATATATGAAATTAATAAACATAATACAAAGATGGTAGGGAAGTACTACATATTTGTTGATATCTCGATATTATTATTAGTTGATTTGCTAGATTATATTATCAATTTAGACTCCATATGATTTAATTCAATATCCATGACTTTAGTTGCATTCGATCATTTTTTTGTTGAGTAACCTATATAATTTTTGTGTTGGTATATAATGATTAAAGCTATCATTTATTATATTTCTTCAAGTACAATTCAAATAATTTGTCATCATTTTTTTAATAAATAAAATGGATTAAAATTATTTTCTTATATAATTTTTATAATCCTACGAAATTCTTATCTTGATTTAAGTCTTTTAAATGTTGTAAGAACTATGCTAGTATTATTCAAGCTATGGAGAAAATGATTATGGAGATAGATTTATATGCATGTGTTATTGATAGAGAAAATAAAAAATAAAGAGTTGCTAACATGATCAATTAAAAATTTATTTGAGAAGTTCTTTTTATGAGTAGGATAACAAACTTAGATTAAATTTTTTTAAAACCTATCTAGAAATTATATTTAAAAATTTGAGATTTATTCATAATTTGATCCCACAATAATAATATAAACTATTGATTTAAAAGTCTAAGGGGTTGTTTGGGATGTTCTAAATAAGTGTACATTTTGACTTTTTATGAAATATGGGTTGGGTTTGAAATGATGTGGTAGAGAGGTGATGTGACTTAAATAAGATGATGTGACTTAAATAGGATAGTGACTTTTTGACTTTTATTAAAGATGTCAAACATAGCCTAAGTAAATTTATGGTAACTTTTCTGAGTCTATAGAATTTTTCTCTTTTAATAATTTGTTTTTGTTTTTTTCTTCTTCATGATAATATAGTTTGATACAAGTTATTTATGTTATCAAGTGATTGTGATACTATTATCCCAACAATCTTTATAATCAACAATTTTTTATTCATACCAATTTTTATTGTGAAATTTTGTGGATTTATTATTGTTAACATCTATCAAGATGGCCTAATATCGTGACTCGTAACTATTAAAATATAATTCAATATTAGAATAATTTATTTATTACATAAAATATATATAATCTATTTTTCAGTACATCGCATGAAATACCGCTACTTTTACCTAAGCAAACGTAATTTTAAAAAAGACATAAAATTGATGATATCTTATCCAAGGAAACCCAAACCCAAACCCAAACCCAAACCCAAACCAAGGGGATAGAAGACAACAAGCTAGTGATAATCTTTGTATTGACAGTGAATTGGATCCCACCTTGGATTCCACCCCTAAAAACAAAGGGTGTACGTCCCAATAGACCAAAATACGGATTGGAGCCCACCCCAAAACAAAGGGTCTGTGACCGTCTCATACATGTGAGAACCAAAATACAATCAGCTAGATAAGTTAACTCTCTTGTCACGGGTTCAACTGTTCAAAACAAAACTAGTTGTTTTCAAATATTTCCAAAAAAAATGATAGTTTGGTCATATAGAATGATATAGGATAGGGAAAGACTATATGCATTTTATAATTATAGAATAAAATGGCATAATTTTATATTTTCTGAGTTATAACCTAAAAAAAAAAGTTATAACTAAACATAAAAAAGTCAAAACTAAATATCTCAAAATAATGTTATAACTAAAAAAAAAAATGACGTAACTATAACTAAATATAAAAAAGTCAAAACCAAATATCTCAAAATAATGTTATAATTAAAAAAGAAAATGACGTAACTAAAAGTGCATATAGTATGAAGTGTGTATAATAGAATTTTCCTATATGATATTATAAGAAAAGTAATACATAAAATTCATACAAAATGATACATTAAATTTCTATTAATTCATTTTAAATTAAAAGACTCATAAAAAGTGACTTGTTATTTTCAAATTGACATTGACATATTATTTTAGTAAAATTTTTTGTACACAAAATTTGTTTGTAAATCACTTGCCTTAATATAAAGACGTTAGAAAATAGGAGAGAGAACATAATGAGGAATACGACCATAAGTAGAAAATTTTGAATTCCTAACCTCCAAGTGAGGTGAAAGGGTCTCCGTAGGAATGACAATTTCTCCCGCTTTGGACGAGGACAGGGGCAGATTTGGCTCTGTCGCTTGTGCCTCAATTATATTTATTATATATATAATACCTAAGTTAATATTTTCCAACATATTAAGATTAAATATTAAGGGGTTGTTTGGGGTGTCCTAAATAAGTGTACTTTTTGTCTTTTTAGACTAAAAAGTTGAGGTTGAAAATATGAATGTTTGGGTTAACTTTTTGACTTTTTATGGAAAAATGTGTAATAAAAAATTGTAAAAATTGGTTTGTAGAGGAAAATTAGAATTTGGAGTTGTGCAGCCGTAATTGTTGACTTTTGGTGAATAGTGATAACTTTTTAACTTTTTGAGTAACTTTTTGACTTTTTAACTTTTTTCCTACTTCCCAAACTTGGCCTAAAATATTATATTCAATATTTATTTTCACTCACTTATTTCATATCTTACATCTTTTAACTCATTAAGTATGGATTATTATTTATAATGTATTATTTATTTCTAATTTTTTTCAATATTCTCATTTTTAAAATCACAAAATTAATTAGCTCCCATTTCCCTCCTACCCTGCCCTTGCCACCTTCTTAATTTGCCTCATCCCATTATGAAATGAACGGATTTGAGGCACTTCAAACCCACCTTATTGTGATTCCTAAGTTTTGGTCAATAGATTAGTCTATAATTATAAGTATAATCATATTAAATAGTAAGTAAAATCAATTATAATATTTAGTAAAATTATCACAATGTGTGATAAATAAAGTAAGATTTAATGATAAGTAGTGTTGTACGAATACGGAAAATTCGTCACATGCGTACTCCTTGTGATCAAGTTGGAGCCTCCACGAATGATTTCGTTTGTTCTGCAAAACAACGATGAGCTTACTGGCAGGTGAGTGTCAGAAAACCCTTCCGATACTTAAGTTAGCACTCAAGATCAATATAGGAAAAAAATGTATTGAATCTTGTGAATAAAATTACGTTACCAGTTTCTAGGTTATCTTTGAGCTTTTATACCTTCTGCATGGTAGAATCTTAATAGGATTTTAATTTCTCTTCGTAGAGTCCCACTAGGAATCACTTTCTTAAAGGATAATGCCCATCATTTCTCACTAATGCTAAAGTGAAATGGCCTAATTCCCTGGCTGGTTACCGGGCAAACCATCAGCCCGGTTACTCACCAATTTCATAACGGATGCAGCCTTGTTAGTCCTAAGAACAAAATGAAACATCGCGCCGCACCAAACCAGCTTGGCCCTCGTCTAATGTCAACACGTTGACTTAGCTCCGTGCTCTTATTTAGCTCGGCACTTTAACTTAGCTTGAACGATTAGAAGATTGTCCAGTCGCACGTTGTCTTGTGTACTTGCCCTAATGCTTGTAGCCCAGTAAAAACCTTGCAAGCCTTTAGCCCAGCCCTGCCTATTAACCTAGTGCAGATCATCCTCTCAAGTGTCATTTGTATGATAAATAACATCATAAAAATCACATCATTTTTATATCTGATTTTATGTACTAAATTTTTTTCTTAAATGATTTAAAACCATATCTTTACGCCATAGAAAAGTCCATCACTCCCCCCCCCCCCCAAAAAAAAAATAAAAAAACAGCATCTCCAAAGTTCAACAAGCTTCCAACAGTACATGTACAATGAAATGAGTGTTGTCTTTTTTGTTTATTTTTTTGATGGAGAGTGTTGTTGTAGACCATTTCAACACAATTTATTTTTTAATTTTCTTTAAATTTTTCCTCAAGTCTATCCAAATACTAAGAGACAGATATTCGTGTTTGGCTTCTGTTTTTCATGGTCTATCTAGTGAGCCCAATGAACATTTTAAAACAATTATAATACATCTTGTGGCTTACTTTTCACTTGTTAGACTCAGTTTGAAAACAAGAAAACAAAAAAACAAAAAAATTGTGTTTGATCTTATTGTTTTTGGGGGTTTTGCTCTGCAAATTTGATATTATCCCTAACACAATTGGCTTATATGTAATATCAGTTTTGTTGATTTTTGGAGTAGATTTGTCTTCTTGATATGTACTTATGCGGTTCAAAATCATAATATTAATTAATAAATACATTAATGAAAATGATTTTTGTCCAATTCAAATCCAGATCGAAAAGGTTCAATTCTGTGTACCAGGTAGTTCTACATCAATATTTTTTATTTTTGCAAATGAAATACTTAAATTTGTTCATCTACTCAAAAAAATATATTGATTCATTTAATATTAGATTGTTCTTTTGGTCGGAATCAAATTTGGGTTTGTTTGGTGATCAAATTTGAACTTCTTATTTACAAAAAAAAAAAAATGCAAACAAGACATCATATGTGATACTCGGATGAGACTTTCTACTTTGAATCTCAAAATGGAGAGAAACTGATTTCGATTCTAATTGTAAAGCTACAAACAGTAATTATGACATATTGGAGAGGATATTATCACGTGACGTCTTCTTTTATTGTGATTGATTTAGACGGTGAAATTTATTATAATGATAGTGATATTGAGTAACAACATGGGAATAGTTTTTGTGATTAGTAACAACATGAGAATACTTATTTGTCACAAAAATATTATCAGGTAATATTCTACTCGCACTAAATATTTTTCAGCAATGCTACAATTCTAAAAAAAATCTCATAAAAGTCTTCAAAATTTTATATCAATGGTCAAGATTTACTTATAATTTGATTCTATAACAGTAATTTTCAATATACATTATTGATTTATAATTTATGACAAATTTTAGACACTATGACGCAATGTGAAGTCATGATACCGAACCACAACATTGTATAAGTTGAAATTGAATGATTCCTTGTCACATTTTTAATGAATTAATATATGTCTTGTTGTTCTTGGCTTATATATATGCTAAAGTAGATTTTGGTACTATAAATTGCAATTTTGAATTCAAATTTAAACTCTCTAACTTCTTTTTATTTTTTTTTATAGCAATTTTAGGATGTGGTTGATTCACATCTCTGATTTTAGTAGAATATGAGGATAGATAATCCTATGAGATAAATATGATGAAATTATATAATTATGATTATGCATTTATAATTATCCAATCAATTTAATGTTAGAAATGGTTTTGGAAAATAAGAATTTTCCTCAACTTTGGTCTATTTTTTAGGTGAGACTCATGTGCCAAAGTTGGCAGGTTTAAGTGGTAACGTGTTCTATGTCGCATTGCGATTTACATAGTATATTTGGTTATTCAACACCATTATCGGGTGAATGAAAAATTGAAGCTAAAGTGAACTCTATGGAAATGAAGTCTTTTGCGGAAATTCCTTAAGGCTTGGTTTAAGGCTTGTCCACTTTGGTTTGGTGGGCAAACTTATGTGGGTTTATAAGACATGAGTTTGTAACTTGGCAAGGGCTCCAAGAGGCACCCCAAGTTCGTAGAAGGGAGATGTTATGGACAAATTGGGCTAGACCAATTAGACCCAAAAATAAACACACGCGCGTCGCCGCCGCCAGTCGGGCGGGCTGGGTGTGTGCGCGGTGTGAGGTTGGGCTTGTTCGGCCAAATATTAATTCTTTTTGGGCCAAAAACATTTAAATTTATTTTTTATTTTTGGAAAATAAATTCTGACCATTTGAATTTAAATTTTAGTTGGAAAATTCAAATTTTGCACCTTTTCAGAATTTTTGTATAGGCTCCATATCTGTCCAAACATAAACTTGACATATTCAAATCTGTTTAAATTTCAAACCCAAACAGATTCAAACCAGATAGTTTCTTATCTATTCTAACAGGTACCATACTTGTTGAAATCAAATCTGAACAACCACGGATTTTCCTATATAAAGGTAGTCCCTCATTTGGATTTTTACTCCAATTTTTCGTGCTCAATTCTGCTTTACTCACTTTGCATCTTGCTGCATTATTTTCCTGTGAGAAAGAGTGTAAACACAAAGTGTGTTCGTTGTGTGAATAATTTGTAGTGCTGCTATTATTCGTAGTTGATCATTTTATCCTGGGAGATAGACATCCACAATCTGAAACCATCTAGAGGACGAATTTGTCTTAAGGACACAGTGTTAAACATTGGACTTGATCAATAAAATTTGTTCAATAAATTAATTTGGTAAATAATTAATTTACTTTCTGTTTTATTATTTTTTCTATTTTAGATTTTGATTTTGTTTTTGTAACAAAATAAAAATCTCTTTTTATTTATTTATTTTATATTCTGGTTTGATTTTTGTAATCAAACAATGTCACTTTCCTTTAGTTTATTTCTTCTGTTTGTTGTTTAGTACACAAACATAATTTATTCGTAATACAGACAAGATTATCCAACAATCTTAAGACAGATTATTTTTTGATGTCTTCATTGTATTTATTTTTCTGTGCTTTCACAAAGTGATTTTGGTTGGAAAATACAAATAGTAATATACTGTTTGACAAAAGTAGTAATATACTGTTTATTTTCTTTGACAACTAGTAGTAATATTGTGGTGTCATTAACTATTTTAAAATATTAATTTGTGTTATAAAAAATTATTGTGGTATTTTATTTTTTCTAGTTTTAGTAACCAGAAAAGTAAAATTATTTTGTATTATAATTTATTTTCTGGTTTTAGTAACTAGAAAATTAATTTGTGTTTTGGTTTTTCTGATTTTTGTAATTAGATATTATGGATACTGCAACTGAAATTGCAACTGAAAGTGATACTCCAATTGTTACAACGACTCCGGTTCCTATCCAGAACCATGTTCAAGTTCCTATAAATCATGGAGAAAAATCGAAAAAATTTAATGGCACCGAGTTTAAGAGATGGTAGCAGAAAATATTATTTTATCTTATAACTCTGAATCTTGCCCGGTTTCTCTGTGAAGAGGCTCCAGTACTTAGAAATGATGAAAGTGATCGACAACTTGTTGCCACTGTAGACGCCTATAAACATTCTGATTTTCTGTGCAAAAACTACATCCTTAATGGCCTTGACAACATGATGTATAATGTTTACAGTCCTCTGAAAATAACAAAAGAATTGTGGGATTCTTTGGAGAAAAAATACAAGATAGAGGATGCCGGCACAAAGAAATTTGTTGTCAGTAAATTTTTGGATTTCGTTATGGTAGACTTCCAAACGGTAATTTCTCAAATTCAAAATTTTCAATTAATTTTGCATGATATTCATGCTGAGGGTATGTCTCTAAGTTAGTCTTTCCAAGTCGCTGCGTTAGTGGAAAAATTACCACCGACTTGGAAAGATTTAAAAATTATTTAAAGCATAAACGCAAGGAGGTGACCATGGATGAATTGATTGTAAGACTAAGAATTGAGGAAGACAACTGTAAGGCTAAAAAAAGGAATGGTAAAAATCCCATTGAGTCCAAGGCTAATGTGGTTGAACAAGTGCACAAACCACATAACAAAAAGAGGAAGTTTGATGGAGATAGTCTTAAACAAGGCGACAATAATGGCAATAAGAAGTTCAAAGGAAAATGCTATAACTGTGGCAAGACCGGACATCGAACTTCTGATTGCCGCTGCCCTAAGAAGGATCATAGAAGTACAAGTAAGGAGACCACCAATTAAGCCAATGTGACAGAATTAGATTACATCTCTGACGAGGTAAATGACATCAATCTCTCTGCTGTGGTATCTGAGGCTAATTTGGTTGGAAATCCCAAGGAATGATGGGTTGACACTAGGGCAACTCGTCACATTTGTGCGGACAAGAAAATGTTTACTACTTACAATGAGGTTACAAATGGTGAACAATGTTTCATGAGAAATTCTTCTACTTCTACTATGGCTGGACAAGGAAAGGTGATCTTGAAGATGACATCAGGGAAGGAACTTACCCTCAATAACGTACTGCATGTACTAGACATCCGGAAGAATTTAGTTTTTGGTTCTTTGTTAAGTAAAAATGGTTTTAGGCTTGTATTTGAGTCTGTTAAATTTGTATTAACAAAGAGTGGTATGTATGTTGGTAAGGGATACATAAGTGATGGTCTTTTCAAGTTGAATATAATGATTGTTGTACCAAAACTTGCTATTAATAAAAATAACACATCTTTTGCTTATATTCTTGAGTCAAATTTATGGCATGGTAGATTAGGACATGTAAATTTTGATATTTTGCGTAGATTAATTGGTTTGCATTATATACCAAAGTTTGAAATTGATCATAATCACAAATGTGAGATTTGTGTAGAAGCGAAACTAACTAAGGCTCCATTTAAATCGGTTGAAAGAAAAATCGAACATCTAAAATTAATTCATACTGATGTATGTGATCTTAAATTTGTTCAAACTAGAGGAGGCAAAAAGTATTTCATAACATTTATCGATGATTGTACAAAATATTGTTATGTATATTTACTTAAAAGTAAAGATGAAGCCTTGGAAACGTTTAAACTCTACAAAATTGAAGTTAAAAATTAACTTGGTAAAACCATTAAAATGGTTAGAAGTGATAGGGGTGGTGAATATGATGCACCATTAAATGAATTTTGTGCACAACATGGCATTATTCATCAAACTACAGCACCCTATTCTTCACAGCAAAATGGAATTGCCGAAAGGAATAATAGAACCCTTAAAGAAATGATGAATGCCATGTTACTAAGTTTAGGCTTACCGCAGAACTTGTGAAGGGAAATAATATTGTCTGCTAATTATGTTCTTAACAAAATAACCCACAAGAAAACAACAACACTCCTTATGAATTATGGAAAGGACAACTACCTTCCTACAAATACTTAAAAGTGTAGGGGTGTTTGGCGAAGGTAGAAGTTCCTGTTCCTATTCCTAAAAAGACTAAGATAGGATCAAAAACTGTGGATTGTGTGTTTATTGGTTATGCTCAGAATAGTAGTGCATATCGGGTTTTGACTTATAAATTAGAAATACCTGATATAAATGTGAACATTATTATAGAGTTAAGGAATGCTGTGTTTTTTGAACATGATTTTCCTTACAAAAGAGGACAAGAATTAAGTTCACATAAAAGAACTTATGATTGTACACAAAGTCAAGAGACTAATGACAATCAAACGCAAGAGACTAGTAATGGTCTCAACCAACAGGATTTAACTGATGATGAACTAAGATGAAGTAAGAGAGAAAGAACATCAAAATCCTTTGGTCCAGATTTTCTGACATACCTGTTAGAAAATGAACCTCAAAGCTTTAAGGAAGCAATGACAGGTCTTGAAGCACCTTTGTGGAAAGAAGCTGTTAATAATGAAATTGAATCCATTATGCAAAATTATACTTGAGAATTGGTAGATCTTCTATCTGGTTCTAAACCTCTTGGATTTAAATGGATATTTAAGAGAAAAATGAAAACAGATGGTTCAATAGACAAGTATAAAGTAAGACTTGTAGTAAAAGATTACAGATAAAAGGAAGGTCTGGACTATTTTGACACATATTCTCCTATGATAAGAATAACATCCATCCGCATGCTTATTTCCATAACAGCGTTGTATAATTTAGAGATACATCAAATGGATGTTAAGACAACTTTCTTAAACAGTGATCTAAATGAAGAGATCTATATGGAGCAACCTGAAGGGGTTGTAGTGGCAGGGCACAGAATCATATGTATAATGGTAAGTCACGACATATTTGTCGTCGACATAATATTATAAGGCAATTGCTCTCAAATGGAATAATCTCAATAGATTATATAAAATCTAAAGATAATATTGCGGATCCGTTAACAAAAGGTTTGACTAAAGAGCAAGTATATAGTTCATCAAAGGGGATGAGATTAAAGCCTATTACATAAGAGTTATCATAATGGTAACCCTACTTAAATGACTGCAGATCCCAAGAACTAAATTCAAAAGGACAACTAAGTTATGTGTGGCTCGCCAAAAATCACTAACAGATTAAAATTCCCTACCCATTCCTATGGTGAGAGTGATATCTGCAACATGTATTGTATACAGGGGTTTAAGGATAATATTTGCTTTTAATGATTACATATATCTTGATTTAGGCATTAAAATCAAAATGAGTATAAAGGAGATCCTCACAATAAGAATCACCTATACGAGTGTCGAATTAGGGCCAGTTCTATGATAATGAAGAGGCTAATTTCTTTAGAAACACTCATAAACAACCAGGAGCGTTCAAGGCCAAAATGAATACAACCGTGAGAACCACGATGTGTCAGAAGATATTTTGTGTGAAATCTATTGTCTTGGCTTACACAAACAGCTGAACAATTTAAGGCATCGCATCCATTGGTTAGCTAGTAAATCCGATAGGTTATCACTAGGGAAGGCTCAAGGCCGAAAGCTACATATCCTGATGCAAGATATTTTCAATTATACTCTTTCGACAAATTCTGCATATTGTTGCATTTCCGTTGTCATCAAATTCCATTCATGTGGAGGATTGTTAGAAATGGTTTTGAAAAATAAGAATTTTCCTCAACTTTGGTCTATTTTTTATGTGGGACCCATATCCCAAAGTTGACAGGTTTAAGTGGTAACGCTTTTTATGCCGCGTTGTGATTCACGTAGTATATTTGGTTATTCAAAACCATTATCGGGTGAATGAGAAATTGAAACCAAAGTGAGCTCCATGTAAATGAAGTTTTTGGTGGAAATTCCTTAAGGTTTGGTTTAAGGCTTGTCCTCCATTGGTTTGGTGGGCAAACTTATGTGGGTTTATAAGACATAGGTTTGTAACTTGAGGAGGGCCCCAAGGAGCACCCCAAGTTTGTAGAAGGGAGAGGTTATTGGTAAATTGGGCTAGACCTATTGGACTAAAAAATTAACACATACGTGCGCGTCGCCGCTGCTGCCGTCCGCCCAGCCGGTCGGCCTGGGCTTGGGCTTAGGTGCGGGTGTGAGGTTGGGTTGGGCCTGTTCGGCCAAATACTAATTCTTTTTAGGCCAAAAACATTTAAATTTATTTTTTATTTTTGGAAAATAAATTCTGACCGTTTGAATTTAAATTTCAATTGGAAAATTCAAATTTTGCACCTCTTTAGAATTTCTATACAGGCTCCATATCTATCCAAACATAAACTTGACAAATTCAAATCTGTTTAAATTTCAAACCCAAACAGATTCAAACTAGACAGTTTCTTATCAATCCGAATAGGTACCATACCTGTAATGACCCCAAAACATATGGCGTAATTATCAGTAATTAACTATGTGCTAATATGAATTAATTGGAGAATATCTGTTTGAATTAGAAAAATATCTGTTGGAACCACAACTTTGGGACTGAAATTGACTGCCATAATGGGTTCGGAAAACGAAATTGAACACGCCTATGTGATACCCGGAATTTTTAGAGTCATTTGGGACAATAAATTGAGGACTGAATTTTGTCTGATTCGTTAGGCCTTGTTTGGCTCAAGGTTATGGCACAATTGTTTATTTATGATATATAGATAAGGATGTACCCTTGTTTGACTCATTGACTCAACAAAAGAAAGGAAAGAAAATATCTGGGGAAAGAGAGAGAGAGAATTCGTGAGAAATGGGAAGAAGAGGAGAAAAAGAGAATCAAGCTAAATCCTCTCCAATTAAGAATTTAAGGTAAGAATTTCCCTTCTAAGTTCTTGAATAAGGTTAATTCATGCATGATCTCATGACAAGTAAGTGGATTTAAGGGAAAATTATAGTTCATGGAAAGTATTATGCGTGTTTTGACCTAAGGAGCATCTATGAACATGCATGGCATCATAATATGAAATTTATGTTTAAAATCATGGTTTTCTTGCATGATTTTCATATTTGAGGGAAAACTCCATGGTTTTAAGAAATGAAGCTTTTGGGTGCATAGTTATGAATTTTCATCTCAATTCAAAGCTTGATCTTTTATGTGATTCACGTGGGTTTAGTTTTGAAGCTTAAATCAAGTTGTTCTTCAAGTGTTTAAGCCTTGAATTTTATAATTTTGGAAATTGATTTTGCAAAAGGGAGACCCACGGTTTAGCAGAAAATGGGTCTGGTTTTTCACCCAGATTTTGAAAGGCCGCTCGAGCGGAGGTTTTGCCGCTCGAGCGGGAATTTCGCACATCCAGTATCTTTATCACAGTTGCAGTCCGCTCGAGCGGGGACCTATTTTTTCAGAAATTTCACAAAGTGTTTCAATGCATGTTTTGGCATTCCCATTACATTTTAGGCATTCATAAGCCTTAATTCAGTTATGATAATGAGGTTATGAGATGAAAACACCATTAAGAGATTATATGTGTGTGTTTACTCTATGTGTTAAGAATCATGCTATAATGTTTGTATTTGTAGGACAAATTTTGAAGACCGTGCAACCGGTTTTGGAAACCCACTGTGAGTAACATTTCTGTAAAGTTATGTTGATATGCAATATATTTGAAATGTTATATGAAATGCTATATGATACGATATGTTTTTGAAATGTGATTTTAAACCCGTGAACGAATGTCCTGATTTGCGAATCTAGTATGGCATCCATAGATAGTCCCAAGTCATGAGGGACGGCACGTTAGTGTGGGTCCATGACCAGTTTACGAGATCTCGCTAGCCACTTCATTGTGGTGTGTGTTTAATCAGTGTCCGGGACCGGTTACTCTAGTCGAAAGACGGTATATGTTATGTTCTATGGAGTATGCCATTATGTATGTTCTGATTATGATTATGATTATGATTATGAATGATTTGATTTACGGATATATGATATGCGGAATTCGTTCACTACCCTTTACTTTAATGTTACTTGCTGAGCTTTAGCTCATTGTTCTGATTATGATTATGATTATGTATTTATAGGTGAGCATTCTGGGAGTCAAGCCTAGGCGGAGTCTTGACCGAGCCGCCGTTTCAAAGCCTACCAGCTGTTTTGCGTGCCTCCGAGTTGGGGCTAGGCCTGGAAGGCCGTATAGTGAGCTTTGTTTTGTTAGGCATCTGTGGCCTGTGCCTATGTGTTGTATATGATCTTTTGGTACATGTTATGTAAAGTTAGTGGGTAAATTAACATTTTTGGTATGTAAATACTTGTTCATATAAATGCACAGCTCTTTGGACTATTAGTATTTTGTTTTCGCTTCCGCGAGCCCTGATTATTTATGTTTTGTTCAGAAAGGCCTGTGGTAATCTAGGATTACTGGCAGGTTACGATGCCAAACTTTTGGGGCAGCTTTGGGTCGTGACAGAATGGTATCAGAGCACGAGCTAATTTACCCACACACGTGTCCATTTGAGTTGTAGGGTGTCCTAGAAAAGAAATAGGGCATGGCATAAACATGTGTGCATATGTGTGTGTGTTTTTAATATAAAGAGACAAGAACTGTAATGATGAGACAGTAGAGGAAACACTATGTTGAAAATAAAATGTTCTATCTGCTATGGGTTCCATAGACCAATGGAGACCACCAACACAAGGAATGTAGATGAGTCAGAATCTTCTAATGCCAGAATAGATCGTTTGGAAAGGATGGTGGAAGCTTAAACTGGGTTAGTGAGACAACAGCAAGAACAAAACCAACAACAACAGAGGCAACCATTCCCGCCTCCTCCACCACCACCTGTTCAAATGGAACCGATCAATAATGATGACATCATCACTTTGACACAGAAATACAAGAAACTGAAACCACCTGAATTTGCAGGGGGTATTGAACCATTAAAAGCGGAGGCATGGGTACTTGAAACTGAAAAGATTTTTGAAGTGTTTCCATGTACTGATGTGTATAAAGTTTTGTTGGCAACATTTACTCTGAAAGAAGAAGCTAGAAGATGGTGGATGCTCGTTCGAGGTGAGAATAGGGACTTGACATGGGATCGATTCAAAGAGATGTTTTATGAAAAATATTTTCCACAATGCATGCGAGATCGGAAAATATCTGAATTTAAACAGCTGAAGCAAGGAACCATGTCAGTAGCGGAGTATGAAGCTAAATTTACTGAACTAGCCCGTTATGCTCCTCATACGGTTGATACAGATTACAAGAAGGCAAGGAAATTTGAGGGTGACTTACATGTAGAAGTGCTAGACCGAGTGAATGTTTTGAAATTAGAAAAGTATGTTGATGTACTTGACAGAGCCTTGATGGCTGAAACAAATATTGCGACCTTGAGAATGTCCAAATTAACAACAATGACTGAAGCAGAAAGTAAGCGATTTAAGAAACAAAAAGTGGAAACAGTTAGCGACTCAACGACTTCCGTGAATGAGAATTTGACTTCAAGTTTTAGTGATAATACAAAGAGAGGAAGTAGTGGAAGTGTAGGTATACCTACTTGTAAGGAATGTGGAAAGCAGCATTGGGACATTTGTTGCCGTGGATCTGGAGCTTGCTTCAAATGTGGACAGAAAGGACACTTAGCCAGAACTTGTCCGCAAGCTTATCCAAGTAATGAAAGACCCGTTACTAGTGGGGTTAATTCAACAATGACACCGAGAACAAGTACAACGTCTACTCCCGAGGGGAACACTTTGAGGCAAGGAAGGGTTTATGCCCTAGTTTCAGAAAAGACGCAGAATATTGAATCAGCGAATGCAGGTATGATTTTCCTATCTATTGTTATATTGGCTATGTTACCTATGCGATGGAAATATTGAACATGTGATTGTGACGGAACAAATCATACTTAAATTATGTTAAACTAATTGAATATGAACGACATGAAACAAATTGGCTATGACTTTTGATGGAACTGATTTGGTGGACACATATGAACGACTTTTGAAGTATCGGACTAAATTGCTAAGGAAATGACAAATTAAAGCCATGTTTGACCATTTGGACATATAGGAATTATCTTACTGATTGAATCCGTGGATATTACCTTTGCTATGAATTTACGTCACTACCTTTGCATTGAACGCTACGGGACTTGTTAGTTGACTTCAGTCTCATGTGCAAGATATGTTCATTTTGTGTTTGACTGCTATGATATTGCCTTCACTGCTATGAGATCGATACAAGCACTACTTTGTTACGTTGAATAACTGAATAGAACCGTCGACTTGTTCTCTTTGTATGATGATACTTAGTGAACTGCTGAATGGCTACGGAATGAATAAAAACACGTGACCGAGATTTTTGATTGAGACTTGCCAGGATAAGCAAAGTTTGGAGGACCAAACTTCCTAAGGTGGGGAGAATGTAATGACCCCAAAACGTATGGCGTAATTATCAGTAATTAACTATGTGCTAATATGAATTAATTGGAGAATATCTGTTTGAATTAGAAAAATATCTGTTGGAACCACAACTTTGGGACTGAAATTGATGGCCATAATGGGTTCGGAAAATGAAATTGAACACGCCTATGTGATACCGGGAATTTTTAGAGTCATTTGGGGCAATAAATTGAGGACTGAATTTCGTCTGATTCGTTAGGCCTTGTTTGGCTCAAGGTTATGGCACAATTGTTTATTTATGATATATAGATAAGGATGTACCCTTGTTTGACTCATTGACTCAACAAAAGAAAGGAAAGAAAATATCTGGGGAAAGAGAGAGAGAGAGAATTCGTGAGAAATGGGAAGAAGAGGAGAAAAAGAGAATCAAGTTAAATCCTCTCAAATTAAGAATTTAAGGTAAGAATTTCCCTTCGAAGTTCTTGAATAAGGTTAATTCATGCATGATCTCATGACAAGTAAGTGGATTTAAGGGAAAATTATAGTTCATGGAAAGTATTATGCGTGTTTTGACCTAAGGAGCATCTATGAACATGCATGGCATCATAATATGAAATTTATGTTTAAAATCATGGTTTTCTTGCATGATTTTCATATTTGAGGGAAAACTCCATGGTTTTAAGAAATGAAGCTTTTGGGTGCATAGTTATGAATTTTCATCTCAATTCAAAGCTTGATCTTTTATGTGGTTCACGTGGGTTTAGTTTTGAAGCTTAAATCAAGTTGTTCTTCAAGTGTTTAAGCCTTGAATTTTATGATTTTGGAAATTGATTTTGCAAAAGGGAGACCCACGGTTTAGCAGAAAATGGGTCTGGTTTTTCACCCAGATTTTGGAAGGCCGCTCGAGTGGAGGTTTTGCCGCTCGAGCGGGAATTTTGCACATCCAGTATCTTTATCACAGTTGCAGTCCGCTCGAGCGGGGACCTATTTTTTCAGAAATTTCACAAAGTGTTTCAATGCATGTTTTGGCATTCCCATTACATTTTAGGCATTCATAAGCCTTAATTCAGTTATGATAATGAGGTTATGAGATGAAAACACCATTAAGAGATTACATGTGTGTGTTTACTCTATGTGTTAAGAATCATGCTATAATGTTTGTATTTGTAGGTCAAATTTTGAAGACCGTGCAACCGGTTTTGGAAACCCACTGTGAGTAACATTTCTGTAAAGTTATGTTGATATGCAATGTATTTGAAATGTTATATGAAATGCTATATGATACGATATGTTTTTGAAATGTGATTTTAAACCCGTGAACGAATGTCCTGATTTGCGAATCTAGTATGGCATTCATAGATAGTCCAAAGTCATGAGGGACGGCACGTTAGTGCGGGTCCATGACCAGTTTACGAGATCTCGCTAGCCACTTCATTGTGGTGTGTATTTAATCGGTGTCCGGGACCGGTTATTCTAGTCGGAGACGGTATATGTTATGTTCTATGGAGTATGCCATTATGTATGTTCTGATTATGATTATGATTATGATTATGAATGATTTGATTTACGGATATATGATATGCGGAATTCGTTCACTACCCTTTACTTTAATGTTACTTGTTGAGCTTTAGCTCATTGTTCTGATTATGATTATGATTATGTATTTATAGGTGAGCATTCTGGGAGTCAAGCCTAGGCGGAGTCTTGACCGAGCCGCTGTTTCGAAGCCTACCAGCTGTTTTGCGTGCCTCCGAGTTGGGGCTAGGCCTGGAAGGCCGTATAGTGAGCTTTGTTTTGTTAGGCATCTGTTGCCTGTGCCTATGTGTTGTATATGATCTTTTGGTACATGTTATGTAAAGTTAGTGGGTAAATTAACATTTTTGGCATGTAAATACTTGTTCATATAAATGCACAGCTCTTTGGACTATTAGTATTTTGTTTTCGCTTCCGCGAGCCCCGATTATTTATGTTTTGTTCAGAAAGGCCTGTGGTAATCTAGGATTACTGGCCGGTTACGATGCCAAACTTTTGGGGCGGCTTTGGGTCGTGACAATACCTATCTAAAGGCAGTCTCTCATTTAGATTTTCACTCCAATTTTTTCGTGCTCAATTCTGCTTTACTCTCTCTGCATTTTGCTGTATTATTTTCCTGTGAGAAAGAGTGTAAACACAAAGTGTGTTCGTTGTGCGAATAATTTTTAGTGCTGTTATTATTCGTAATTGATTATTTTATCCTGGGAGATAGACGTCTACAATCCGAAAGTACCGTGGAGAGGACGAATCTGTCTTAAGGATATAAGGTTAAACACTGGACTTGATTAATAAAATTTGTTTAACCAATTAATTTGGTAAGTAATTAATTTACTCTCTGTTTTATTATTTTTTCTATTTTAGATTTTGATTTTGTTTTTGTAACAAAATAAAAATCTATTTTTATTTATTTATTTTATATTCTGGTTTGATTTTTATAATCGAACAATCTCTCTCATTTTTTTTATTTCTTTTGTTTGTTGTTAAGTATACAAACATAATCTATTTATAATACAGTGAATATTGTCCAACATTTAATTCCTTTTATAGATAATTCACTAATAAGACCTTATAAAATAAATAATTTAAATCATTGAAATAAAACCTATAATAATGGACCTATTGGAGTGCACTTCTCTTCATTCCCCATTAAAATATAATATAAGTTGTTCATATAGCTTGACCCTAAGCTTGAACTTTAAATATATAAATTGATATTAATTAATAGGAAATTAAGATTAGATGTCCATCAAAATCATAAATAAATGAATGAAATTGATGCTTATAACATGAAGAAATATTTAATTTGATAGAACTGTGAGTTTGGTTAAATGGTCGAGACATTATATTTTTACATAAACAATTTAGAATTTAAAAATCTATTTGGTCATAATTCTTGCACATAGTTAACAGGTCTGTATTGTATTTAATTTTTATTATTATAATTATAATTTATTAATTTTATTATAATATCATATATAAATTAAAAAATTATAATTTGAATTTTGACATAGTCATAACACATAAAGATTGACTGATGGTGAAACCTGTGTTTTAGGAAGCTGTATGGTTAGTAGGAGACGAATGTGCATACATGGGAGTTGTCTATGGGCCCCATCCATGTTCACACAATTTGTTTTGTTTTGTGATTGTGGATTTGTTTTATTTGGACCCATTTATCCCGAACCTTAAACCAAAAGATAAACTTGTGGAGCCTAAGCCACATTGTCACTTACCTCAAAGTGTTCTTGTCACACCTAGCAATACAATTGAGTTTAACTGTGACAATATTTTACATCCATGGTTACCGGACTTTCGTATTAATTGACTACATTGTAAAGTAATATCGCTGTTATATTTAATATTAGTTCTCAACTAAATCTCAAGGGGTTAGTAAAAATTTAAGAATAAGATTCAAAGTCTCGAGTTCAAGTCATCCAAAAATTTACTAGAAGTTTGTCCGGTCCTTAACTTTAAGGTTTTGAGATTAGTTAAACTGCATGCAAGCTGGTCTGGACATTTAGTTACAAAAATAAATATTAAAAAAAAAAGAGAAAAGCTAGAGATCATGAAAAAACTTTCATGAAAATGATCATGAAAGAATTATGACCCTTGGATTACCTTGATTTGTGTGCGGTACTTTATTTTAAGTGTAATTCAAGGGTCATAAATCTTTCATGATCATTTTCATAAATGTTTTTTCATGATACCTAGTATTGCTAAAAAAAAAAAAACTCTAAAAATTGTTACATAAGTCATTTTTCATAACAATATTAAATTTATTCAATCTTAATCTTTCACTCCGACATGTTAGATATTTCTACAAATTGATTTATTTTATTACATAAATCTTAATAATGAAAGCAATTTATAACAATATTAAATTTATTTAATCTTAATCTTTAACAACGACACGTTAGATATTTTTCACAAACTGATTTATTTTATTACATAAATAAAACTTAAGGTGATGATTGAGACCCCTTCCAAAGCAATTCTATTTGAGAACTCCCACATACTCCTAATTGATAGAAATTTTAATGTGTGTAGTTATAAGATCCCCTCATTTTAGAAAGTGAAAATGACAAATTTGACTAGTCAATGACAAACAACCATACAATAGTTTCGTGTGTGTGAACCACAAGAAATCAAGTGTGCACATGTCGTTTTGATTATCAATATGCTACACCTATGGTTAATAAAATTTCAATATACAAAATTTCAGTCACTATTGATGAGTCATTAATTTTGATGGCACGCACCAAGAGGGCCCAATTTGCAGTTATCTTAGATTGCCCAAATAGTCACTTAGGTTTCGTTTTGCAAGTGTATTTTTTAATTAAAAAGTTAAAAAGTCATTAAAAAAATTAAAAAGTCAACAATTTATGCTAAAAAGTTAAAGATTTTATTTTCTTTCTATTTTTTGTATATCTTTTCGTAAAAAATCAAAAATTCATTCTAAACATACTAATTTTTTTTTAATCATATTTTAGTCAAAAAACTAAAAAGTTATTAAAAAAACCTATTTCTAAATGAGGCCTTAGTCAAAAAGCTCAGTAGGTGAAACTCAACGACAGGCTCAGTGGAGAACCCAATGCGACCCAGACCCAATTGCAGTTAAACATGTGTCAGGTTAGCCACGTGACAGACAGATTTTACAAAGATGTTGAAACCCACACGTCAAGTATTAAATGTAACTGTTAAGGTATTAAATGCAATAAGATCTCTTATTTCGAAGCATGGTGAAATGGCCATGGTCGACGGCAAGCAGGTCGCAGACTTTCGGCCAATGGGACAACATGAGTAGATAAGGGAGCTTCTGTAGAACGTTTTGGGAATAAGTGAGATACTCTCTCTCTCTCTCTCTCTCTCTCTCTCTCTCTCTCTCTCATTACTCTCTTAATTTTTCTTGAGTTACTCTCATTATATCTTCATCTAATTTGATCGTCGAAGGATCCACAGGAAAGAACCATTCCTATTTCGGAACCTTCCTACTAGACTTGTTGCAGGTCTAACTAGGAGGACGAAGGTCAATTATCTTGTGGAGCACTTGGATCAATCCGACCCATCTTTCACCGATCAAACGACATTATCAAATTTATTAGTACAACAGATGAATGATGACACTCAATAAATTAATACTATGAAATCACATTAAATATATTTAAAAATTAATTATCACAATATTATTGTTTAATTAAACTTATTTAAACCATCGTTATCAATACCATATCTCTCTTAAAATTAGAGATCTCAACTTGTGACTCCATTTGATTATTACTTTGGTCTATAAAGTTTTTTATTTTTTTATTTTATTTTAAGGTGTGGTAATTTATTATGACTTGTATCAATTTTTTTTGATAATGGATGGGATTTTAATTTCTTTGAATAAAATATTCAACTTGTGATTAAAAAGTCTTATTTGTGATAGACTTTTTGACTTTTGTAAGAGAAAAAATAAAATAATTATAATTTAAATGTAATATTTTATTTTATTAATTTTTTAACTTATTTTATCTTTTTGTAATTAAAATAACCAAAAAAAAAAATTATGCCAAGCTTAGCCATAACAATGCATCACCTCGATAAGAAAATGTCTCACGTACTTGTCCAACGTTAAGCTAAAAAGATTTGATTATTTTAAGGATACTGTTATATGAATAAAATTTACAGATAAAAAATACGAGAAAATATTTAGGGATTGTTTGGGGTGTTCTAAATAAGTATACTTTTTGTCTTTTTAGATTAAAAAGTTGAGGAAAAAAATATGGATGTTTGGGTTAACTTTTTAACTTTTTATGAAAAAATGTATATTAAAAAATTGTATAAATAAGTGTGCAGGAGAAGATAGGGTAGGAGGCCGTACGGAATGGCAGTGGAGTCGGCTGATTGAGTAGATGAGAAAATATTGTCTCCTTCTCGGGCTTTGATTGGATGGTGCACGGGCCCTTTTTTCTAATCGGAACCGTTCCATGTGTAGAATTCGTCGAGTACCATATGCTTGTGAAAAATCACGTTGATTGGATATCGATAGCTATCTGATCGAGTTAGCTTTTTTTGTTAACTGTTAACTATAACACCATCCATTTTTATACAAAACTGATTTGATCATGTAGTTAGCGATATTTGATAGACGTGATTTTTTACAGACATATAGTACTAGACGAGTTCTACATATTGAACGATTCTGAGAGGGTAATTTATATCTAAATTGGGCCGAGCTAAGAAGGAGACTTCCATAGAAATTGGGCCGCGTAATGGACCGAGGTAAGGATAGATTTACTTCGGTCCAAGAACTAAACGAATATGGGCCGCGGTAGAAAAGGCTAGCAAAGTGGGCCGCGGTCTAAGTGTTAGTTCGGTCCAAATGTGGAAGGGACTTTTTCAAGTGTTACCTCGGTCCAAACGTAATTACAAGTTACCAGTCGGAGTAGAGATAGTTATCTCAGCCATGGCACTCGAGGCCGAGGTAATGGCTTCTCTTGGTGGGCTTCGCTCTGGATAGCACGGTAGAAGCTTACTCCGGTTAGTTCGGTCCGAGAAAGGCTTGAAGTTAGGCCGGTCTAAAGATGCTTTGTAGTTAGACCGGTCTAGCGATACTTTGAAGTTAGCCCGGTCATGACATATTGTGGTTAGCTCGGTCTAATCACACCATGGTTTGTACATGAGAGGCCGAGATAAAGAGTAGTGAAAGGAAGAACCGAACTAAAGATAGTTTAGCTTACTCTGCGGCTCAGCATAGCCATTCTTACCTCGGTCATATTGGAGTCTGGCCATGGTAAAACCATCTCACTTGGCTTAAGCAGTGAGGGGGGTGTTGAAGGATAAGCATCATCTTTCAGGAGTACGAATCCTAGGAGGACTCTACGTGGAGGAGTAAGAGTCCTACTTGGATTGTGCCACGCGGAACCTATAAAAGCTCACAAACATCACTTATGGAGAGATAACACAACTTTGTTTTCTGAATACACAGAGCTTCTGTCTACTTGTCAAGCTTACTGACTTAGGCATCGGAGAGGTTTCCGGCACACACCCGCCGGCTAGCTCACGTTTGTGTTTTCAGGTGATAAAGCGACGTCGTACGGAGGAGCGCAGACTTGATCAACAGGATTATACGAGAAGGTTTATTTCTTTCCCGTACAGATTCAGATTATCAAAACGAGACCCATGATGGGCCCCCACAGGCCCAACTTTACCATCTAATTAATTTAGTGAATATAAACATGGAAAATTTTTTTTTTTTCCCTTTTACTAACTAGTTCATCACGTTAGTACCTAGATTAGGCCAAAAAATTGATTTCTATTAATATTTGTATATTAATTTTTTAATATTTTTTGATAAATAGTGATAACTTTTGTTACGACCCAAACCCGGCCCTATGGGTTTAGCACCGTAATCGGCCAGTAACCCGAGATTACCGAAGGCCTGCTTAACAGTAATACAGTAAAACAGAGTACAGGGCCTGGCGGAAGCCAATACAGTAATAAAATAATGTCCAACGAGCTGTGACAGTCTGTATGCCAAAAAGATTTTTCATACATATTTACAGAACAGTGCATATACATACATGTCATTCAGTGAAACAGGGACTCAATCCCCACTCAACAGTACAGTAAACATTCAGTCTATACAATCCATTTGGTTATTACAAAGCAGTGAGACAGTGCAAAAAGGGGAAATACTAAAACACCCTTAAGCCTTAGCATGATAGGCTCGGAACCTCGCAGTGAGGCGCATTGGTTGGCTTGACAAAACTGGGGTTTACTCCGACGCTTCTAGCTTTGATCCGGTGCCTGTACACCTACATATATATATGAGCAGTGAGCTAAAGCCCAGTGAATAACATAATGCGTAAAGGAGTTAAGAATGAATGTCCTTACAGTAATGAAAACAGTTCATTGATTCAGTATATCTGTCATTCAGCGATATGTGGTACATCCATTAGCATAACAGTACAGTAAACGGTAGGTCTTAAAAGACCGAACAATAATTGATGGCCATCAATCAGTAAACAGTAGTGGTTCCAACACGGGAACCGAGTCGATTAGACAAATCCACCCGTTCATAGACCGTCGGTGGGGCCATCCGTTCATAGACCGTCGATGGCAAAGATTTCTCAAACGGTAGCAGTAACAGTAAACAGTGGTTGTTAAGGATGCCACAATACAGTTCAGAATATAGGACATACATTCATACAGTCAACAATATCAATTCAGTAAACAGTTCAGTTCAGTATTTCAGAAGATAATCATTTGAACATATCTTTACACAATTGTTACTCACAGAGTTTGGGCTACAGTATGCTAGAGCGTGTCTCCCTGGAATGCCAACCCTATACAGTTAACAAAGTGAACACACACTAAGTTCATAGTTAGGAAAAATAATAACTTAATCCCTAAATGCCTCGGTGTGTTCTACATCTACATCCCCATTAAGATGTCTTAAACTAGGCCTAAGAATGCCTAGGGTGAGATGAGGATGCAAAGATGCACTTAGAAAACATTTTCAAAATTTTCAGTGAAACAGAGTCCCGCTCGAGCGGACAAGCAAACAAAGGTACTCGCTCGAGCGTACATTTCTCCGCTCGAGCGGACTGATGAACAGTGCAAAGTACTGGATGCTCGATTTATCCGCTCGAGCGCTACTTCTTCCGCTCGAACGGATTGTAGAACAGGTCAAACTACTGGGAGCTCGATTTCCCCGCTCGAGCGCTACTTTCCCCGCTCGAGCGGAAGGCAAAAATTTGGAAAATCCAGGTTTGTGTTCTAAGTCCAAAACTCAAATTTGATGCTCCCAATTCGATCCTCTTGGGCACATTTCCTGGAAAACTCTTTTAAACACATAGAATAACATGTTTCAAAACTCAATTTAAGAAATCAAAACCCAAGGGTGTTTCAATTAAACCCATTTTCAAACCCAATTCTCATGAACAATGTTCAAACATGACATGCATGCCCTTTAAACAATTTTAAGCCTCAATGCTAGCTCAAATGAGCTCAATTCTTTGAAAAACAAGATGAAAACATGGTCCTAAGCATTAACATGGACATGCATGCAAAAATCCCTGAAGAACAACCTCCAAACTTAACAATATGCACATGCATGCAACAATTGAGTTCCAATTCAACATGTTTGAACTCAAAACATGACTTAACTCTACAATGAAGCATGAATCATGCAAGAATCAGCTTAAACACAACATTAAGAAGGTAAAATCCTTACCTAAGTCTTGTAGTTCAAGTGTAGAAGCCTAAAGATGAAATCTATACTTCAATCCTCCCAATTCCCAAGCAATCTACAAGTGAATTCAAGTCTCTCACTTTCTCTCTCTCTATAATCGGTGGAGTTCAACAATATGTGGCTGATGGAATGGTTTGTTTCAAGTGTAATGAGGCTCCAAAAATCAATAAACAAAGGCCCACTAGGTGGCAATATGGTAATTAGGTCCAACTCTTGTGTTTTATCACCATTAATCTAATTTAATCATACCTAATCAGTTTTCAGATAATTACACCATAAATCACATAAATTCTACTGATCATGGAACATCAATCAATTTACGGTTCGGCCGCCGATAAGGCCTTCAATTAGTAGTTTAAACATATAACATGAACAGATAAATAATTGATCAAACAGATAGAATATGCAATACAATAGATATACTCAATCAATCAGTTTCAATTTTCAGTCAGTCAGTTCAGTGATCCAGTCAGTTCAATTACCAATCATAATCATTTTCAGTTTGGCAGTACTCGATAATTAATCGGTAAGCAGTATGAGGGTTGTTACAACTTTTTAACTTTTTGAATAATTTTTTGACTTTTTTTGAGGTTACCAAACCAGCCCTAAGTATGGTGGGGTGTTTCCAGCTAATAAAAAAATTGCAAATGGAATTAAGTGGAAAATATTGTCTTGGACTAACCCAACAATGTTATGGTCGCACTGTAAATTGATTATACGCATATACAAAATAACATGGGAAATACTATTGTGCAAAATATGTACACTATATGCATCTTATAATTAAAAAGAAAAATAGCATAACCTCAATATTTTGAGTTGTAACAAAAAAAAAAAGGAAAAAAAATCATAATTAAACACAATAAAAGGCATAACTAAAATAATATCATTACTAATGAAAAAAAATTAATTATAACTAAAAAATAAAATGACATACTAAAGGTGCATATGACATAATTTTTTTTTAAAGATGTGCATCTTATAATTTTCACTCACTTATATTATTAATTAGAAGTCAAAAAAATCAATTATTATGACTCATAATTACAAAAACATCATTATCATAATATTACATACAAATTTTTTTTCAAAAATAAAAATAAAAATAAAAATAAAAATAAAAATTTATATATTTAGGGATTGTTTGATATGATCTAAATAAGTGTACTTTTTATCTTTTTAAGAAAAAATGTGCAGAAAAGTAAAAAGGTAATATAATGAAAAAAAAATAAGAAATAAAAAGATGAATTATATGGGGAATGCCAAACCATCCCTTAGCAAATTTTTAATTACAATTAAAATCCCCCACTTGGCCCCCCCTTGATATAGGTTGTTGTGATCCATCCATGGAATGCATGTATATTCCACTTTAGCCTATTTACATCTCTTCTTCAACCTCCAAACTAATCCTTGTATGACGCTCTCTCTTTCTCTCACATGGAAAATCAAATCACTCGCAGAGTCTCTCGCTTGTTTCCTTCACCATTCGGCTCATGCCGGTACGGTACCGTCTCGGAAGTAGCCGGAGCCACCATTATCATCTCCCGAACACCTTCAAATGCCCATCCCATCGAACCAGTCTCTCTCACGACCAAACCCAAAAGCCCTGCAACCCCCAAGAATGCTAAAAACGAGACGACGAAAGTGGTTCCGGAACCAAAAAAATCAAATTCCGGTACGGAAACAACCATTCCGTCTTTGAATTCATGCAAGACCACGATGGCTAAACAATCCGTGATCGTTAAAAACAGTTCTTCGTCTAATGGAGGATGGTTCAGCAGCGAAGAAGAAGAAGATGAAGAAATTGATGGTGAAAGTGACAAGTTTTTCACCTTATCGTCTAATTCGTCTGACTCATCTCGCCGGAAAACAAGCAAATCTCGACTGAACAAGCCTAAAACTCGCCAGAGAAGAGGGAAGAGCAGGAGTCCTGAGATGGGTCGTTCTAAAATCGAAGTATTATCGACAAACCGAGTGGGGTTTTGCAGCGAAACCGACGAAAACAACTCGAAATTTCGCCGGAAAACCGCCATAACTGGCCCTAAAACCGGACCGGAAAGTGAAGCTGAAGACAGGATTGAGTGTTTCTACGCCGATTCGGGTCGTACTCGCCGGAAAACCGGTGAAAGTAGCCGGCGAAGAAGTGGGGAGCGGCGGTGGCCGGTGGTTGTGGGTGGCGGTGGTGGGAGTAAGGTTGAAGAGAGCTACGCGGTGGTGAAAGATTCAAGCAATCCGTACGGAGACTTCAGGGAATCAATGGTGGAGATGATAGTAGAGAAAAGTATATATGGAGCTGAAGATCTTGAGAAGCTTTTGCAGTGTTTTCTGTCTTTGAATTCATCTTATCATCACAGTGTCATTCTTAATGTTTTCTCCGAGATTTGTGAAGCTTTGGTCACTCACTGATCTTCTGTTTCTCAAATGGGTATGTACTTGGTGTCCATTTATAAAATAATAATAATATGATGATTTTTTCCTTTTTCCTTTTTAATACTTTTCTTAATTATATTTTGTTTATAAGAATTTAAATAATTTTACTTTAAACCAACCAAATAACTCAAACTCTCATATTTGATTTGTTAAAAGTTTGTTTTAACTTAATTCATTAAGTAAATAAACTAACTTTAATACATTTTTGAGCTCATTAAATTTTTCAAACAAAGTTTGAATAGGTAATTGTTCATTCGATTTAGTTTGATAACTCTAAAACTATATAAAATATATCAAAGTTTACTTTGACAAAAATTTGTTTGAGATCGATTCAAAAGATTAATGAACCAAGTTTAAACAAATTTTAAAACTCGTTAAAATTTTAAAATCAAGTTTGAACAATTAATTATTTGACTTGTTCAATTCGTTTATCACCCCTAATTTATGGCCAGTCACTAGGTCTTCTCTAACCCGATATTTCTTATAGGACCATACATATACAAAGGGTTCATTTGAGATGTGGATTGACTTTTTAGTTTTTTGATTTTAGTCTGGGGTTAAAAAGTCTCGTTTGGGATATATTTTTTGACTTTTTTAATTTTGTAAGAGAAAAAATAAAACAATTATGGATTGGATGTGACATTTTGTCCTATTTGACTAAAATAACCTATTTTGTCTTATGTGATTATTTTAGCCCAAGCACTCATCCCCAACGGAGCCAGAATTAGGTTGATATCAGTCATCAATTTTCACACAATCACATCACTTTTATTTTATAAAAATAAAAGACAAATACAATCCAATAATTTAATTATTAATTTTTAATCAATCGAATTCTTTACGTAATTTTTTCCTAAACATCCTACCACTACAACAATATGTACTTTTGGCGACTAAAAAAAAATTTATTGGCCAAAAGTTGTGGAATTGACGATCAAAATTTTTTTTAGTCGGTAAAAGTACAATATTTAGCTACTAATTTTTTTTAATTAGGGTATATTGATTATTGGCAGTTAAAAAATATTTAGTCGCTAAAAATGCTACAATTGGCTACTAAAAAATGTTTTAGTCTCTGTATAATTAGTTTTGGCTACTAAAATTAGTTAGTTGCTGAATGAAAAAGAAAAATTTATTTTTTATCTTTTTTCAGCGACTAAAAAATATTTTAGTCGCTGTATGATTAGTTTTGGCTACTAAAATTATTTAGTCGTCGAATGTAAAACAAAAACTTACTTTTTATCTTTGGCGACCAAACATTTGGTCTCCAAAAGTGTGTTTTCAGCGACTAAAAAATGTTTTAGTCGCTGTATGATTAGTTTTGGCTATTAAAATTATTTAGTCGCCGAATGAAAAACTAAAATTTACTTTTTATCTTTGGTGACCAAAAGTTTGGTCGCCAAAAGTGTGTTTTCAGTGACAAAAAAATGTTTTAGTTGCCAAAGAACTAAAATATTTGGAGAGAGATATTTCAAATTCTGGAGAGATTTATAAAATTAATTGGCGATTAAAAAATTTTTGGTCGCTAATTGTGTAAAATGATATATATTTTCAGCGCCTCTCTCTTTTATTTTCAGCCTTTCTCTTCCTTCATGTCTCTCTCTCTCTTCTCCTCTTCTCTTCACCTATGATGAATCTCTCTCATCACCCATAATCTTCTTCAAGGTGTTGTAGTACAGAGAAAGAGATGGGTGTTGTGTTCACCAACCATAATCTTCTTCAACATCAGTCTACTGCCATACCAATTCCACGACTGTCCACTATCATTGAAGAGGAAGATTAGGAAACAACTACCGATTCTGAATTCCCCAAATCAGAGGTATTTTTCTTCAGTTCTTTGTACTCTGAATTCCCCAAATCAAAGCTTTTTTGGACTTGCAATTCAATAACGATTGAACTATATTATTGTGTACGTATGTACATAGATTGATGAGATACAAATCTATGATGGGTTCACCGTCAAAACATATTGAGTCGAACTAGATACCGAGTCAATCCAATTTGTGTTTCTAAGATTTGGGTTTGGGTTTGTGATTTTCATTAATTGGGTTATGACTCCCATTTGAAGCTTAAACTTGAGCAACAATGGAGTTCAAATAAGAAAAGAAAAAGTAGAAGAAGCAAAGAAAAAGCAAAGGGAGTGGTCTGATTTTTGTTCCATTGTGTTTGCTTGATGGGAAATTGTCTTTGCCTTTTTGTTTTTGAGTTTGGTTTGTGCTGATACATGTGTGGTTTGCCATGAATTTTTGCTGCATATTACACCTTCTGCTTACCAATTGTTTAATGCAATGCCTAAATGAAAAATTCACCACAGACCAATTACAACATGTTGGAATTTCTGGACAGCCATCATTTTAATATCTTGGGTGTTCAATTGTAGGCCATGAGGTAGATTTTTCTTGGATATCAATGGGCAAAAAAAATTGAGGGCTGAATATCTTTGTTCGGGGTTGTAAATAGAACTACAACAATAGTAATTCGCATGCTCTGTGATGTAGGATCATTTATTTTTATCACCAAATTAAGGTTTAATTTTAGGTTTGGCTTATAGATAGATTTGGGATACAACTTATGGTTTATAAGGGCTAAATAGTGAGTTTAACGTTTTAAAATCAAATCTGGCAAGCAGCTCTGTAAATGTAATGACACTTTAAGAAAATACCAAAGTGAAAGCAAAGGAGGAGAAGAAAACAAGTGAAGCGTAGACAGTTACACTTGGGGTATTAGGTACTCACACATAAGAAAGATGCATCACACATCCACAAGTAGTTGGCGACATAATACTTATTCATTTAAAATTTTCAAAATAGGCCAAATCTGTTCTCTCTGTTACTGTAACCAATTCGAAGGTAAAATAGTATAATTTTCATCTTCACACACAATTTTTTGAGATTTTCTATCATTTTTTTTAGCTTTGCGCGGGCGCGCGCGCGCGCACACACACACATACACACATATATATACATATATTTTGAAACTTTTATGAATGTTTTTCACTTGTTAGAAATTGTTGGGCTTGTTTAAAATTTTTATGACTTTTTATGAATTTTTTTTGAAATTGTTGGCCTCTCATAAATTTTTTTATGAATCGTAGTCTCATAAATTCATTCCACAATATTTATAATGTTTCTTTTGACAGTTCCAATTCAATAATTAAGAAGAAGGATTAGAACTTGTGGATTAATGCTGGAAAGAATGTGGTAAGGAGAGAGAATATAGAGGCGGTCGTGAGAAGGGTGATAGACAGCGGTGATGATGACAGAGAAGTCTAAAGTGCTGGGAGAGATGGCATTTAAAGCTGTTAAAGAAGGTGGATCATCTCATAGAAATTTGACGGTGTTGATTGAAGAGCTTGAGCAACTAAGAGATCAAAGGGGTAAGGATAGTTAAATTTTGTTGAAATAAGGCATCCGAATGGCTTTTAATAGTTAAATTTTGTATATGGTTGGAAATTGAATGCTACAGGTTGTGGAGAAATATTTTTATTGAATGGTTGAGAATTGAATGAACGAATGAATGGATGAATAATTTTGTATATGCACAGGTTACAGGCGGAGCAAAAAATATTACAGAACAAATTCTAAAAACTAAATGATTCCTTTTGGCGACTAAACAAATATCGTAGGTTGGCTTTTGGCTACTAAAACTTTAGTCACCGATTGTGAAAAAGTGAAACTTTTGACTACTAAACTTTTAGTCGCTAATTGTAAAAAAAAAAACTTTTGACTACCAAATGTTTAGTCGCCAATTCTCAAAAGTGAAACTTTTGACTACTAAAAATTTAGTTGCCAAACATATATGTTCAATTGGCTACTAAATAATTTAGTCGCTAAAAATAAAAATATATATATTTAATTATTTTTAAAAAAATATATGGCGACTGAAGTTTTAGTTGTCAATAGGTCACTTTTGGCTACTAAAAATATTTTAGTCACCGATTGTTTCCTCGACGATCTATTGGCGACCAAATATATTAGTCAACAAAAGTGATTGGCGACTAAAATAAGGCTTTTGGCGACTAAAATTTTAGTCGCCAAAAGTGAAATTTCTTGTAGTGTACAAAACAAACAATTGGACAATCAAGGTGAGCCTTTGGACCTTAAAAGTACATTTCCAATTGGATATATTAGTCAATCAAACATGCAATCTATATTCTTGCATGTAGGGCTGAGCAAAGAATTCGTGTAATTCGTAATCCGATTTGGTCCAGTCCAATCCGGTAGGTTTGGATTAGTTTTTTGAATCCGTGGTTCAATTTCGGATTAGAACCGATCCAGATCGTATACAAATAGTCTATATTTATAATATATACCCTTCCATATATTATCATTTATTGTTTCATATAAAAGCTAAACCCTAATTCAACATATCACACGCCACTTACTGTCTCTCACACTCTCATCTCTCTCTCGGTATTCTTTCTTCCTTTCTTTCTTTCTATCTCTCTCTCAGACTGAGTTCTCTCTCTATTCTTGTAATTTCATCTCAGATAATCCATCTCAGGACAGATCAGTGAGCTCAGATTGCGGCTTGTCTCTCTCTTGGTGAGCTCTCTCTCTCTCGATCATTGTTTTTGTTAGTTTGTTCTCACACTCAGACCCAGTCAGCTCTCTCTCTTCTCTTTCTCTGATTGAGTTCTGTCTCTATTCTCATGATTTTATCTCAGATAATCCATCTCAGACGGTGAGTTTAGATCGTGACTTGTCTCTCTCTCGGTGAGCTCTCTCTTTCTCTCTTGGTCACTGTTTTTGTTGGTTTGTTCTCTCTCTCAAACACAGTCATCTTTCTCTTTTCTCTTTCTTAGACTGAGTTCTTTTTTTATTCTTGTGATTTCATCTCAGATTATCCATCTCAGATCAAATCACGGCTTGGTCTCTTTCTTTATCTCTCGGTGAGCTCTTTCTCTCTGTCCGCTTGGTGACACTCTATTTTTTTTTTGGTTGGTTTCTTCTTAGACTTACTAATCTCTCTATCTCTCTCTCTATTTGTGGATTTCATCTTTGTTGATCTTTTCTTGAATGGATTTGGCAAATGTAAGTAAAAAGTCTTTGTTGATATTTTTCTTTGGTTTTGGATTTTTCTTTTTATTTTTTTATTATTTTATTTTTTCTAATAATATTAATCCTATTTTTGTTGATGTTTTTCTTTTTCTTATTTGATAGATGTCAAGTATTAGAGAGACAAATGATGTCATCGACCTCTCTCAGTCTCAGTCTGAGACAAATGTTTTGTATTTTTTTTATTATTTAATTTTGAGAATTCTTGATTCTAAACCAATCTAATCTGTGTTTAAACGGATTGGTTCGGATTGGTTTCACGATTTAAACGGATTGAATTGGTTCTAATTTTTCAAGAATCGTAGATAATAGATTGTTCCTGATTTTATCCTAATCTGAACCATGCTCACCCCTACTTGCATGTACCAAATAAAAGTTTCATTCTTGACCCAAATTTGTATAAATAATTTTCTTTGTTCTCACATATGAAAGATTTTTATGGGCTGGAAGTCCAGTCCCATCAACGCAAGAATGGCCCAATATGGCCAGTTGAATAGTTTCATCCAAGAAAAAAAAAAATAAAAATAAAAATTATAATAACATCATGAGGGAAATTATTTTATTTATTGTTTATTCGGTATTTTTTGGGGGGTAAATCTAGGAGGGGAAGTTATCACTTTTTAAATAAATTCCCCCTACTAGGTTTATACACTCACATAATACATTTTTTAAGGGACACTTTTTCATAAAATTTTTTTTATCTACTTATGTTTCATTTAATTTATATTATTTTTTTATATTTCAATAAGTCTTATGAGTGTCATAGTTACCAGAATGCCCCTAATAATATTCACATTTATAGTGTGAATATTCTATGATGTGAATGTTCACACGGTCAATATGAATGTTCACATCATCAATGTGAACATTCACATGTCAATGTGAACATTCACATTGTAAAATATGAATGTTCATATTACCAAATTGCTAATCATTTCAAAAAATATTTGTAAGGGTAGAAATGTCCATAAAATACCTTAAATATGAGAATTAGGATTTGATAGATTAAATGTTCAAATAATAGGACTTATTGAAATACAAAAATATCTTATGGACTAATTGAGATACAAACACTTGAAAAAGGATTTTCTAATAAATCTCCCAATTTTTAAAGAGTGTAAAATAATAGAATTTAAAATTTTAAGTGTTTTACATTTTTAAACTAGTCATATCCTATGTTTTATTCAAGCACTCAAAAAATATGTGAACAAATTCAATTTCAAGCTTGAGATGCAATTTTTAATTTGGATAAAATATATTGACCACTCTTAAGGCTTTCAAAAAGAATTTTTTATATGGTATATGTGTGTGAGTTTTAACTCTTTGAAGAATTAATCTAACAACTAACCATTGACTTTCGCCAATTAAATTAAAAAAAAAAAAAAAAAGGCTTTCAAAAAATACAAAAAAAATTCCACAAATTCAACATAATTATATTGACCCTCATTTTAGTAAGTCTAATGTGGTTAAAACTAATGTAAATAGTGTAGACATAAGGATATAATTAGTATTATAATATATGTTTAGATGATAACATCATCCCAAAAGGATGTTTTGTATTTTTTTAGCCTTTCAATGGGTTGTGGTCTGGGCCGATGGAGGAGGTCTCGAACAAGAAAATATTATGGGCTTTTTCAGTGGGACCACTGGCCCATATAAGAGGAGACCCAACCCAACATACCTATCGCCCCTAACGGCGGTTCCTATAGAACAGCCAGTGAAATTTAATCCTACTGGTCCAAAATGTGGGCTTTCTCTTTCTTTCATGGGCTTCAATTTGATACGTTTGGCCCAGTCTTCTAAAGATGATCATCATTCCATGCACAATAATACAAATATTCAAAACTATACATGCAAACTTTTCCTATATGTGCAAATTATCAATATATATACATGTGTAATAACTTGTATATATGATATAATACATCAATTCATCCAAGGCCTTTATTTATTTATTTATTATTTTTTTATATATTATATACCAATGCACAAATGGGGGTGAATAGGCTTTCAAAGTTATTTCAAAAGCTTTGCTACTATTTGTCACGCTCCAAACAACCTACTAAGCTAGCAATAGAATCACCTATTAGCATGATGCAAAATGTTTAAGCCAAGTTATTAGTAGTAGTGGTTTATACTCGACGTGAAGAATCATAAATAAGAAAATTTATTATATACTTTTGGTATACGGCGTGATATTATTTATTACTTATTCTAGTTATAATGAGAAATCGCAACACATATTAATTCTTAAAATTTGCAATACATGATTAGTTTGACACACCATATAATTAATATCACACATGCTCTGGTATTGAATAATTACACCACAAATAAACACTTCCAATAAGTATTTTTTTAAATTTTGATTATTTATTTATTTAAATTTTTTTTTTTTGTGGGGTTGTATGGTTGGTGGTGAAAAAGAGCACACCATGCAAAAATCCATGTGACTTTGGAATGAAGAGAGCATGTGGAGTCATGGAAAAATGATTGAAGAAAGGGAATGGACATGTTGAATGGCGGTCCCAATTCCCAAGTCTAAGAATATACATACGTGGAGAGAGAGAGAGAGAGAGAGACATTCCTTTGGAACCCTAATGATCTGATCTGCATTAAGCTTTTATATAGGAGGATGATGAATGGTCATTCTCATGCATATACACACGCCTGCATGTCATGCCATTTTCATCCTCGTATCAAAAAAAGGCTTTTTCCAACCCCGGAGTGGAGTGTTGAGTTTTTGAGTACTTTTATGGGCCATGGTGGGGAGAGAGAGAGATAGGTTGTATTCATATTCATCATGCAATGGACGGACCACTCCTTTACAGTGCCTTGCCTTGCCTTGCCACATCTGTCTAGTGTCAGTTTGGTAAGGTTTTATGAACAAAAGTTTTTAAAAAAATCATGATTTTAATACAAATTTGTGTGAAAAATAAGTTGCCATATTGAACCTAAAGGTGTTTGGCAACTTGGTAAAAGCCTGGGGTTAAGACCCTTGGTCTTAAGTTCAAAACCTCTTGGGTCAATTTTCTGGGCGTAGCGCAGTTGGTTAGAAGGTTAGCCTCAAATTGTTATTATCACAACATTTGGTGTGGGCCCAATGCTCTTCGCTGTGGGAGTCCTGACTTAAGCGGAACTTGTCTTGGGAGGTCGGGACAAGTTCTCAGGTTATAGTCTCTTTACTCGGAACAAACAATAGGACACCTTAATGATCTCTGCAAGGGCGGAGCTTGTCTTGGGAGGTCGGAGACAAGTTTTCAGGTTATAGTCTCTTTACTCAGAACGGACAATAGGACACCTTAGTAATCTCTGCAAAGTGTGCTGTCCTGGATTTACGGAAGAATGAGAGGATTTTCCTGTTAAAAAAGAAAAAGAAAAAGGGTTGCCATATTGGACGAACAGATGACAATGATAGAAATCAATGTCAGAACTCTCTCTTTCTTGACTTACAATTACAAATAATAAGTCTTTACTAGTTGGGGTAATCAGTTGGGAGTATTTTGATACTTAATGTAGTATTAATGGTTGCGTATACTACTTGTTCATATTACTCTGCTTCAAGTAAGAAAAGTATTTCTAGATTTTTTCCCCCAAAATTAATTAGACTCCACTTCACCTTGTATGAACCAATGGTTAGGCATTTTGCATTTATTCTCCATAATAATCATCTTGATCACTAGATTGAGCACAAAACAAGTCTTTTTAATGGATGACCATGTTTTTTTATGAGAACTAGCTCTCTCCCTAACCATCCGATCATGATGTCGACCCCAGCCAGTCTATCAAAGAAAATGGTCCATTGTTAAAAACTTCTATCAATCGAACCGCCAGGGATATCTAACCAATTTTTTGATTTTATTTAAATATATTTGGACCACACACAATTAAAAGCTCCTTCACTGCTCTCATCAAATTGGATGGTCCATGATCGATCCTTGGGCATGTGCGCCATGTGTCCGTACATATATATAGATTACAATATAACCATTTCATTTAAAAAAAATAAGATTGTACACCATATAATTGAATTTAAAATTTAAAAAAATTAAAAATTGAGAGATTTGAAAAAAGAAAAAAATTAGGACATAACTGTCCATATAACTAATATAAGAATATTTTGGAAAAACTCACCATCTCAAACCTTCCTTTTATAAAATAGAAAGATGAGATGAAATTGAGATTAAATTGCTAGTCTCAGGAGCTTGTAGATCATATACACCCCTTTGCATATTGGACCACCCTTAATTTAAAAGCTTATTTAAATTACTTGTACTTCAAATAAAATAGTTTGAATATTCTAAAGTCATATATGGTAAAGTTAATTATAAAATAAATATTTTATTAGATTAAATTTGTAAGATTTATTATATATTTTTTTTCAAACTTTAAAGAAGATAGTATTATTTACCCTTTAAATATATTTTAGTGAATTTACCTCTAATGTTTGGAAGATTCTAACAATATCTTTGCTTTTCTTTCTTTTTGACTACATTATTGGCAATGAGATTGAGGGAGAGAAAAAGAAGCTCTCATTAAGTGGTTGTTTTCTTTTCCAATTATTGGCAAAGAGAGAAGAGTCTTTGTATTCCACTTTGATCAAAGGGGGTCCTCAGAGCATTATCACTCTCATTGGAGGTTATGCAAAGTATAACTTTGGGACTATTAGAGTTAGTTGGGCAGTCATTAATTAATTAAATCATTTTTTTTTTTTTTTTTGGGAGACAATATATGTAACCATATATTTGTATGAGGAAAAAAACAGAAGGTAGAGAAAGGACAATTGATGGAACATTGCCCAAAGGCCCCAGTGCTAACGGCCAATAGGGATCTTGTGGGACTATAACCTCTCATAGTTCCATCAAGAAAGTGAGTCCTAAAATACACCTATTTGTTTTAAAGAAAATGTTATACAAATTAATAATTTTATTTATAGATAAAATTTTAGAGGATATATTACCCAAACAATCCCTATATAATACAAGAAATATCCTCATAATGAAGGGAAAAAAATATCACAATAAATCTTTATTTTAATTGAGAGTTGACTTAGCCTAATTGATTATAATGCTTAGTAGTTTCGAAAATCTCTATTCTCAAATTATTCAATTTGTTAACTATGTTTTAGTAGTAATCAATTAGGCCTAATGTAGTTGGCCATTATGACTCTCTTAAATGTTTATTTTTAAGAAGAAGCTATCGATTCAACTCTTCTTAAAAGAGAGTTGAATTAAGTGACAAACACTTGATATTTTGTAAATATAAAAAGACTAATTCTCATAAGAACTAATCTAACAACTTTAGCCGATAAAAAAAAAAAAAAAAGAGAGCATGCTTCAGTAGCAGTCTCTTTTCAAATCGAAAACAAAACGTATTTTTTTTGCTTTGCATTTTTTTTTTTGCTTTGCACCTTAATGATGTTTTTTTTGTAGGTCGGTCATAAAGCGTCTCCAACACCACTTTTCATAAACGGCCAATTTCAATATCAAGAAAAGCATTAATTGCTTGGGAAAATCAACTTTATATGACTCACTTTCCTTATTAGGTAGGGTAATTTTCTGTTTAGCTTGTTATCAATCACCTCTATTAGGAATAAATTATTTTAGTTAGCCTTTTGACTTTAGCTTGGTTAAAAAAATTATATTTAGGATGATAATTAATTATTGTTATTATTTTTTGTGTAGTTAATTTGATAATTGTGAGAGAAAAAGTGAAATAATTATGGTTTGAATGTGATATTTGATCTTATTGATTATTTTAGCCTATTTTATTCGGCGGTTCTAAATACACTAATTGATATACCAATTAATGTATTCACATATATTATAATGCTTGGGACCCCCTTGTGGGGGTCACCCCTTCACCCCCCTTTGCCACGTGGCGGGTGGTGATTGGAGGAGCAGGAAAAAAAAGAAAAAAAAGAAAGAAAATGTGACCAATGAGAGAGAGAGAGGGGGTCAAAGGGGGTGGGGAGAAAAGGGGGATGAATCATTACTCTATGACATTATCATTCAAAAATATGACCCCGCCCATTATACAAATTATAAATATCTAAAACCTTTAAAATTATGCCACATCATCCATTAATACACTATTCAATACACTTTTCTTTTACTTGCCCTTTTCCAAGTTACCTAGAAGAAGGAAAAAGAGGCATGACCTTCATTTATATGTTCAAGGATGTTTTGAAAAGATGGTTAAAAGTTAATTTTTTTATTTTTTTGATTTTTTTTACTATTTCATGTGAGAAAAATGAGTTAAAAGTTGACTTTTGATTTTTTTGATATGTTACCAAAAGCATTGCCCGTTGCTAAAGCACTAAGGCAACTCCTCCTCACATAGGAGTTGTTTATTTTGACGAAAAATATTTTTTTTAGTGTATAAAAATCAATAAAAAAAAGTTTTTTTTTATAATCAATCAAAAGTAAACTTATTTAGGTAAAAATTGTTTTGCACTTTAAAATATATTTAAAACTAAAATTTTATAAATGTTACCATATTACACTATCACCACTTCTCTGTTGCCACTTTCTCCACTGATACAATTATTAGTACATTAGTTTCAAATTTACAAGTAAACATAAGTCTTATAAAAGTATTTCATAAAAAATATTGTCCATGGAGGAATATTTTTCATAAAACAAATAGAGTGAAAGTTGTTCACTTAACAACGAGGCGAAAACCTGACAACACTGAAGAACCCTTGTTGACTTAGAATAAAGCATCATCTTGCTTTGCTTTTCATGGACAATATTCAAAAATGAAAGTAAACGTTTAGCCAATATTCAAATCAGGATCTTGTTACAAAAAATCTAGAACCAAAGTCCCAATTTTTTTCCAACAGAACTTAGACCCCTAATCAAAGCACTATTCAAATCGTCCCTACTTTTTTTTTTTTTTTTTGTGTAAATTACAATGTGGAGCAATACAATCCGGCGGTGGTTAGCGAGTTATTGAATGCGATCAGCAATCAAACTGTGAGAATTTGTCTGCAACTAGATGATTTGACAATATGATTTACTGTGAGACAGCGAAGAGCATGAATTCACAGAAGAAGAAAAATTGAACTCAACTAACTAAACAAAGCATTCAAAAGGATCTCAATCAGAAGAAATTCCAGTAGTAAATTAGTTTTTGTTCAATCTAAAAATTGGCATATTTAATTTGGCACATTGAAACTAGTGGTCCTATCTCCTACTTGGAATGCAATCATTTCAACAATGGAAACTCTGAGAAATCATAAAAGATTATAAATGCCCTAGAAATCATATGGAAGTTTGGTACCAAAGTTTCACTATCAAAATTTTAATTAGAAAGTCATGTATCCTTGAAGTTTCCTCCATGATACAAATCTCAAAACCAAAACCCTAGATGGAAAGTCATCAATCATATGATAAAATTAATTAACATTAGAGAAAACATCATACTCTCGAATCAAACTCCATGTAGATCAGGACTTCAATGATCACGTTTAAAGAGGATTGTTGCATGCTAATCACCACCCTTAACTTTTTTTGACTAGTAAAAACTTGGTTAATCATCACAATCGTGTCAAGTTGCAAGCTAAATATCAATTAGCACCACCATACACCCTTCTTTCCCCCTCTCTTCTCTCTCTCTCTCTCTCTCTCTCTAAAAGTCATACCTAGTAATTAGGGAAAATGGCTATGTACAAGATGTACACATGTTAGCTAGATAGTTAAGGTCCCCTACCCCCCCCAAAAAAATCCTTCTTTTGCTCTCAGTTCCTCCTTCCCAAGGCGTGGTGTCATTGAAAAGAGAGAGAGAGAACACTCCTTTGTCTTTCTTTGACTTCTCTTCTTTTCCTCAATTGGAGGAGCGACTTCATGGTACCAAAATTGAGCGAATGGTAAATTCTCCAATCATCTATACCTTTTACAAATCAAACCTATGTTTTGTAGCTCAATTTAAATCATGATTGTGGCGAAAGTGAGCGCGTAAAGGCTGCAAGATGTTTTGCGTCAGCTTTCCAACACCGTTCAATGTCTTCTGCAATTCTCCTAGCATCAATTGATGCACCAAGCAATCCGCGTTTGGTAAATCCCACGGCATATAGTCCATACTCGCCTTTCCAACCATTTGGAAATGGCCTTCGTGGTAACCCATCTTTCTCCGAGAACATTTCACTCTCCTGTAAAGTATAATTCAAGCACACACTCTTTTTCAGTCCTATGAACTTGTGAGAATATAACATAAACTTGAGAATCATGAAACAAAGGAAGATGAAACAAGTACCTTTAGCCAAGAAGGTACATTGCTTTTGTAACCAGTTGCTAAGATGATTGCATCAAAATTTTCTTTGCACCCATTGACAAACTCCACGGTATAACGCGTTAGTCGCTGAATGCTTGGACATACCTACACCAAGAGTGACAAAACAAGATATAAGAGTCATTTAATTCAACAATTTCTTTATTTGGTATAAAAATTAAAGAGATAAAAATTGTAAGAAAGAATTTTTTTTTTTTTCAATTTATCAGTTGAAAGTAAAGATAACATTTCTTTAACATTAATCTATAGCAAAATGTTGCAAAATTTTAAAAATATGGTTTGGTTTGAAATTCTAATAAAGGAAACTTTGCCCTTTTTGATTTACACCCGAAATTCAAATTGAATAATTCGAATTACAAATATTACTTATGATTGTTTCCACGAAATAGGAGAATTTAGTGTGGCATTGTCTATGAGAAAGATATTATGCGATCAATCAAACCCTAGAAAGTTTATTTGCCAAAGTAAATTAAAAAGTGATGTAATTTGCTTAATAAAGAAAAGTAATACCTTGATGTCTCCACTTTTAATCTTTGCAAGGGTACCAATATCCAACACGGGTGTCTTTCCCGACAAGTTCTTTAGCTCAAGGGGACCCAAGCGAGGGCGGTCGAGGCCAAGCCTGGCGGTGTCGCCGAGAAAGATCCGCGATGCCACCAAGAGAAAGCGGTCGACAAGGTTCATGGGCAGCCACTTTAGCAACCACATGGACAGCCCGAAAGTTGATTTTCCCAGCATCTCTTGTGGTAGGACATGTACCTTAATCATGATCAAGTTCAAGAAACAACTCAAAAGTTTGTTCAAAAAAAAAAAAAAAAAAAAAAAAAAAATTGAAAAGGGTCACAGAAAGATAGGACACTACTAAAAAAGGAGACTCTAACAGATGAGTTTGATGGGTGATGAGAGAGAAACACCTCTCTCTCTCTCTCTCCAATTGCCCTACTGGAGAGCAGGTTGATTCCAGGCCATGACTTGGACTTTACAGGGAGAGAGAGAGAGGGAAAAAGAAAGATCACATCATCACAATCATATGTGTGATTAAAAAGTGAAATGAGAAATCCTAAGGTACAAATACAAACCAACGTTGCGCATGCTTGAGAATCCCAAGAAATTGAAGTATCAAAGATTTTCTCTCATACCAAACAAAAAAAAACAAAAATCACATATTTATAGATTGTGATCAACTTCGAATAAACCGTTGGAACTTGAGTTGAATCCACTGTCACTTTTTTTTTTTTTTTTAAACACAAGCAGTTGGAACAACTAATAGAAGTGTCATAAAAACTGCCAACAGCAAAATAGGTGTCAAGATGTCAATCAAATCTATGTTGCTCAAAAACAATAACAAAAACAAAAGTTACATGTTTTACATTTTTGGGTTAAAAAAATAGTTAAAAATTTTAAATATTGATTAATATATGTATTCACTAATAGATTGATCAATATAAGACACAAACACACATATATAAAATAAATAAATTCTTTTTTTTTATACATATTTTGATAATAAAAAAATAATAAAAAATTTACATAAATAACAATAAATAATTAAAATTACACCATATTATGACAAATTATGTTGCTTGTCCTTTGCTTTGATTATTATTTCATTTTAGCTTTTGTAATTTTAATTAGATCAATTATAAGCTTGAATTTTTTATTTGTTTCAAATTGGTCTAATTGATTCTAATTGTTACCATATTTTATAGCAAATACGGAGATGAATAGCATGTGTCACATTTTTAAAAGTAAAATTATAATTTTAATTAATTCAATGATTGAACTTCAATCAATTGAGAGAAAATTTTCTATTAAAACCCTAACGGGATTATCAATTGGAGTTGATGTAAAATCTAAAAATAAAGATCAAAATTGAGTCATTTAAAAAAATAATGACTAAAATAATTTAAGTATCAAGATATAATTTGCCCTTAGTGGTATACCGACTAACCGGAGATTTATACATCTCGATTGACCTGAGATTTATGCATCGATATCTATACATATTCTAATACAGTTATTTAAAACAGTAATTATACTTACTGTGTCTCTGACCACAAGAGAAGGGCTAGCATTATTGTTGCAGAGATCCAAACAGACCTCCATTCCTGAATTCCCACAACCAACCACCAAAACTCTCTTCCCTCCAAAAACACCACCATTCTTGTAAGAACTTGTATGAACTATAGGCCCTCCAAACTCCTCTCTCCCTTCAATCTCTGGCACCACCGCCTCCGCATTCTCTCCGGTAGCCACCACCAACCACCGGCAAACAAACTCCGTCTCCTCCCCCTCCTTCACCCCCACACTCTTCACTCTCCAAAACCCGACACTCCGATCAAACTCCGCACTTGCCACCGCCTCCCCGAACAGAGGCCTAATCTCAAATCTTTTCGCATATTCTTCCAAGTAGTGAACAAACTGTTGTTTTGTAGGGTAAGTAGGGAATTCTTGAGGGAAAGACATAAGTGGTAGCTCGCAGAATTGCTTCGGCAAGTGAAGCCGGAGACGATCGTAGGTCTTGAGCTGCCATAAAGAAGCTATACAGTTAGATCTCTCTAAAACTATGCTCGGCACGCCTCTCTGTTTCAAGCACGCTGCGGCGGCTAACCCGGATGGTCCAGCTCCAACGATGACCGGTCCAGGAACATAGACTCGTCTCGGAGACCTAATCTTCATCTTCTCATTTGAATGATGATGATGATGATGATGATGATCATGAGCTGTCTTGCTTTCTATCTCTCTCAAATAGTCCATCAACAAGTATTCTCTTGTATCACCTGATTCTCGATACGTATTGCTGGATACTGTGTCTGTGTATGTTATTGTTACCGTTACGTGTCTAGATACCGCGATTTAAAAAAGAAGATGTACTACTCTGTACTTCAAAAACTGATTGAATTGATGAGAAGGACTGAAAACCCATTTGGAGAAGAGAAAGGAAGAGCGTTATGAGAGAGAGAGAGAGAGAGATATTAAGATGAGATTTGAAGAAGAGAGAGAGACAGAGAGAGAATAGGCATGAGGAGAGAGTAGATTCCTAAAAAGGAGGAGTGGATGAAGAGGGTTCTTATCCAGTTGGGAGAATGAGTTAGTTGGGTTTGATAATCCAAGTGTTGTTCAAAAAGCGGAGGGAGGAGCGAAGGCTACGGGGCTTAATCAGCATTTTTTTGGGGTGAATAGGCTTAATCAGCATTCATTCAACACAAGAGAGAGAGAGGGACAAGGATGTCTCTCTTTCTATATATATACATATGTGTGTATGTGTTTGTGTATGCATATATAAATTAATGAATATTCCGTTTGTTCATTTGGGAGAGAATTGAATTGATCATTCACATGTGTGAGTGTCTAATGTATACGATATGTGGAGGGAAGGCAAGGCAAGGCAAAGCGGTAGAAAGGGGAGTAATGAAAGTGGGACATATTCCCTTACAGCATCTTCAATGTTTATTTTCTTTTTGGGTAAATTATACTGGCATTCTTAAAGTTTTTATTTAATATAAATCTTTTGTTACATTTGAAAAGTTATATTTATTTTTCGTTAGATTAAAATAACATATTTATTTTTTAGTTTATATATATAAAATAATAAAATAATACTAAGATTTTGTTCATGTCATTTTAAGAGAAATAACAATTATTTTCTTTGATTTAACTTTCTCAAAAAATTGAATTTTTTTAATTTTTCATATATTTTTATTTTTATTGATTTTTTTAAATATATTAAGCAATTTTTATTTTTATTTTTATTTTTTAGATACACCTAATATAGATATATTTAAGAAGTATAATATTTTGTGATTTTTAAGCAATTTTTATTTTTATTTTTTGGATACACCTAATCTAGATTAGGGGTGCAACTCGGGCAGGTTCGGTCAGATTGAGAGGTTTTCCAAGCTCAGCTCAAGTTGTACTGAGACCTGCCCAGGCCCGAATTGTAACCCGAGGTTGACTGCTCAAACCCGGTCCAAGTTAAACTCGAATTGCCCCGAATTATAAATGAATTTCAAATTTTTTTTTTTTTTGTTGCTACATTATTAAATTATTAAAATTTGACTATATTTATTTATTTTTTTAAATAGAAAACCATTAATACCATTAAAACAAATAATTTATATAATATAAGAGAGATGTCGCTATAGTAGTACTTACAATTTATGAGTGAAAATAAAAAAAGTAAAATTTTATGTTATTTGTATATATAATCTATATTCAATATGATTTAATAATCTAAATTACTTTAATATCATGTAATGGCTAATAATTTATATGTATATTTAATATTTTTATATATCTATATATGTATAATTCGAGTTTCGGGTTGCTCGGGTTGTTTGACGTCTTTGCCCCAAACCAGCCCAAATTTAATTCAAGCTTCTGAATTTTTGCCCCAGCCCGTACTGAATTTGAAAATATCTTATCCAAGCTTTAAAAAAATTCAAGTTGCGTTTGGGTTGCTCGGGTTGAGCCCGCCCAAGTTGCACCCCTAATCTGGATATATTTAAGCAGTATAATATTTTGTGATTTTTTTTTTTTTAAATTCACCAAATACAAAAAAATGAAAAATACAAAAATTCAGTAATACTGCAATACATGTGAATGATGGTATTTGATAATACTGTAATAAATGTTGGTGAATAGATGAGAAAGAAAAACGATGATGAAAATAAAAATGAAAATTCTATTCATATATAAAAATTTATACAAAAAATATCATAAAAATGTTGTGATAGTAATGTTGTAAATGTAAATCATGTTTATAGGTGTTTTGTTTTAAACTGAAAGGTCACCATTAAATTATATCATTGTGTTTGAAAATTTTATATCAAATTTATGTTTGTATATTATCACTCAAGAAGAATATATTCAGGTAGAATTTAATGATGAAAAGTTGTAGAATGTAATCATGATGATAGGAAGAATAAATGGTTAAAAAAAGGCAAAATGGTCATTTAAAAATTTTACGGTATGACATTAGCAATCTAGGGAGCAATTTGTAATGAGATTACAAATATCAAGGAGGGGAATGCAATTTTTCAAACGTGAGGGGAGAATCTATATTAAACAGAAACTTCATGGGATGTCAGTGTAATTTACCCTTTTTTTTATTTATCAATTTTAAGTAAAAATTTGAATAAAAACTTGATTTGATATCGAGCATTCTAACGAAAAATTCTAAATTTTCATCAAATTACCGATCGATCGGGAGGATGTTCGGCCAGTCGACTGGTCAATGTAAATTGCAAAAAAAATGGATGTTCGGGAGGACAATCGGTCGGTCGTCTGGTGCTCTTGCACTAACAGCTATTTACAGTAATTTGATAAAAGACTCTAAATATCCTCAATTTGATAAAAAATTTAAGACAACCTCAATTTGATACCAAACTGATGAAATGATTGGAGTACCGTTTTCATCAATTTTTTATCAAATTAAATTTAATGAAAGATTTGATGAAGGGTTGGAGAAACTCTTATATGTTTGGAAATAGAACTTTTACACAAAATTAAATTTGAAATCAAATAGTTGTATATTAGATAATGAGACATAAATGTAAGAGAAAAAATAGAATTTCATATTTGGAGTCTATTATATGTAGGATTTGTTATTTGATTTACATTTGTGTTCTATGTTTTGAAAATTGTCTACACAATTAGATTTTGACCAATTTTGAGAATTGGCCATTTAATTAGTTTTTTTAATTTTTTATGAAAGACCGACAGAAGAAAAATAGAAAGAATACTTGAAATTTTTGTAAGAACTTTTTAGTCTCTTAGATATTTTAGTCCATTGTCAAAATAAGTCAAATAAAAGACTTAATAGAAGATTTTCACATAATTATACATATATGATTTTATCATATTATCATCAGAAAATAACTAGTCTATTTTCAAAATGGTAAATTACGAATACACTTTTTAATATTTACTTAAAATACGAATCGCCCCATACAGTTTTGGAAATTATATTCCATTCCTTAAAATTTTTAATTTCATAACAAATCAGTCATTTTATTAATAAATCATCGAGTCAATTAACAGTTTTTAATTATGTTAGAAATATATTTCAATTAATAATTCACGTAATTTTATTATTGTATAGGAGAGTAGTTACGAATTTTATTTTTTTAGTTAATTCTGTTAAATAAAAAATTCTGACAATGAAGTATTTGTAATTTTTTAAATCACAGAGGCAAATCTGTATTTTAAATAAATTTCATAGAGTATATTTGTAATTTATTCTTTTCAAAATTATACTTAATTGATAATTTTTTAAAAATAAATATGATAAAATTATATACTTATTATTACCAAATTAATCTAAGGTTTTTTTTTTTCATTGAGAATGCACCCAAATATCCTATTAGATTAGGTCAAGCTGAAACCTGCGTTACTTCATAGGCCAGGTGGACTTGTCAATCTTATGAAGGGTTCGGGACAAGCTCGTATAGAATTTGTTGCGTAGAGACAGAGCTAGAGTTCAAATCTCATTTACTTAAAAAAAAAAAAAAAAAAAAAAAAAAAAAAAAAAAAAAAAAAAAAAAAAAACCTTTACACTCATTTTAAATTAAGAAAAATTTACTCATAAATTTTATATGAGGAATGTTAATTTATTTAACTCTAAGAATATTCTTATCAATTAATTAGTTCTTTTTATTTTAAAAAATTATATTTATTTGATTTAGTTTTATTTGACTTTAAGTGAATGTCTTTTTATGATTTATTTTTTTAATTTTCTAATTTATTTTTGGGATGTGAATGGAAAGGTGGGGTGTGAAAGATTCTTTTTGGAGGAATTGTTGACTGAAGTGTTGGTTGTCAAGTGTGAAAATCTACATTTATATAGTGTGATTTTCTGATGTTATATTAGAGTGTTACATTATAGTGCTACGTTTGGAAAAAGTACATTAGGGAGTTTTTGTGTGTTACATTGATTGGAATGTTATGTTAAAAAAAAAATATGCTAAGGAGTTTTTTTTTTAGAATGTTATGTTGTTATGTTTGAAAAAAGTATAATAACAAATTTTTTACTGTGTTACATTAATTGAAATGTTACGTTTAGAAAAAATATATTAAAGAATTTTTTTAGAATATTACATTATTACGTTTGAGAAAAGTATATTAAGGAATTTTTGAGTATTACGTTGATTGAAGCGTTATGTTTGGGAAAAGTGCACTAAGAAGTTTTTTTGTGTATTACATTGGAGTATTACGTTTGAGTAAGAAATTTTTGTGTGTTATATTGAATGGAGTGTTACGTTTGGAAAAAAAATACACTAAAGAATTTTTTAGTGTGCTACATTGGAGTGTTACATTTTTGAAGTATTATTTTGGAGTGTTACGTTTGGAAAAAGTGTACTAGGGTGTTTTCTTGAAGTATTACGTTTAGTAATTTCGACATAATGAAAAAAATCAACATTTTGGGCATTTACGTAACTCACACTAGAATGAGACCGTTGGATCCTTAAGACTAAAGGGAGAACCAAACAATTTATAAGATCGCTATTCGAAATTTATTGGTGCTTTACCGTTAAATTAACTGTTACGGCTTATTAAAATAAAAAATTACAACATCATTTTGAACGTGTTTTTTTTTATATAAAAATAAAAATTTACATTTGTATACAATCTTTTTTTATACATTGTTAGGTTTTTGTAATTAGTAATTTTGTTGGACAAAATTTCATTTGGTTATATTTTTTATTTGCTTTTTTGGTATCTGTGAGTTATGAGAGTTTAAATACAAATCCAACCTGAGTTGTATCCTGAGTAAAGGAGTTTATATTGACATTTTGTGTCTTGTTTTGAGCATTCTCGATTTTCACTGACTAACTACGGCGATCGAGCTTCAAGGAAGCGTGTTTTACTGTTTGAATGGTAGAAATTGTGCTAAAGTAGTTGGTCTATATGTGAGCATCACTTTTAGTCACACTGCTTGAGTGGTAAAGTGAACGCTCGAGCGGTCATTGCGTTTCTGTTTAGTATAAAATGTGTCGTTTGCTAGTTTTAGAGTTTAACCAATCCAAATTCTCAGAGAGAAGTAAAATGCAAAGTGTTCTATATTGGAGGGTGTTTATGTATGAATTTCCTTGATGAATCGAGAGTGATCGATTGATCAACGAGCTTTATATTGACTATCATCAAGAGTTGTTTTGTTTTTTCATTTACAAAAAGAGAGAGGTGTTCATCGGTGGATTTTGGAGAATTTGGGATTGAAACTTTCGTGGATTCTAGAGTCGTTCATCGTCGTGAATTTGGTATCGGCATTGTGGATTCAACGTTGGGTAAGGCAATTCCGAGGTGATGACGGTGGTAGAAGAGGTATATTGGGTTTGGTTCAATTTAGGAGTGGATTCGTTAGGTAATTGAGGGTTATCGTGTATAATTCATTTTTATCTTCTTAGTGGATTGTTATGTGATTTTGCGTCATAATTTTTTGTGACAATTGGAGATGCTCCAATTATGATTTTTTTCATGTTAAATTGTTGTATTGATTTGTTATTAATTGTTTGATTAGGATTACTATTCGTTGTTTGAAATTGAAATATAATTACAAATCAATATTTTAGAAGTTTTTAAATTTTCAATTAATAATTTCTGTTTTTTTTTTTTTTTTTTGGTAATTTATTTATCACAATTTAGTCTCAGAATGATACACTAATTGCATTTTTAAAATTTAAATCAATACAATGAGTATTTTATTTTAAAGTGATAAAATCAAAACTCAACATCATTTGCATTGATATTCTATTTCATTTTTTAAAAATTTATATAACATTACACATACAAATAATTAACGACATACTTTAAATTAAAAGTTCATCTAGTGAACGTCAGCCTGTATGTCGTAAAAGAGACTTAAGATGGGGGTGTTTGATTAATAGATAAATCATTAGATAGGACTTCACTTATTTGTTAAAATCTTGAATTAGGATAAAATAAAATTGTATTTAGATCATAAATTTGAGTAGGAATTTAAAAAGAAAAAGAAAAATAGTAAGTGAAATGAGAATGAAATATAATTATATTTCATAATTTTTTAAAATTTTTTTTTTAAAAATTTATAATTTAAACACAATTTAAATAAAAAAAAAAAGAGTAGAGAGTCAATCATAGATATTGTTGTGATTCTCGTTAGATTTAAAGTGGTAGTTTTGGTTGGCAATGGGCTGGACCATACCAGCTTGGACCGGGTGGATTATGAATTGTAACCAAATTGTCCTCCACTTTCAACCTATCAAGGACTTAATAGCAAAGGTTGACAAAAAATAAATTAAAAGGCAATTTGGGATGGTTCAGATTTTGTAGGGTAGGCAAAGATAATCTCAATCACAACTTTTTCTTACCTAAATCAATGGTTTATTGATTTAGTTATTTTACTTGTACAAAAATCAATCACAAAATTAAATATAATTGTTTTATATGAGTGTAAGAACTCACTTCATGTGCAAGAATTATGTTCAATTTTGTTATTAGTTTCTGTATTCTTAATTTTTTTTTTTTTATTGGTTTGGCTCTTCAAAATTTTTGAGAACTAAAGGCATTTACAAAAAAAAATTTTAAGTTAGTTCTAATTTGGGTGATCAATAAATTTAAGGTCCTCTGGATGGCTGGCCAATAATTTAGGAATAGTGGTGATGGCACACAATGGGTGTTAATTAGGTGGAAGCTATTTTGTGCTTTTGGGGCAATGTCTATCTGAGTAATGTTAGTGATTTTAAAAATTCTATCAAAATTTTTATCAAATGTCTCACATGGATATGTGATTCATACAGTGTGAGTCTCATGTGGATCCCACATCCATGTGAGACATTTGGTAAAACTTTTGGTAGAACTTTTGAGATGTCTAGCATTTTTGATGTCTACCTAGTCTGAAAAGTTACACTATCACTTAGGATTCGTTTAAGATGTGGGTTGATTTTTTGACTTTTTGGCTATTTGGGATTGTTTGAAGTGTCCTAAATAAGTGCACTTTTTGACTTTTTGGACTAAAAAATTGAGGAAAAAAAGATGGTTGTTTGAGTTAACTTTTTATGAAAAAATGTATATTAAAAAATTGTATAAATTAGTGTATAGGAGAAGATTAAGAGTGTGAGTTGTACAGCCGTACTATCTACTTAGCCGAATTGATGCCAAGAAATGATTGGCTACTTTTCGGGCATTGCACTGGACGGTGCTGTTCGGCTCGTAGGGGCCATCACGGGTCCCATTTTGATAATTTGAACCGTCAATGTATGGAACTCGTCGAGTACTATGCCTAAAAAATCACGTTGATCGGATATCGATAGCTATCTGATTAGATTAGTTTTCTTTTCAAATGTTAACTGTACCAGCATCGATTTTTTTTTTTATACAAAACTGATTTGATCATATAATTAGTGATATCCGATCATTGTGATTTTTTTATAAACATATAGTAATTGACGTGTTCTACACATTGAATGATTCAGATTATCAAAACGGGACCCGTGATGGGCCCCCACAGGCCGAACAGCATTGTGTTAAAATTGCATCCCAACTGTGCAATTTTTCTTAACAAAAGCAGCCACAGATCTGAAAAAAGCAGCCACAGGTCAGATTTGTCTTGTAATTTTGTAGGTAATATTAATTTTTTAATATTTTTTTTTGATGAATAGTGATAATTTTTTAACTTTTTAAGTAACTTTTTAGCTTTTTATCTTTTTTTAGACATGCCAAACTTGGCCTTAGCCTGGGACTAAAAAGTCTCGTTTGGGATGGACTTTTTAGTTTTTTTTGACTTTTGTGATTAAAAAAATGTAACGATTATGGGTTGGATATGATATTTTGTCTTATTAAACTAAAAAATTTATTTTATTTTTTTGTAACTATTTTAACTAAAAAGCCTGGAGTTTTTTTCTTCCCAAAAACGAGCTCTTAAAATTTGCATTTAAATGTAAAGTTCATGTGTTGGTGTGACTTTTAGGCTTCATTTGGAAAGCTAAGTTTGGAGTTTTTTTGGCTATTTTAGCCCCAAAACAAAATAGTCTTTTTAGTCTAATAAGACAAAACATCACGTTTAATTCATAATCATTATATTTTTTCTTTCACAAAAAAGCTAAAAAAATCAAAAACCCTTCTTAAACGAGACTTTTTAATCTCGAATTAAAGTAGTCAAAAAAATTAAAAAACTAAAAAACCAACCTACTTCTCAAACGAACCTAAAAATTTAAAAGGATTGGAGTCAAATTCAAGTAGTCTGCCACTTTAATAGTTATTGGTTTATTAGTACAATCCATCACTTCGATATTAATTTTTGAGAAATAATAAGAAATTTTTCAATTAATAAATCGGGTGAACTATTGTTTCAATAACACCTAATAATTTTCACTGAAGCCTAAAAAAAAAAAAAACACACACACAATGCTCATGTGACTTCTGAAATTGTTAGGGGCATTGTGCAAAGAGTATAATAAAATTTCGTTAACTAACCCTTAGGCTATCCAAGAAATTATGACAATTAAGGAAAATTTATTTGAAAGTCTTATTTTGAGAATTTTTGCACCATTTGGTTTTACGTTTTGGATGGTTGATTGAGTAGTTCTTATTAGGTATAGTGTGTGACTAATAAATTATTTTTCAAATGTGGATGAGTATTAGTAAGACATATATTTCCTTACTAGTTAATTGAGAAAGTTTGTTTGCTTTTGGAATGTGTGACAAGTATGATGTGATACTTCAATGTGGTAGGTATTAATGTGATACTCTAACGACGTGACACTCTAAAAAAACTAAAAATTTCTTAGTGTACTTTTTCACAACGTGACAGGAATGATGTGACACTCTAAAATTTTTACTCATCCTTAGTGTACTTTTTTTAAATGTGACAATATAGTAGGTATGATGTGATACTCAAAAAAAAAATAAAATAAAAACTCCTTAATATACTTTTTTCAAATGTGATAATGTGATGGGTATATTGTGACACTCTAAAAAAATTAAAAACTTCTTAGTGTACTTTTCCTAAATGTGACATGTGACATTCCAACGTGACAGACACAATTGATTGAATTACTGCGTGTTTTCACGTCACGCACCAAAAAATAATTAGTAAGGAATTCACGTCCCACACTGCGCGTGTTAAAAAAACCAAACTTTAAAAAGCTATTAGTGTGCTTTTCGAATAACGTGACACACAAACACCCCACCACCTTCCCCATATATAACCACGCCACCCGTCTCTTAACTGTATTAACAATGGAATAGCAGTCAACAAATAATTTAACGGACTACTCACTCACCAAAAAAATATTTCGGACGGGAAATTCTATTTCCACACACCAAGTTTCCTTACTCCACACACTTAATGAATTTTTTCAAAATCACAATTTTATTCTGTAACAAAATTACCATCTCATCTACCACTATCTTACCTACACATCTCACAATTTCTCCATCCACATCTTACCCGTCGGCCACCGCTGGCCATCGCCTCCCATGTGTCACGACCCAAACCCGCCCCTATAGGTTTAGCGACGTAACCGGCCAGTAATCCGTGGATTACCTACGGCCTCTGAAGTCATTAACAAATGTTAAGGGGCTGCGGAAGCAATAATATAAAATAAACAAGGTCCAATGAGCTGTGATGACATACATGGGACAGAAGATTTAAAACTTATTTATATACATAAACATGCTAGTCAGATACACCCATATGTACAAAATATTTACATCAAGTACTCCCAAGATCCGACATTACAAAAACACAACCATTGACTAGCATGAAGTACAAAACTGCCCGAACATCAGGCTTCGAGCGGAACCTCCTCGGGAGGCGCAACAGGTGGCTTGACTAAACAAAACGAAACAGAGGGCCATCAACTCTGGCCAGGGTCTTGTGCTGGCTCACCTACATATATATATAATAAACTGTGAGCGAAAGCCCAGTGAACAATAACAGAGTAAAGATTTTAATGAATGATGTCCATTACAGTGTTAGAAATCAGAGTTCATATCAGAAACACAATCTTATCAGAAATAGAGTCTTATGCATTTTCAGCGTTCAAATCAGAAACAGCTACAGATACATACTTGTTTTCATATTCATACTCAGATTTTGCATAAGATCATATGTGGTACACCCATTAGCTAACAGATCAGATAGGTCCAAAGACCACAGACAGAGTTGGTACCAACGACCAGGAGGGTCCATATCTTGCGCGCAAGTAGCCATGGTATTATTTCCCCCAGGCAAGGGCCAGATACAGATAACCACGGTATTGTTTCCCCCGGGCAAGGGCCAGATCCACGTTATTATATCCCCCGGGTAAGGGCCAGATCCATGGTATTATATCTCCCGGGTAAGGGCCAGATCCACGGTATTATATCCCTCGGGTAAGGGCCAGATCCACGGTATTATATCCCCCGGGTAAGGGCCAGATACTAAGGGTGCCACAATTACTTTTCAGAAAACTGGACATTCATTCATTCATTTCCAACATATCATAGCTTTTCAAGAATCAATCATTTCGTATCATAGTATACTGAAAATACATAACATTGAACATAACTTTACAAAGTTATTACTCACTGTGGGCGTTGATACAAGTAGGCGAAGTCAAGAGGGTCAAACGGATTGCGGCACGTGACCTACATAACACATTACGGATACACATTTGAAATACACATTCAAATTGTACAAAACTTACATCAACGATTCTAAGTGTGTACCTAACCCCTTACCCTTAGTATGGAGCCTTAAATATGGCCTAGGAATGCTTAGGATGGAATGGGGGTGCAAAATTGCCTTAGAAAACATTTTTTCAAAAGTTGCTGAAAGTAGGAGCCTCGCTCGAGCGAGCCTTCCTTCGCTCGAGCGAGCATGCAAAATCAAAGGGTTCGCTCGAGCGAGTAACCCTTCGCTCGAGCCCTCTGCAAACATGAAAAAGTACTGGTTGTTGATTTTTTCCGCGCGATGGTCGCTCGATTCTCGCTCGAGCGAGCTTGCAAAATCAAAGGGTTCGCTCGAGTGAGGAATCCTTAGCTCGAGCGAGGAAGCCAAATCTGGAATTTCCAGATTTGCCTCCCAAGTTCGAACCAAGCATTCTACAACCCAAAACTCAACCTCTTGGGCCCAAAATCTGGAAAAACACTTTAAACTCATAGTATATCAAGTTTCAAAAGCCAATTTGTAAATTCAAGGGCCAAGAGTAAGTCAATTTGAGCACCATTTCCATAAATTTTCAAGAACCAAGTTTAAACAAACATGCATGAATTCAAGTGCATTTCAAAGCTTCAAAACATGATCCAAAGTAACATTAAACTCAGAATTTTGATGAATTCATAGACTTTAGCAAAAATATGCACATGCATGTAGAAATTTGACACCCAACAACTTCAATTTCCATGATTGTGTACATGCATGTATGTTACACTACCCAATTCAACAATTTCAAGCTAAATCTAGACTCTAATCTTCAATAGGCCAAGAAATATGCAAGAGCTAGTTCTGTTACATGAATGAGAGGATAAATTCCTACCTTAAACCTTCAATTCCAAGCCTAGGGGCTTAATTCTTCAAAGTTGCCTACAATTTTCTCCAATTCCAAGCTAGAACTTGTTGAACTCAAGTTTTCTTCCCTCTCATTTGTCTCTCCCACGTTGGTCTCTCAAGAGAATGAAAGCAAAATGTTCCAAGACTAAGTCTCCCAATTGTCTAAGTTAGTGGCCTTCAATGGCGTATTCGTAAATAAGCTAGGTTTATTATTAAAATGTTATCTAATCAGATTTAAACATTCCAAATCGAATTTTAATTGAACCCACCACAAAATCACATAAAATCTAACTAGTCCAAAGCGCTAATCAATTTCGGAATCGGGCGCCGATAAGGCTTCCAATTTGCAGTTTAAAGTTTAAAACACGAACAGATACTGCGACACCGAACAGATAAAAACACATAAGTTATGCAATGCACATGCAAATAAATTCCAGATTTTTCCCTTAATTACTATTAGACATAATTAAGTCCCAATTAGCGTTAATCAGGGTTGGGGTTATTACAGTCTTCCCCCCTTAAGAGAGTTTGGTCCCCAAACTCAAGTTACCTTCATTCGAAGCCAATGTCGGGTCTAGAGGAAACAAATCCGGATACCTCTTCTTCATGTCCTCCTCGGTTTCCCAAGTTGCATAGGTTCCCCCGTGGTTCTGCCAATCAACTTTCACCAACGGTATTTCTTTGTTTCTCAGCCTTTTAATCATTCGATTCACAATCTGAATAGGCCTCTCTTCATAGGTGTAGTCATCTTTCAAAAGTACATGCGTCGGCTCGATGACATGGAGTGGATCTCGCAGATATTCCCGAAGCATCGATACATGAAAGACATTATGCATGTGTTCCATCACCGGCGGTAAGGCTACTCGGTAGGACACCGGGTTGATCTTTTCAAGAACTTCGTAAGGTCCAACATACCTCGGAGCCAATTTTCCTTTAACACCAAATCGGGTTTGACCCTTCATCGGGGTCACTTTAATGAACACATGATCCCCCACTTCATATTCCCTTTATCTTCTTCGAACATCGGCATAACTCTTTTGCCTGCTCTGTGCAGTTTTCAAACGTTGTTGTATCAGTTTCACTTTCTCAGTTGTTTCTTGCACAAGTTCTGGTCCCAACAAAGGTCTGTCACCGACTCCAGCCCAACATATTGGAGATCGACACTTTCTTCCATACAAAGCTTCGTAAGGAGCCATCCCAATGCTTGAGTGATAACTGTTGTTGTACACAAACTCAGCTAATGGCAAGTAGGTTTCCCAATTTCCCTGGAAATCTAACACACACATTCTGAGCATATCCTCTAGAGTTTGGTTAGTTCGTTCGGTTTGGCCATCAGTTTGTGGGTGGTAAGCACTGCTCAGTCTCAATTCTATTCGCAAAGCCTGTTGCAAACTTTGCCAAAATCTTGACACAAACTTCGAGTCCCTGTCAGACACAATAGACACTGGCACTCCATGCAGTCTCACAATTTCAGTCATGTAGATGTTGGCCAATTTATCAGCATTATAAATGGTTTTGACAGGCAGAAAATGTGCAGATTTAGTTAAACGATCAACTATAACCCAGATAGAGTCCATACCTCGAGAAGAACGAGGCAAACCCACAATGAAGTCCATGGTGACGTGCTCCCATTTCCATTCTGGTATTGGGAGTGGTTGTAACAAACCGGCAGGTCGTTGATGTTCCGCTTTAACTTGTTGGCAATGTAGACATCTAGCCGCAAAGTTTGCAATACTCCTCTTCATTCCAGGCCACCAAAAATTCTGTTTCAAATTGTGGTACATCTTCGTGTGCCCCGGATGCATAGCAAATTTGCTACTGTGAGCTTCAGTCATAACACGTTTCCTCAAATCATAGCAATCAGGCACACAAAGACGGTTCTGAAATTTCAGCACACCATTTTCAAACACAAATTCGGGCCTCGGTTTCGAATCAAACTCCTCTATAATCTTTTTCAAGTGTTCATCTTCACACTGTTTCTATTTAATCTCATCAAGAATAGCAGGTTGAGCAGAGATAGCAGATATCAATCCATCTTGTTCATAGTCAGTTGACAAGTCTTTTCGGCTAGATAACAAACACGACATAGTTGCACCCGATTTTCGGCTCAAGGCATCTGCCACAGTATTAGCCTTTCCCGGGTGATATAAGATTTGCAAGTCATAATCCTTGATTAGTTCCATCCATCGTCTCTGTCTCATATTCAACTCTTTCTGGGTGAAGAAATATTTCAAGCTTTTATGGTCGGTGTACACTTCGCAAGTTACCCCATACAAGTAATGACGCCATATTTTCAAAGCAAACACCACGACTGCCAATTCAAGATCATGCGTTAGGTAATTCTTTTCATGAGGTCGCAGTTGTCTGGAGGCATAGGCAATCACCTTTCCATTTTGCATCAGTACACACCCTAAGCCTTTATATGAAGCATCACTGTACACTTGAAACCCATCAGTACCATTTGGCAAAGTCAAAATTGGTGCCGTCACTAACCTGGTTTTCAATTCTTGGAAAGCTGTCTCTCTTTGATCATTCCAGTCAAATGGCATGTTTTTCTGAGTTAACTGGGTCAATGGCAAGGCAAGCTTTGAGAAGTCTTTCACAAATCTCCTGTAGTAGCCTGCAAGTCCTAGAAAACTTCGCACTTCTGTCACATTTGTAGGCCTCGGCCAATCTACAACAGCTTCAATTTTCTAAGGGTCCACAGAAACACTATTTTTGTCAATCATATGGCCCAGAAATGCTACACTGTCCAGCCAGAATTCACATTTAGACAATTTAGCATACAACTTCTTTTCTCTCAATATCTGCAAGGCGGTTCTCAAATGCTTTTCATGTTCTTCCCTGTCTTTCGAATATATCAGAATATCATCAATAAATACAACAATAAAATCATCCAGATATGATTTAAACACTCTATTCATAAGATCCATGAAAGCAGCAGGTGCATTTGTCATCCCAAACGGCATTACCAAAAATTCATAATGTCCATATCTAGTTCGGAATGCAGTTTTCTCAATGTCTTCGGCTCTAACCTTTAACTGATGATACCCAGACCTGAGGTCAATTTTAGAAAACACTTGGGCACCTTGAAGTTGGTCAAACAAGTCATCTATTCGGGGCAAGGGATATTTGTTTTTGATAGTCACTTTGTTCAATTCCCGGTAATCTATGCACAATCTCAAAGACCCATCCTTCTTTTTAACAAATAACACTGGAGCACCCCAAGGTGAAGTACTCGGTCGGATAAAATTCTTGTCTAACAATTCCTGAAGTTGGGTTTTCAATTCTTTCAATTCAGAGATAGACATTCTATAGGGAGTCTTGGAAATAGGTTGTGTCCCCGGAAACACCTCAACGGTAAATTCAATCTCTCTATCAACCAAGTCCCCCAGTAAATCAGTTGGAAACACATCAGGAAAGCCACAAACAATCGGGATTGTTTCTACAGTAGGACTGTCAGATGATGTAGTCAATATGCAACACAGATAACCCCTACATCCCTTCCTAAGTAGTTTTACAGCCTTCATAGCCGAAATTAAGTATGGGGGAGGAACTACCCCATTCCCTCTAAAGGTAAATTCAGGCATACCCGGCGGTCTAAACACAACAGTTTTGTTTGCACAATCAATGGTAGCACAGTATTTAGTCAGCCAGTCCATCCCCAAAATACAATCAAAATGATGAATGTCCAAAGGCAATAAATCCACATACAATATCATATCACCAACCACAACATCACAAGCCGGATAAACATGAGTGCACATCATAGAATCCCCAGAAGGTGTAGATACAGATAATACACATGTCATATGTTCTAGTGGCCTAGTCAATTTCCGAGAAAAAGCATGCGACACGAAAGAATGCGTAGAACCAGAATCTATCAACACACATGCATATTGAGAACATATAGAAAGTGTACCTGACACCACGGTATAGGTGTTCGGTACATCGCCAGGCACTAAAGCAAACACTCGGCCTTGTCTTAACGGTTCCTTTCCTGCATTGGCTTTGACGTTGGTTTTGGCCACAGAAGCGGATCCTGCTGAACTTGCCGCAGGTCGGTTAGTAGTCTCAGCTCTAAGCGAACAATTTCTCACCATATGGCCTTTTTGGCCGCAATTGAAGCATGCCCCCGATGTTCGGTAACAAGGTCCTCCGTGCTTATTCCCACAATTGGGACAATTTGGCGTAGAGTCATTACCTTGGCTTGAGTTACTGTAAGACCCTGTGTTATGCTTCTTATTCCCAGAAAATGAATGGCCCTTTTTAAAGCTATTCCCGGATCTTTTCCCTGTCCACTCAGTCCGTGGAGCGGAAATTTGTTTCCTTGCTGCTAGAATGGATTCTGCCATTAATGCCCTGTCCAAAACGCTCACATATGTGGGTAGATTCAGAACTCCCACCCTATCCAGTATGTCCAGATCCAATCCATCCTCAAACTTGCGGGCCTTTTTGTCGTCTGTGTCCACCATATGTGGAGCAAACTTGGCTAGCTCAGTGAACTTGGCCTCATACTGGGCTACAGACATCTTGCCCTGTTTAAGTTCCTGAAATTCTGAGACTTTCCGGTTTCGAAAGCACTGGGGAAAATACTTGTCATAGAAGATTGCATTAAACTGAGTCCATGTCATATTTTCGTGACCATTTCGAATCAGTAACCACCACCTTCGGGCTTCATCTTTCAGGGTATAGGTGGCTAGAAGGACTTTTTGGGTTTCTGAACACGAAAACACCTCATACAATTTCTCCATTTCCAGTAACCAAGTTTCTGCCTTCAATGGCTTAATCCCCCCATAGAAGGTCGGCGGTTTCATCTTCATGAATTTCTGTGTCAAGTTAATGATTTCACTGTTATCGGCTTCAGCCTGTACTGGCGGAGGTGGAGGGGGTAAGGGTTGTTGTCTCTGTTGTTGCATTACCACTTCGGTCAAGGCTGCCAACATTTGTTCCATTCTATCCATTCGGGCATCAGAAGACCCTACTGTATCATCATTCCTTGCATTGTCCATGGCTATAAGTAAACAAGACTTTACATATTCAAATGTACATTCAGTTTCAATATTCAGTTGCATTACCACACACTCACACATGCAAATGGAATGCCCCTAATTCTTACTAGGACATCCTAAGCTCATAAGGACCTGTGCGTGCGGTATAACTCGTGCTCTGATACCACTCTGTCACGACCCAAACCCGCCCCTATAGGTTTAGCGATGTAACCGGCCAGTAATCCGTGGATTACCTACGGCCTCTGAAGTCATTAACAAATGTTAAGGGGCTGCGGAAGCAATAATATAAAATAAACAAGGTCCAATGAGCTGTGATGACATACATGGGACAGAAGGTTTAAAACTTATTTATATACATAAACATGCTAGTCAGATACACCCATATGTACAAAATATTTACATCAAGTACTCCCAAGATCCGACATTACAAAAACACAACCATTGACTAGCATGAAGTACAAAACTGCCCGAACATCAGGCTTCGAGCGGAACCTCCTCGGGAGGCGCAACAGGTGGCTTGACTAAACAAAACGAAACAGAGGGCCATCAACTCTGGCTAGGGTCTTGTGCCGGCTCACCTACATATATATATAATAAACTGTGAGCGAAAGCCCAGTGAACAATAACAGAGTAAAGATTTTAATGAATGATGTCCATTACAGTGTTAGAAATCAGAGTTCATATCAGAAACACAATCTTATCAGAAATAGAGTCTTATGCATTTTCAGCGTTCAAATCAGAAACAGCTACAGATACATACTTGTTTTCATATTCATACTCAGATTTTGCATAAGATCATATGTGGTACACCCATTAGCTAACAGATCAGATAGGTCCAAAGACCACAGACAGAGTTGGTACCAACGACCAGGAGGGTCCATATCTTGCGCGCAAGTAGCCATGGTATTATTTCCCCCAGGCAAGGGCCAGATACAGATAACCACGGTATTGTTTCCCCCGGGCAAGGGCCAGATCCACGGTATTATATCCCCCGGGTAAGGGCCAGATCCACGGTATTATATCTCCCGGGTAAGGGCCAGATCCACGGTATTATATCCCCCGGGTAAGGGCCAGATCCACGGTATTATATCCCCCGGGTAAGGGCCAGATACTAAGGGTGCCACAATTACTTTTCAGAAAACTGGACATTCATTCTTTCATTTCCAACATATCATAGCTTTTCAAGAATCAATCATTTCGTATCATAGTATACTGAAAATACATAACATTGAACATAACTTTACAAAGTTATTACTCACTGTGGGCGTTGATACAAGTAGGCGAAGTCAAGAGGGTCAAACGGATTGCGGCACGTGACCTACATAACACATTACGGATACACATTTGAAATACGCATTCAAATTGTACAAAACTTACATCAACGATTCTAAGTGTGTACCTAACCCCTTACCCTTAGTATGGAGCCTTAAATATGGCTTAGGAATGCTTAGGATGGAATGGGGGTGCAAAATTGCCTTAGAAAATATTTTTTCAAAAGTTGCTGAAAGTAGGAGCCTCGCTCGAGCGAGCCTTCCTTCGCTCGAGCGAGCATGCAAAATCAAAGGGTTCGCTCGAGCGAGTAACCCTTCGCTCGAGCGCTCTGCAAACATGAAAAAGTACTGGTTGTTGATTTTTTCCGCGCGATGGTCGCTCGATTCTCGCTCGAGCGAGCTTGCAAAATCAAAGGGTTCGCTCGAGCGAGGAAGCCAAATATGGAATTTCCAGATTTGCCTCCCAAGTTCGAACCAAGCATTCTACAACCCAAAACTCAACCTCTTGGGCCCAAAATCTGGAAAAACACTTTAAACTCATAGTATATCAAGTTTCAAAAGCCAATTTGTAAATTCAAGGGCCAAGAGTAAGTCAATTTGAGCACCATTTCCATAAATTTTCAAGAACCAAGTTTAAACAAACATGCATGAATTCAAGTGCATTTCAAAGCTTCAAAACATGATCCAAAGTAACATTAAACTCAGAATTTTGATGAATTCATAGACTTTAGCAAAAATATGCACATGCATGTAGAAATTTGACACCCAACAACTTCAATTTCCATGATTGTGTACATGCATGTATGTTACACTACCCAATTCAACAATTTCAAGCTAAATCTAGACTCTAATCTTCAATAGGCCAAGAAATATGCAAGAGCTAGTTCTGTTACATGAATGAGAGGATAAATTCCTACCTTAAACCTTCAATTCCAAGCCTAGGGGCTTAATTCTTCAAAGTTGCCTACAATTTTCTCCAATTCCAAGCTAGAACTTGTTGAACTCAAGTTTTCTTCCCTCTCATTTGTCTCTCCCACGTTGGTCTCTCAAGAGAATGAAAGCAAAATGTTCCAAGACTAAGTCTCCCAATTGTCTAAGTTAGTGGCCTTCAATGGCGTATTCGTAAATAAGCTAGGTTTATTATTAAAATGTTATCTAATTAGATTTAAACATTCCAAATCGAATTTTAATTGAACCCACCACAAAATCACATAAAATCTAACTAGTCCAAAGCGCTAATCAATTTCGGAATCGGGCGCCGATAAGGCTTCCAATTTGCAGTTTAAAGTTTAAAACACGAACAGATACTCCGACACCGAACAGATAAAAACACATAAGTTATGCAATGCACATGCAAATAAATTCCAGATTTTTCCCTTAATTACTATTAGACATAATTAAGTCCCAATTAGCGTTAATCAGGGTCGGGGTTATTACACCATGCCCAAACCTCAACCATACACAGCATTTCCTTTCACTGTCCCCACTCCTTTCAGTCCTTAACCTTCCATTTCTGATGATAACTGTGATCTTTGTCCCGTTGAATGATCATGTAACGCCCCCCTAAAAAAAAAGCAACTAATCCAACTCGTAAGAGGTGTGAGTATAATAGAATTGGTATGCTTTCGTTCATCAGAGTTTGCATTACAAAAGGTAAGACATGCAATATACATTCATAAATGTTCATCCTGAATCTATAGCATGTAATACCAGTTAGTAATCAATAACATAAATACCCTACGGGCTTACATTTTTTCAAGACATTGCTTGGTTACAGCAAAAAAGAAGGGTCTAACTCAATACAATTTAGCCTTCAGCTATACAAAATAAATAAATTAAAAGAAAGCTCTTACTCAAAGTCTTCCCAAACTACGGTCTCAGTGGAGGCATGTCTCCAACACCAGAAGATGGTTTCCAAGTAAGGTGAACCAAAACCCAGTAGAAACATACTAACACAATATATAAGAATTAACAAGATAGAAGTATGATGCACATGTTCATTGTCCTACGACAAAGTCTTTATAACCTTTTCCAAAACCATGTTATGCCAAACTCACATCTCAATTCATTCATTGTGGTTCAATAGATACAGCCACTGCATTTAACTCGTCAACAGAGGTTACACCTCATAAGTTTCCAACAGATAAAATCATCATACAAAAACATTCACTTCTATTTGCCATTTTATAGAAATTTCGTCCGCGGGATTCAACACCCATCTATACAAATGATTTTTGGGACTTTCACCATGGACACACAGGCCAACTTAGTTCAATGGAGTCCATCACCATTCTTCTCCTCAAAACATGGAGTACATCCCTTTTTTCCTCCCAAATATCATACATATACAATGTATATCAATCATAATCATATTCAATGATAATGGTTGAGGGATTGGTTTCAATTCACCTAATCCACATGCAATGTCTACAATAATCATGATTATTCTTCACTGATAGCCTGAAACAGATATTTCTAAACAGATATAAAATCTTTATAGCAAATAAATCATCAAATTTCCATAGGTGAGTGATTAAACAAATCCAACAACACCATTTATGTATACATCCTCCCAATTTTACATTTTCCATACCAATTTCAGTATCTATACAAATACTCATTCAAGGTATTTTAGGGCATATTTGGTTTTTAGTCTCTGGGGGTGAGCAATCCATGTAGTACCAATGAGTGAAATCCTACCTTTTAAAAGGTCATAGTTTTTGGAATGTAAAAGTTCCTAGTGATCATTCTTAGGTTTGGAGGAAACTTATGTCTCTTTGAGTTCTTTTTGGGGCTAAGTATGGAGATAGGTTCATTTCTGACACTGCTCTTAGCTGCCAATCTAAAGTGAGGTCCATTGTTTTTGATACTAGGTGGAAGTGGCCTAATGAGTCCTCTTGGGAGGTGCAAGAAATCATCTCTAACACCCTTCCTGATTTGACTCCTTCTCTGTTGAGGGTGGACAAAGTTATTTAGGTTCCTACTTGTGATGGCAATTTTAGTATTGGGTCTGCTTGGCAGCAATGGAGAACTAAGTGGCCTAAGAACCATTGGGCCGGGTTGCTCTGGGGTCCTTATTCTATCCCTAGAGCTAGCTTTATTGTATGGATGGCTATCCTGGGTAGACTCAATAATAGTGATAGACTTGCCATTTTTGGTATTAACCCTGTCTTCATTTGTCCTCTGTGTGGTTATAATGAGGAGGACCATGACCATTTATTTTTTCACTGCTCGTTTTCCTCTAAAGTTTGGGTTGCCATCCTCAGAAAATGCAATGTGAACTGGACTTGTAATAGCTGGCCTGACTGGGTGGATGTGGTGGCAAGAGATTGTCAGGGTAAATCTCTGGCTACCATTCTTAAAAAGCTAGGCATCTACTGCGCTGTTTATCAAATTTGGTTGGAGAGAAATAATAAGGTGTTTAACAAAGAAAGGAAACCTAAAGAGGTTGTCATAAAAAGCATTATTAGCATGATCTGGTTCAGATGTTTGGCTTTGAAGAACATTAAGAATTCACCAACTGATGCTTGGTTTTAGTAAGAATGGAGGCTTCCAGCTACCATTATAAATTTGAGTGGAGGGTAGCTTTTTGAGGGTTGAGTGTTAGGGAGAAACCATATGAGGGTTGAATGTTGTTTTTGAAAGTTGAGTGCTAGTGAGAATATATAGGAGGGTCAAGTGATGTGAGCCATATGGTGAGGTTTACTGTTTAAATGTTGTTATCTAACATGTTGCTGTGTAGGTTGCAAATCTGGTTCCTTTATAGGGATGGTGGGTTGAGAGAGGGTGAGCCCTTATATATTGAGTGAGTGTTGTAAGCTATGGATTGAGTGAACTAGTTTAAAAAACTTTCTAACTTTACTGTAGGTACTTATGGTTGGTTCTTATTGCAGGGATTTTTTCATTATGGGTCTAATAAAGGAAGACCTTAATTGTTTGTTGAATTGGAGGATTTTCTCACTGTTATTACTCTTTTGGTTTCCTTTGGTTGGATCTATGTGGGTGGTCCTAACAGGTCATGCTGAAACTTGGAAGTATAAAGATATGGGGAATATAATTTTGAACCAGGCTGCAATCTGCGCCAGTTCAATGAATGGAGTGTGCTTGACAGTTGTCTTTTTTATTTTGATGGTGCTACACATTTGGATAGGAAGTATGGAGCTGAATTCCAACTGGTTTTTTGCTCATATTCTAAGGTTTCTACCTATTCCCTTGCGGGTTGTGCTTGGGGTCTTATTTTATTTTCTTAAGCTTTTGGTTTATGTATATTGGTGTATGTGGCTGCTATGGAAAAACATAATATTGATTGGCTTCTTTTGTGTGTGCTTCTGAACTTGGTTATGAAGGTAGCTAGTATGCTAGTTTTTGCTAACAGATTGTTGCTAATAGATTTGCTACTAGTATGGTAGCCAGTATGCTAACAGATTTGTGGCTGCTTTGATAGGCTTGTTTTGTTTGTGCTAGCTAGTTATATATTAGTAGATATGTTTTAGTTGGTAAATTTTGTACAGCTTTGTGAGGGCCTGGGGTATTCCCCTTGTATTCTTGTAAGTTTTTTTGTTTTATTTTATGACTTATTCACCCAAAAAGACCTCACATCCAAACCCCATAATCATTTATATAACACCCACATAGAAACTCCTCTTTTCAAACTTGAACCCAAAGTCTAGGTTTGCTCAAAACACTCCTAAATCTCACTATTTTCACATAACAACCTATAACCAAGTTAAAACTCATGTTAAGGTGTAGAGAGTCCCTACCTTAAGCTTAGAAGATCAATGGAGCAAGGACAAAACTTCAACGACGCCGAAGCCAAACTCTAATCGAATCAAAACGGAGCTCTCAAGATACTCTATCATTTTCCCAAAGACACTAGGGTAGAGAGATCAACGGATCTAGGAGAAAATATATATAGAGAGAGTATTTTAGAGAGAGAGAGTCTCACTTTAGGGTTTTTGGAAGAAAAGATCTGAAAAAGTGATGTAAAAAGTCATTTTTGTGATCTGATATACACATAGTCTGTTCGAGTGCAAGAGTTGATGCTCGAGCGTCAGACACAAAAAGTTATTTTGCTCGAGCGCAAGAAAGGATGCTCGAGCGCCAAGACACAATGAACAAGACGCTCATCGATCGAGCGCAAGAAATGGCGCTCGAGTGTAGAAACACACATCCAATAGTTTTGCAGACAACATACCAATGCTCGAGCGCAAGGAAGGCTACTTGAGCGCCCACCCGCTCGAGCGTAGGAAATGCCGCTCGAGCGTAGAAAGCACTCTCCCAGTACTTTTGTAGACTTACTGGGAGTTTGCAAAGCCCGCTCAAGCGGGAGAAGTATCGCTCGAGCGGAGGAGCAAAATTACAAAGCCCGCTCGAGCTCAAGAATGGCCGCTCAAACGGAAGAGCAAAAATCTAGGCAACAAAGGTTTGGAGAAACAAGCAATCAACCTATTCCAAACGCACAACTATAATCTAATAACCAAATTTAAGGGAGATTAAAGGGAAAACGACAATAAACAACATTCAGAAAGTATAAGCCTGAGTCCGGAATGCAACAAGAGTCAGATCAAAACCAGAATCGCTATAGATCATAATTTTTTTAGGTTGATTTTTGTGGAGAATTGTTTTGTAAAGTGTAATCTTTGTTCTGGGTTTGTATCTGATTGGTTTTGTTGAGATTTATGAAATCTGAATCGTTGGGTTTCCATAGATTATTACCTGAATTGAAGCATATCTTTCTGAGTGGAAATTCTTTTCCTTTTGGGTTTCTTTTGGATTTGGAATATCCATTTTTGAAGGATTAGTATTCTTCATTTGACAGTTTTCCTATCGTGTGAGTAGAATACCATCTCCTATTCTTTAAAATAAGAATAATAAAATAATTAAAAAATACTGATTGTTTTCTTCATTTTTGGTGCATCTATGTTTGATTTTCTTGTTTGATCATACTTGTAAATCATTTACACTTTCCATTACTGGTTTTGCTGTTTTGAGATTCTATCTTTGTCCATACTTCTACCTTTTGATTTGGATGGTCTGAATTGGGGATGTTTGGTAACTTAAAATTGAGTCCCAAAGTTCTCTTTTGATCTTTGACAACTCTTTTATTAGTTTGAAGCACTTAATTGTCTTAATTTTGCTTTTGATAAGCTTTGTCATCCACTTCGGGTCCGATAAAATGTGTGTTTGTGATAATGTGTTTTGTGTGTAGGTGTGATACCTGAAATTCTTTGACTAGTACATAATTTAAGGTAAATGCTTGAAATTCTTATTAGTTAGAAAATTGGAAGATTGAATTTTACAATTTGGATGTACTGTCCACTGTTTGACTCAATGTATAGTAATTTTTACACTTCAATTCCAGTTGTTAGAAATGGGCGCACATGTGGCATGACCCTTTGAATCTTTTGAACCTTATTCAAATGGGTTTTGAATTCAAATTCAAACCTATTTGGATAACCACTCAGGATATATATATATCTATCATACAATTGATATGGATAGATGATATATCTTATATTATCTCATATAACTGATATGGATAAATGAGATAAACATATTATATATCTGATAATATGGGATATGGGTGATTAAGAGAAAAACAACGTATGTTTGAGCTTTTTCCTATATACTGACTCTCTCCCAAAAACCAACGATCAAAGCCATTTGCACTATGATTTGTGTAGGTGATATTCACTATTGTAATATCACTCCATTGCTGGGTGTAGACACCCAATTTTTGACCGCCTTTAAGACTTAGACGCGACTGATGGTTTTGGAAGTTGTGCAGTGCAAAAGGGTCGATTTCTTCGGCAAGAGGAGAGCCAAATCTCAACTTCATACCCCTTTTTTTGGACCAAAATAATCTTGATCAAAAGATTTTAGTCTTAAAACCCTCTCTTTCAAAACGTTTTTGAAATAAAGTTTTTACGATGTTCCGAGGCTCGCATTTTGTCAAATGTTGCGCTTTTCAGTAAACCGAGCAAGGACAAAGTGGAAATGAACGAAAGAGAGATGAAATCTTTGAAAAATATTTCAAAACACCTTGTCTAGGGGTTTGGAGTTGAAGAAAAGAGGGGAAGAGAGAGGAAAACTAGTTTGGGAGAAGTTCGGCATGAATCCGGGTAGGACCGAAACTGCGCGACTTCACCGAAACGGGCATAACTCTTTGCACAGAAGGAATTTTGATGCAAGGTTGGCACCATTGGAAAGCTAACTTCAAGGGCTTCAATGTGGCCACATGGAAAACTAGAAAATCAGATGGCTGACCAGATTTTTTGGGTCAAAAGTGGTTCAGCATGAATCCAGGAAGGAGAGAAAACACTGCGCGGCTTCACCGAAACGGGCATACCTCTTTGCATACTTGGATTTAAGATATTAGGCCACCACCATTGGAAAGATTACTTCCGGGGCTTCATTTTTCACTCAAGAATCTCCTAAAGCCAAGTCCGGTTGGGGGAGATATGGTTGGTTGAAGTCCGGTTGGGCCAAATCTGCACGGCTTCACCAAAACTGGCATAACTTTTTGCACAGGAGGAATTTTAATGCAAGGTTTGCGGCATTGGAAAGCTAACTTCAAGGGCTTCATGGGCAACTAGATTTTGGGCTTGAACCTTTTGACCCCTGGTCGGCCGACCATGCCAAGTGGTCGGCCGACCACCTTGAACCTTTTTAACTGGTCGGCCAGCTTTGTCTCAGTAAGTGTATTCCAGCTGTGCCAGCTGTTTGCCATTTGCTGCATCCTCCATACACTATGGAGGATGTTTAACCTAGGTTTTAAGCTTCTAAGAGAGCTTTAGCCTCTCTTCTCTATAAAGGAAGGGCTCCCCTTCCATTGCAAGGGTTCTAAAATTGCTAGAGCAAAAAACCATACATCTCCCTCTATATCTCTCCCTTTTGGCTTCAAAAGTGTAAAGTCTTTGGCCCTTTGCACACCACCTCACAACCACACACTTCCACCATTTCTTGGAGGTCCTTGGAGCTTGTTTTCAGAGGTTGAAGACTCACTATTTTGGTCCAGGAGCTGCTGGCCTTCTTCTCTTCAAGGGTAACTCTCTATTTCCCCCATTTTGACATCATTTTGCTTCATCTATTAGCTCTACTTGCAAGCATTTTCGAGCCTTGGTGTAAACTGAAAGTAGTCTTATTTTGAGCTCCTCTTCATGTTTGATTAAGAATACTTTTCTGTTTGAGGTCTCTTACATCCTTGTATGCTTTATCTCTCTTTTAGGGCTTATTTTGCATGATATATTAGCCTTATTTGTGAGCATTTTTGGACCTTGACCTAAACTGAAGAAAGTCTTATTTTGACCTCCTCTTTAAGTTTGATTGAGGTCACTTTTCTATTTGGAGTCATCTTCCTCCTTGCATGCTTCATTTCCTCATGCTTTGAGCCATGCATTTGAGCATTTACATTGGACTTGTTTTGGCCTCTTAGCCACTGAAATCCAGTGGATTTTCAATGGCCTTGATGTGTCTTTGAGCTCCAAAATCATAGAGGGGTGACCCTCTCACCCCTCATTCTCTTTACTAACGTGGTTGGCCTTCCAAAGGGACCCTATTTTGCATGCATCGAAGTCATGTTTCAGGCCTCATTCTGTGAGTTTTGGGATCTGCCTTGGCTCTGTCCAAGGCCCTTTTGGCCATATTTTATGTCTACAATGCATGTGTAGAGCAATCCCATCCAAGGCCTTTCAAAGGGGCCTTTCTTTGCATGTTTCCTAGACCCATTTCAGGGCCAATTTGGTGAGTTTTAGGGCTGTCATAGTCCATTTCCAGAGGTGGTTTTGCTATGCTTCATGTCTATCTTGTATGTGCTTAACAACCCCTTGCATGGCCCTCCAAAGAAGCCCCTCATTTTTGCATGCATTGGCTGCATTTTAGTGATTATTTAGGCATATTTTGACATGTTTTATTCACTATTTTTGGCTGGTTTGATGAGTTCTCATACGCTTCATATACATGCCATGTAAACCATGCTTGTTAGCCAATGTTGCATGCTATGTTAGTCCATCATGTTAGCATCTTTTGGCCATGCTTTAAACCAAAAATCTGCATATTTTGGGACTGCCTTGGCTCTGTCTTTATACTTCATGATCAAATAATGCTTGCTTTGTGCGCTTGTGGTTCAATGCATGTGCCTAGTTTTGAGTTTCGGGGCTTATTCCATGCATCGGGTGCCATATTTCCATGTTTCAGGACCATTTAGCATCATGTTTCAGTGCTGAAATTTACATGTTTGAATGCCATCTTGCATCCCTTGTCATGCCTTGGTAGAGTGGTATTTTATGCCTTGGGTTCGGTCCTCGGTTTGCGTGTATGTGTGCACGCATTTCGGTTTTCTCATTTTCATCTAATGGCCACTGATGTGAGTATGGCTGAGGTCCACTCATATTGGTGTAAGTCCATCTTGCATTGAGCATGCCATTTAGTTCATGTTGTTGCATGTTTAACCTTTGCATTGCGTATGCTAGGTTGTTAGGTGCATCGTGCACGCCATGTCATGTCACGTGCATTGTGTATGCCATGTCATTCCTCGCGTTGTGTATGCTAGGTCGTTAGTCGCATTGAGTATGCCATAGTTCATGAGCATTGTGCATGCCATGTAGTGTTAGCATTGTATATGCTAGGTGCATGTTTCCATTTTCATCCCTTGCATGTTTGCGTCATTTGGTGGCATTGCATCTAGGTTGCATGTTAGAGTTGCATGTCATGCATGTCATGCATATTGCATCATGTTTGGAGTAGGGTTTAGTCCAAACACGGGAAACGAGGGATGTTTCGTACTCCAAGTGACGAAACGTGCCTCGATTCTCGGTCCTCGACATTCTTGATTATCCATGATAGAATTGTCGGCTTCATATGTTCATACTTGCATTCGTGTCATATTAAAATGTGTAATCCGGCTCCTCGGCCATCATGCATTGAGATGCGTGATTGATGGTCCGAGGACCGAGGACCACACTCCCTAGAGCTTGTGCAAGGACGAGGGGGAGTGGTTGCGCACACACATGTTGAAAATACCTTGCTTTCTCTCCTTCTTGCCTTTGTTACAGAAAAAACCAGAGTCCAAGGGCAAAAAGTGGTCGGCCGACCAGGTTTCCTGGTAGGCCGACCACCTTTTTTGGTTTCCACCATAAGGGGTGGTCGGCAAGGGTTTTCCAAGCCAATACCTGGTCGGTGGCTTTCCCAAGGTGGAGTTTCAGCCTTCTGGAACTTTGTGTAAGTTTCTGAAATCAGCTGCAAACAAAGGCAAGACGAGGCATCGCGATGGAATTTACCGACAAAGCGCATCGAGCATGCATGCATCCATTATCATCCAAAACAGAGCCGAGGCAGTCACATTCATTTAATTTATTTGCTTACTTAGCTAATTTGTTAATTAGTTAGTGGTTGTGTAATAATTAATGGTAATTCGTTATTCATTCAGACTGTATTGCTTTCGGACTGTATATTATTTATTCGGACCCTCCGAGCGAGGGCAATGTTGTAATAAGTGTGCGTGCGTGTGATGTATGTCTTCCAACCCCACGTCTTTCTCCCTTTTATTTACCAGCTTATGATGGTTAGATTAGGGCATGTTTCAATTAGCATATTCATGCTTGCATGTTTGCATTCATCCATCTGTCTTGCATGCACCGGGCTCGGCGCATCATACTAACTGCATTGTATTTCAATTCCGAGTTGGATACATGTTAGCTGTAGCATCATCATATGCCATGTTTAGAATAGCCGAGCCTATTGTAGTTGCATTTTTGCATGTGTTGCATTAGGCATTTCTGTATAGTTAGGATCATGCATAGATTTCTAACATAGCTTTTGTTTTGGCTTGGAGTACTTGGTAAGTGTTTTTGCTTTATCATCCTTGCATGTGTGTGAGTGACTGCCATGATAGCATGCTTAACATGAGGCTATTTGCTTATGTGATATATCTGCCTGAATGCCTGTGGATGAAGGTTGGATTATCTGAATTGGAATAATGCATTGACTGTAAGTTTTAAGCCCACTAGATAGTGGCAAAATCATGTTTTCTAAGCCCACCCGAGGGTGGCAAAATCCACATTTTAGCCTGTTTGCGAGTAGCAAACCACTTTAAAAAACAAACATGAAATGTTTTGTTCTAATTCAGGTGATCTAGTCTATACTTGTATACTGTGCGCATCACATAGTAAATCTAGGCTAATAACCGGAATAAGAACGCATAATGTTTTCAAAACTAGATATCATGGTTAGTAGAGGCCGATCTTTGATCGGGCGAGCGGGGGTGCTCACGAAGTGACCTTCCCCAATCGTACCCAAGTTCCCGAGCCGAGGCAACTTTGGTGATGACGAACACGTGGCCTTAGGCAACGAGTCAGGGTTTCCTAAATTCCTCCCCCCCCCAAAATGAATATTTAGGTGGCGACTCTGTATCTGGCAAAGCAGTCCATGTTTGGCACTTCTTTCTTAAAAATCTGTTTTCCAAAACGATTTGCCAGACTTAGACTCTTTGATGATTTATCGGTCTTGCATTGCACTCTACGAGATTAGATACAGGACCATGACATTGAGTCCTGAACTGTAGTGAGCCCCAATGAACAGAACGGGATTTCCCTCCCGGGACGTTCGGGGATGTCTACACTGGGCACGTGATTTACCCACGAGATCCTTTCTTCACAGACTCTGTTCTAAAGGTATGACCATAATTTTTATTCCGCTGCGTCATACTTTGTTTTACATTGGTATTAGAGCATGAATGGGTATTTTTGTGTTTTTCTTTAATCATGTGTATATTTTTATATGTATATGTATAAATTATATACATGAATGTTTATAAAGGAGGAAAAATGTCTACTTTCATTATATTAAGAGCATAAATACCTATTTTTATGTTCATTAATGTCTTTTTTTAATACCATAAATGGTTTTATTTTAAAAAATGGAGTCTAGCAGCACAATAATTAGACTGGAAAACACCCTGGAAGGCGGCGCGTGGGCCTCATGCGCCACCTAACGCCGTGAGCCGCTCCCACGCGCTTCCACGCGCCAGACGCCATGCCGACGCGCCTGCACGTGCCCTCACGCGCGCGTTAGCGGCGCTGCCTACGCGCGCGCCGTTCGCGCCAAGCACGCGCGCCGTGTGCTGAGCCACGTGCTGAGCCTCTCTAAGCCGCGCGCTGAGCCGCGCCGTTCCTCCGCCGGCTTGGCTGGCTTGGCTGCTGATGCATAAGGCACTGTTTGTTTTGTTTTTTAATTCTGAATCGCGTTAAATGGTCATAATTAATTCATAATAGATTTGTTTTATGCGTGGTTTGTACTGTTAGACCCAAAATTAAATTTTCTATATTCTGTAAAAGTTTGAAAATTTTATGAAAATAAAAATTATTTTTCCTGTGATTATAATTCATTATTTATGCTTTAAAATGCTTCTGGTATTGCATAAATTATTTTCTGGGGTTGAATTTTTTATTGTAGACTTCTGAAATGTTTTACTATTTACTGGAATAATTTTTTTCAGTTTATTAGATTCTGGAATTTTTTATTTCTAATTTAATGTATGTTTATTAGTTATTTAGAATTCTAGAAAATTCCAGAAAATTTCAGAATGATGTACTTTTTATTATGGCATAATCTGAATATTAAATACAGCATATTTTTTAGGGTTTATAATATGTTGCAATTAAAGAAGCATGATTAGTTTTTTATTTATTTATTTGAATTTCATTATTAAATGAATATAGCATGAGTTATTTGTATATTTACATTAAGATGTTATTGTATGGAATTTATCATGCTTTGTATATGCCATAAGTAGTGGGAGATTGATTGTTTTTTGCACATGAAATTAAATTAAATTTTGATAATTATCACTCGATGCGCAAGAGATGATTACGAGCATAGCAAATTTTCGATCTTGAGACATGTGTAAAAATTATCATTATTTAATTTAGATTCTTTTGCTGCAAAATATTTTTTTTGTGTTGCTATCATTAATATCCCCTGCGCATTTGTTTATTATGTATGTAGAAATGGCTGCTAAGACAGTGGTGGCAGGCTTAACTAAGGGAGAGAAATTGGATGGCGACAATTATGATATATAGCGCCGTAAGATCCAATACCTCCTCAATGAGCAAGAAGCGTTAACCACACTTGAACAAGTGATGGTTGAGCCAGAGCAGGGCAATACAGCTCAACATCGTCGTGATCTTGAAGCCTTTCAGACTTGGCGCAACAAAGATCGGTGTGCGCGCTTTACTATGTTGAGCAGCATGCACACCGACTTGATTAGTGAGTTTGAGCATTGCCTGACTGCATTTGAGATGTGGGAAGCTCTCAAGCAAAAGTTTGGTATTACCTCTTTGGCAAAGCTACGTGGGCTGACTATGAAGTTTGACTCATATCAGAAAAGGGCGCATCACTCGATGAAGCAGCATTTGAGGGTTATATCAGCCATGATACGTGAGCTTGCGGGCTGCTGGGCATAATTTGACTCAAGAGCAGCAAGTACAAGCTGTGATTCGCTCTCTGCCAAATTCTTGGGAGCAGATGAAGCAGAACATGATGCATAATGAGAGTGTGAAAACATTCGAAAACATATTGCGTCATTTGGAGCTAAAGGTTGAGCGTCTTGAGGCGGCTAAGTCTGATGGTTCTGCTATGGTGGTTGAGTCAAGCTCACGTAGGACTTCTCAGTTCAAACGTGGAAAAGCAAAAGGTGCCCCTGAGAAGTAAGCAGCAGCTGTGCTTAAGCCCAATGGCGCTAGAAATTTCAAGCGTAGGGGCAAGAGAGATGGTAAGAAGGCAAAAGCTAAATTGACATGCTTTAACTGTAACAAAGAAGGACACTTCGCTCGGGATTGCCCTGAGCAGAAGAAGGTACTCCCTTACTTAATTTCTCGCATTTAATGCTTTGTGTCTAGTCAAGCATTAATTGCTCATTCTCCTCATTTTTGGGTTGTAGACTCCAGAGCAACAGACCATATCACGAGGGACAGAGTAGGGTTCGTTGAGTATCGCCGAGTACTTACTGGGAGCAGAAAAGTTTACATGGGGAACGAGTCCAGTGTGGAGGTGCTTGGCATTGGCACATTCAAGCTGGAAATGCGACGAGGGCGCACCTTGTATCTTCATGATGTTCTTTATGCTCCGGATATTCGGCGAAACTTAGTTTCAGTTATTAGCATGATGAGCCTTGGTTTTAGCTTTTGTTTTGAGAATAATGGTGTTAGCATTTATTTGGGAACAATTTTTTATGGTTTTGGTTATCTTTCAGATGGTTTTTTAGTTTTGGATGTGGATAATTCTAGTCTTAATAAAAATGCCAATGGCTCTGTTTCTAATATTGCATCTTTTTGTGATAATGATTCTATGAGATGACATGCTAGATTAGGCCACATAGGGCAAGACAAGATGACTAGATTGGATAGAGAAGGTCTTTTAGGCCCACTCGCTAGAGTCACTTTGCCTACTTGTGAGCACTGTCTTGCTGGAAAGGCAATAAGGAAACCATTTGGGAAAGCCATAAGGGCATCTATCCCATTGCAACTTATTCATTCTGATATATGTGGACCAATGAATGTGAGGGCAAGGCATGGAGCCCCTTATTTCATCACATTTATAGATGATTGCACGCGTTTTGGTTATGTCTATTTGATTTCTCACAAGTCAGAAGCATTGGATTGCTTTAGATGGTATGTTAATGAGGTTGAGAATCAATTAGACAAGAGCATTAAGGCTCTAAGGACTGACCGAGGATGTGAGTATCTATCTGAGCAATTTAAAGTGCTCTGTGAGGAAAAATGAGTTATTAGGCAATTGACAATTCCTAGGACTCCGCAACAAAATGGTGTAGCGGAGAGAAGGAATCGCACATTGCTTGACATGGTAAGATCTATGATGGCGCAAGCTAATCTTCCCATTTCTTATTGGGGAGATGCTTTGTTGACTACTGCCTACGTCCTTAACCGTGTGCCCGTCCAAATCAGTTCCTTCCACCCCATATGAGATGTGGACTGGCAAAAAGCCTGATTTGGGCAATTTGCGGCCTTGGGGTTCGGCAACTTACATACACAAATGCTTCTCATAAGTTTGGGAAGTTGGGCTCTAGAGGAAAGAAGTGTATCTTCATTCGCTATAGTGAGCATTCTAAAGGCTATGTATTTGTTGGGGAGCATCTAGATGGAAGTGTAACTGAAATTGAGTCACGAGATGTGGATTTCCTAGAGGAGGATTTCCCTAGCAGATGTGAGGTAACTAGAGAAGTAGAACTCTATGAGATGGAGGATCTACTTGAAGGCGCACCTAGTAGCCTAGTAGAGAATGAGGAGATAATTCCTCAAGCTCCTAGGGACAGTGGGAGCGATCTACCTGCCCATGGATTAGATCCAATGGATGAGGATTCTCAGGATTCTCAACTACTTAGAAGCAAACGTGGAGCTATACCCCGTCGTTGTTTTGAGATTGAAGAGGAAGCATTCATGATTGCTCCGAGTGATGAGATGGAGCCTAAGAAACTCAAAGAGGCTCTCTCATCCCCTGCTAGTAAAGAATAGAGTACTGTAATGGATGAAGAAATATAGTCTATGAAGAAAAATCATGTCTGGGACTTGGTTGATTTGCCGCCAGGGCGCAAGACTATTGGGAACAAATGGGGTTCTCAAAATCAAGCGCAAGGCGGATGGTTCCATAGAAAGGTATAAGGCTGACCTAGTGGGGAAAGGTTACACCCAACGAGAGGGGTGTGGACTATGAGAAAACTTTTTCACCAGTTGTAAGGTTTTGCTTCTATTCGCCTAATCTTGGCCATATGTCACGACCCAAACCCGGCCCTAAGGGTTTTAGCACCGTAACTGGCCAGTAATCCGTGATTACCATAGGCCTGCTTATCAATCATACAATATAACAGAGTTCAGGGCCTGGCGGAAGCCAAAACAATAAATGAATAGTGTCCAATGAGCTGTGACAATCTGTATGCCAAAAGTTTTTTCATTCACATACACATAAAACAGTACAGTACAATACGGCATACATTTATATACATATCCATGAACAGTCGGTGAAAACAGGGACTTAACCCCTAGGGACAGTACAGTAAACAGTAACAGTCTATACAGTAGTCCCACAACAGTACAAAACAGTGAGACAGTCAGGGGAAATACAAAAGACCCCAAAGCCATAGCATGGCAACACGGAACCTCGCAATGAGGCACATAGGCTGGCTTGACAAAACTGGGGACCAATCCCACGCTCCTAGCTCCGGTCGGGCTGCTGAGAACCTACATATATATATAAACAGTGAGCTAAAGCCCAATGAATAACATAATGTGTAAAGGGGTTATGAATGAATGCCCTTACAGTAATGAAATCAATTCATTTAGCAGTATTTCAATCTTTCAATATTTCAATCAATCAGTATTTCGATCAATCAGTATTTCAATCAATCAGTCATATGTGGTACATCCATTAGCCTATAACAATAGGTCCAAAAGGACCGGGCCTTGACAGACCCAACAATAGTGATGGCCATCAATCAATAACAATATGGTTCCACGAGGAAACCGACAGAGCTCTGTATCAATCAATAACAATGGGTGCTAAGGATGCCACAATACAATTCGAAATACAGGACATACATTCATTCAATAAACAATATCAGTTCAATAAACATTTCAGTTCAGTATTCAAAAGATAACCATTTTGAACATATCTTTACACAGTCTGTTACTCACAGAGATTGGGCTATTAGCAGCTAGAGCGTGTCCCCGAGAGCCAACCCTAAACAATTAACAGAATAGAACACACACTAAGTTTACAGTTGGAAAGGATGTTAATTAAATCCCTAAATTTCCTCGGTGTGGTTCTATGTCTAAATCCTCAATAAGATGCCTTAAACTAGGCCTAAGAATGCCTAGGGTGAGATGAGGATGCAAAATTACACTTGGAAGGCATTTTTCAAAAGTTGCTGAAAATAGACACCTCGCTCGAGCGAGCCTTCCTTCGCTCGAGCGAGCTTCCAAAATCAAAGTCTTCGCTCGAGCGAGAAATCCTTCGCTCGAGCGATCTGCATGAACAGTGAAAGTACTGGTTGCTCAATTTTTACGCGCGATGGTCGCTCGATGCTCGCTCGAGCGAGCTGGCAAAACCAAAGGGCTCGCTCGAGCGAGGAATCCTTCGCTCGAGCGATGGAAGCCAAATCTGGAATTTCCAGATTTGTCTCCCAAGTTCGAACCAAGTATTCAACCATCCAAAACTCAACCTCTTGGGCCCAAAATCTGGGAGAAACACTTTAAACTCAATATACTACAAGTTTTAAAAGCTAATTTGCACATGCAAAGGCCCAAGAGTTGGTCAATTAAAGCCAATTTTCAAACCATTTTCAAGAACAATCTTTACACATGCAATGCATGAACACCAAACCAATTTTCAGCTTTAAATCTTGCTCTAATGAGCTCAATAGTTGGCAAATGAAATGAAAACATGGACTAAATATGAATATGAGCTTGCATGTACCAATTGACCATGAATTCAACCTCAAAAATCAACAAATTCAACATGCATGCAACAATGGAGTTCTAATTCCACATAAATGAGCAAATTCATGTCTTAACTTCTCTATAATCATGATACATGCAAGATGATGCTCCAAGATAACAAGAATGCAATGAATTCACTTACCTAAGTGTTGATTTTAAGGTGAAGAAGCTAAATTAAGCCAATACTCTAGCAATTTCTACAAGTTCTTCAAGCTAATCCTTCAAGATGAACTCTCTCTCTCCCTATCCTCTTGTTGGTCGGCTAGGTGAGGGAAGGAAGGCTGATCAAATGTTTGTTTTAAGTGTATAAGGTGTAAAGGCTCAATCAACAATAATAAATAAAATGGCCACTAACTATGGCAATTTCGTAAATAAGCTAAACTAGGCAATTAGCTCATTTTAATCTAATTTAATCATTCCTAATCAATTTTCAGATAATTATATCATTAAATCACATAAATCATGCTGATTACAAAACACTAAACGATTCCTAATTCGGCCGCCGATAAGGCCTTCAATTAGCAATTTAAACACACAAATTCAAACAGGCAATCAATCAGATGCAATGTGCAATTCAATAATTAAACTTATTCAATTTCAATTCCAATTTCAATCGGTCTATTCAGTACTTCAATTAATTCAATGATCAATCGTTATCAATTCAATTTAGCGATAATCAGTATATAATTCGGTAATCAATAACGAGGGTCGTTACAGTCTCCCCTCCTTATAATGAGTTTAGTCCTCTAAACTCGAGTTACCTTCATTCTGAAAGAAAGCAGGATCTAATGGGAACAAATCAGGATATCTTCTCATCATATCATCTTCTCTTTCCCAAGTGGCATACACACCACCATGATTCTGCCAGTCAACTTTCACTAACGGAATCTCTTTGTTTCTCAGTTTCTTGATCCTTCGGTTTACAATCTGTATAGGCCGTTCCTCATAAGTGTAGTCATCACTCAACACTATGCGAGTAGGCTCAATCACATGAAACGGATCTCGAAGATAGTCTCTCAACATCGAAATGTGGAAGACATTATGCATATGCTCCATTTCAGGAGGAAGTGCAACTTGATACGCCACCGGATTGATTTTCTCAATGATTTGATACGGTCCGACATACCGCGGCGCTAACTTGCCTTTGACTCCAAAACGAGTCTGGCCTTTCATTGGTGTCACTTTCACAAACACGTGATCACCTACTTCATACTCTCTGTCTCGTCTTCTGACATCAGCATAGCTTTTCTGTCTACTCTGTGCAGTTTTCAATCTTTGCTGTATCAGTTTTACCTTTTCAGTCGTTTCATAAACAATTTCGGGCCCAACCAACGGCCCATCTCCAACTTCTGCCCAGCAAATCGGAGATCTACACTTTCTGCCATACAATGCCTCGAAAGGCGCCATACCAATACTCGAATGGTAGCTGTTGTTGTAGGCGAATTCAGCTAATGGCAAATGACTTTCCCAATTTCCTTGAAAGTCAAGGACACACATTCTCAGTAGATCCTCTAAAGTTTGGATGGTCCTTTCTGACTGTCCATCTGTCTGAGGATGATAGGCACTACTCAGCCTCAATTCAGTACCCAATGCAGTCTGTAGGCTCTGCCAGAAACCTCGATGTAAACTTCGAATCCCTGTCAGAAACAATAGATACAGGCACTCCATGCAGTCTAACAATTTCATCAATATAGATAACAGCCAATCTGTCCGCATTATAGATTGTCTTGACAGGTAGGAAGTGTGCAGATTTAGTCAGTCTATCAACAATAACCCAAATAGAGTCCATACCTTTCCTGGAGCGAGGTAATCCAACAATGAAATCCATCGTGATATGCTCCCATTTCCACTCTGGTATGGATAAAGGTTGCAGTAATCCAGCAGGTCGTTGATGTTCAACTTTGACTTGTTGGCAATGAAGACATTTGGACACAAAGTCGGCAATTTCCTTCTTCATTCCTGGCCACCAAAAATTCTGTTTCAAGTCTTGATACATTTTCGTATTCCCCGGGTGAATCGAAAACTTCGAACTGTGGCTTTCTTGCAGAACTCTTCTTTTCAATTCAGAATCATTTGGTACACACAGTCTGTCTTGAAATTTCAGTACATTGTTCTCAAATTTGAATCCCGGTTTCAGTTTTGAATCCCTTTCTTCAATGATTTTCTTCAAGTAATCATCCAGTTGCTGTTTTTCCTTAATTTCTTCAATCAAGGCTGGTTGAGCAGAAATAGCAGCTAAGGTTCCACCTTGTTTTTTCAAAACAATTTCAATTCCAAACTTTTCCAGATCATGAAGCAATTCTTTCTGCCCGGTAAGCAAACAAGCTAAGTTGGCAATTGACTTTCGGCTCAAGGCATCGGCAACGGTGTTGGCTTTTCCCGGATGGTACAAAATCTGTAAGTCATAATCTTTGATCAGTTCAAGCCATCTCCGCTGTCTCATATTCAGTTCTTTCTGTGTGAAAAAGTACTTCAGGCTCTTATGGTCGGTGTAGACTTCACATGTTGCTCCATACAAATAGTGACGCCAGATTTTCAATGCAAATACTACTGCGGCAAGTTCAAGATCATGGGTTGGGTAATTCTTTTCATGCGGTCTCAACTGTCGGGAAGCATAAGCAATAACTCTCCCATTCTGCATTAAAACACATCCCAAACCCTTATGAGAAGCATCACTAAATATAGTATAACCATCCGTACCTGTAGGTAGAGTCAGAATTGGTGCAGTCACAAGTCTAGTTTTCAACTCCTGGAATGCTGATTCTCTCTGGTCAGTCCAGTCAAATGATATCCCCTTCTGTGTCAACTGAGTCAGTGGTAAGGCAATTTTGGAGAAATCTTTGACAAACCTTCTGTAATACCCGGCTAGTCCCAAAAAGCTTCGGACTTCAGTCACATTGGTTGGTCTAGGCCAGTTTACTACAGCTTCAATTTTCTGCGGATCAACAGAAATTCCATCTTTGCTCACAACATGTCCCAAAAACATCACATGATCAAGCCAAAATTCACATTTAGACAGTTTACCATACAGTTTCTGTTCTCTTAAGGTTTGCAGGGCAAGTCTCAGATGATGTTCATGTTCCTCTACAGTCTTAGAATAAATCAATATGTCATCAATAAATACCACAATGAAATCATCAAGGTATGGTTTAAAAATTCTGTTCATGAGGTCCATAAATGCAGCTGGGGCATTCGTGACTCCGAACGGCATAACTAAAAATTCATAGTGGCCATACCTCGTTCTAAAAGCAGTTTTATCAATGTCTTCCGGTTTTACTTTCAATTGGTGATACCCCGATCTAAGGTCAATCTTGGAAAACACTTGTGCACCCTGTAACTGATCGAACAAATCATCAATACGCGGCAATGGATATTTATTTTTCACAGTTACCTTGTTCAGTTCGCGATAATCAATGCACAGTCTCAATGAGCCATCTTTCTTCTTCACAAATAAAACAGGAGCACCCCACGGTAAAGTACTAGGCCTGATAAACTTCTTGTCCAGCAGTTCCTGCAATTGTACTTTCAATTCTTTCAGTTCAGTTGGGGCCATTCTGTAGGGAGCTTTAGATAACGGCTGTGTACCCGGTACTACATCAACAGTAAACTCAATCTCCCTGTCAATCAAATCCCCTGGTAGATCATCTGGAAATACATCTGGGAATTCTCTGACTATAGGAATACAATTCACATCAGTTTTAACATTATCAGTAGCAGATACAGTCAGTACAGAACACAGATATCCCTTGCACCCCTTTCTAATCAGTTTGACAGCCTTTACAGAAGAGATCAAATACGGAGGAGGTACTACTCCAACTCCGCTAAATACAAATTCAGGCAAACCAGGTGGACGGAAAATAACTTGCTTGGTCACACAATCGATAGTAGCATGATATTTTTGTAACCAATCCATCCCCAATATCACATCAAAATGATCAATATTCAACGGCAGTAAATCAATAAACAGATGCATATCCCCAACAATAATCTCACAAGCAGGATACATATATGCACATGTCATGGATCCCCCAACAGGTGATGATACAGCTAGCAAGTAATTCATAGGTTCTAAGGGTCTATTCAATTTACGCGAAAAAGCATGCGACACATAAGAATGTGTAGACCCCGAATCAATCAATACATATGCATTCTGAGTACAAATAGAGAGGATACCTGACACAACAGTCTCAGTGTTCTGAACATCTCCCGGTACTAGGGCAAATACTCGGCCCTGCCTCACAGGCTCTTTCCCGGTAGCCTTGGGATTCGGTTTTGGTGTTGCAGTTGATGCTGCTGCGCTTGGTGCAGCTTTACTACTTGATTGCGGGTTAGAGGGGCAGTCTTTAATCCTGTGGCCCACCTTGCCACACTTGAAACAAGCTCCAGAAATCTGATAGCAAACTCCCTTGTGCTTGTTGCCACATATAGAACAGGGTGGAGTGAACCCACTCCCTTGGCTGGGGCTAGACATTGACCCCGTATTCTGTTTCTTATTTGATGAGCTATGCTTGCCTTTCTTAAACTTGAACCCTTGCCTTTTGCCTTGCCACTCGGTGGTTGGTGTTTCAGACTGTTTCACTGCTGCAATATTTGACTCGGCCATTAATGCCCGGTCGAGAACACCCACATAAGTTGGCATTTTCAAAACATTTATGCGGTCCTGTATAGCAACACTAAGGCCGCCTTCAAATCTCCTGGCCTTCTTGTAATCGGTATCCACCATGTGTGGTGCATACCTAGCAAGTTCGGTAAATTGCTTCTCATACTCGGCAACAGACGTTTTGCCCTGTCTCAACTGTTCAAACTCAGTTACTTTTCTGTCCCTGATGCACTGGGGAAAATATTTTTCAAAGAAGGACTCCTTGAACTGAGCCCAAGTCACTACGGTGTTTGCATCACGAGTCAACATCCACCACCTTCTAGCTTCTTCCTGTAGTGTAAAGGTGGCTAACAATACCTTGTGTGCTTCTGAGCACGGAAACACCTCAAATAATTTTTCTGTTTCAAGGACCCATGCTTCAGCCTTTAGCGGTTCTAAGCCTCCCTGAAAGGACGGCGGTTTCATCTTGCTGAACTTATGAGTCAACGCAATAATGTCCACCTCATTAGCATTCTCATTCTGTACATTTGGTGCATTCTGTTCCGGCTGAACCGGAGGAGGAGGAGGTGGCTGTTGGTTCTGTTGTTGATCCAGTCTTTCAATTACTAGTCCCATCAGTTGTTCAAGTCTGGCCATTCTGGCCTCAGAGGATGATGATCCAGGTTCATTCGCATTATCCATTTCACTATAAAGCAGTTATGACAGTTATCATTATAAACGGTTGTACAATTGAACAGTTTAACATTTTCACATATATCCAATCAATCATAAGCACACATTTTTCATGTTAATGCAATGTCCTAATCGCTTTTCTAGGACACCCTATAGCTCATTTGGACACGTGTGTGCGGTATAACTCGTGGTTAAGTATCGCTCTGATACCACTCTGTCACGACCCAAACCCGGCCCTAAGGGTTTAGCACCGTAACTGGCCAGTAATCCGTGATTACCATAGGCCTGCTTATCAATCATACAATATAACAGAGTTCAGGGCCTGGCGGAAGCCAAAACAATAAATGAATAGTGTCCAATGAGCTGTGACAATCTGTATGCCAAAAGTTTTTCATTCACATGCACATAAAACAGTACAGTACAATACGGCATACATTTATATACATATCCATAACAGTCGGTGAAAACAGGGACTTAACCCCTAGGACAGTACAGTAAACAGTAACAGTCTATACAGTAGTCCCACAACAGTACAAAACAGTGAGACAGTCAGGGGAAATACAAAAGACCCCAAAGCCATAGCATGGCAACACGGAACCTCGCAATGAGGCACATAGGCTGGCTTGACAAAACTGGGGACCAATCCCACGCTCCTAGCTCCGGTCGGGCTGCTGAGAACCTACATATATATATAAACAGTGAGCTAAAGCCCAATGAATAACATAATGTGTAAAGGGGTTATGAATGAATGCCCTTACAGTAATGAAATCAATTCATTTAGCAGTATTTCAATCTTTCAATATTTCAATCAATCAGTATTTCGATCAATCAGTATTTCAATCAATCAGTCATATGTGGTACATCCATTAGCCTATAACAATAGGTCCAAAAGGACCGGGCCTTGACAGACCCAACAATAGTGATGGCCATCAATCAATAACAATATGGTTCCACGAGGAAACCGACAGAGCTCTGTATCAATCAATAACAATGGGTGCTAAGGATGCCACAATACAATTCGAAATACAGGACATACATTCATTCAATAAACAATATCAGTTCAATAAACATTTCAGTTCAGTATTCAAAAGATAACCATTTTGAACATATCTTTACACAGTCTGTTACTCACAGAGATTGGGCTATTAGCAGCTAGAGCGTGTCCCCGAGAGCCAACCCTAAACAATTAACAGAATAGAACACACACTAAGTTTACAGTTGGAAAGGATGTTAATTAAATCCCTAAATTTCCTCGGTGTGGTTCTATGTCTAAATCCTCAATAAGATGCCTTAAACTAGGCCTAAGAATGCCTAGGGTGAGATGAGGATGCAAAATTACACTTGGAAGGCATTTTTCAAAAGTTGCTGAAAATAGACACCTCGCTCGAGCGAGCCTTCCTTCGCTCGAGCGAGCTTCCAAAATCAAAGTCTTCGCTCGAGCGAGAAATCCTTCGCTCGAGCGATCTGCATGAACAGTGAAAGTACTGGTTGCTCAATTTTTACGCGCGATGGTCGCTCGATGCTCGCTCGAGCGAGCTGGCAAAACCAAAGGGCTCGCTCGAGCGAGGAATCCTTCGCTCGAGCGAGGAAGCCAAATCTGGAATTTCCAGATTTGTCTCCCAAGTTCGAACCAAGTATTCAACCATCCAAAACTCAACCTCTTGGGCCCAAAATCTGGGAAAACACTTTAAACTCAATATACTACAAGTTTTAAAAGCTAATTTGCACATGCAAGGCCCAAGAGTTGGTCAATTAAAGCCAATTTTCAAACCATTTTCAAGAACAATCTTTACACATGCAATGCATGAACACCAAACCAATTTTCAGCTTTAAATCTTGCTCTAATGAGCTCAATAGTTGGCAAATGAAATGAAAACATGGACTAAATATGAATATGAGCTTGCATGTACCAATTGACCATGAATTCAACCTCAAAAATCAACAAATTCAACATGCATGCAACAATGGAGTTCTAATTCCACATAAATGAGCAAATTCATGTCTTAACTTCTCTATAATCATGATACATGCAAGATGATGCTCCAAGATAACAAGAATGCAATGAATTCACTTACCTAAGTGTTGATTTTAAGGTGAAGAAGCTAAATTAAGCCAATACTCTAGCAATTTCTACAAGTTCTTCAAGCTAATCCTTCAAGATGAACTCTCTCTCTCCCTATCCTCTTGTTGGTCGGCTAGGTGAGGGAAGGAAGGCTGATCAAATGTTTGTTTTAAGTGTATAAGGTGTAAAGGCTCAATCAACAATAATAAATAAAATGGCCACTAACTATGGCAATTTCGTAAATAAGCTAAACTAGGCAATTAGCTCATTTTAATCTAATTTAATCATTCCTAATCAATTTTCAGATAATTATATCATTAAATCACATAAATCATGCTGATTACAAAACAGCTAAACGATTCCTAATTCGGCCGCCGATAAGGCCTTCAATTAGCAATTTAAACACACAAATTCAAACAGGCAATCAATCAGATGCAATGTGCAATTCAATAATTAAACTTATTCAATTTCAATTCCAATTTCAATCGGTCTATTCAGTACTTCAATTAATTCAATGATCAATCGTTATCAATTCAATTTAGCGATAATCAGTATATAATTCGGTAATCAATAACGAGGGTCGTTACACCATAGTAGCTCAGTTGGACTTAGAGCTATATCAAATGGACGTTAAGACTGCATTTCTCAATGGAGAATTGGATGAAGAGATCTATATGGATCAACCAGAAGGCTTTGTGGCAGTAGGTCAGGAGCGCAAAGTTTGCAAGCTTCAACGATCTATTTATGGCTTAAAGCAATCATCCAGTGGAATCTGAGATTTCATCGAGCCATTGTTTCTAATGGGTTTACGATGATTGATGAAGATCACTGTGTGTACGTTAAGCGGTCCAAGGACATTTTTTTGATATTGTCATTATATGTAGATGACATATTATTGGCTGGAAATGACAAGGAGATGATTGTCGCCACTAAAATGTGGTTGTTCTCTACATTTGAGATGAAGGACATGGGTGGGGCGAGCTATGTGCTCGGTGTTAAGATCCTTAGGGATCGCTCTAGGTGACTTCTTGGTTTGTCTCAAGAGACTTACATTAAGACTATTCTAGAGCGATTCCAGATGCAGAGTTCCAAACCCATTGACACTCCTGTTGCAAAAGGCGAGAGCCTAAGTCTTGATATGGGTCCTAAGACTCAAGAGGAAAATGAAAAGATGGCCCGTGTTCCCTATGCAAATGATGTTGGAAGCTTGATGTATGCTATGATGTGTACACATCCTGACATTTGTTATGCAGTCGGATTGGTGAGTCGTTACCAATCCAACCCAGGACCAGCTCATTGGAAAGCAGTTAAGAGGATATTACGATATCTTAGAAAGCAGATTACACACTTTGCTACCAGAGTTTAGATCTACATCTAGTTGGCTATTGTGATGCTGACTGGGGAGGAGACCTAGATGAACGTAAGTCTACTTCAGGATATGCTTTCATGGTTAGCGATGGTGCTATTTCTTGGAGTAGTAAGAAGCAATCCTGTATCGCCTTATCGACTATGGAGGCTGAGTTTGTGGCTTGTTCATCTGCCGTTCAGGAAGCCGTGTGGTTAAGGAGATTCCTTCAGCATTTGGATGTTGTCACACACACTTCAGACCCTGTGACTATCCATTGTGACAGCATGGCTGCACTCGCTTACGCTAAGGATCCTAAATACCACGGCAGAACCAAACACATTGATGTGAGGTTCAACTTTATCAGAGACATTTTGGCGCAGAAAGAAGTGATCCTGGAGCACATCCCTACGAGTCGCATGGTTGCGGACCCTTTGACTAAGCCCATTGCTAGAGATGTTTATCTTACTCATGTTAGGGCTTTAGGACTACGTAGGTGGTGATATTTTTATGTGAATTCAGTTGAACTCATATTTTTTGGTGATATTTATGCCATTAGTATTCATATTTGTTTCTATTACACATTTATGTTTACTACCTTTTGCAATGGTTTGTGAATTAGCATACACAAAATAATTAAATTGATGTTAGCAGGCAAGATTGGCTCACTCACACGAGCAATCACCCTTAGCGCTAGGTAGCGAGTAAGGATGAGACTAGTGGCTTATTGTATTTGGAGCAAATAGAGAAGCTAAAATTATCCACTAGCTATGTCGCCTTGGTTGGAGCCAAGATGAGGCCTTGTTGGAGACCGACCATGGATATGAAAGTACCCGCTTTTCCATGATGTGCCTGTCATGGATAGCCAGATGCGAGATCTCATTTGATGCCTAAAAGGCGAGCAAATAGAGAATTCGAGTTAGACGCTAGGAAGCGACTTGTGCGCTTAAGAGCGACTAGACTAAGATCTGTATGGTGTGTGAGTTTAACATCACTCTTTGGAAGAGTTACTCCACTATAACATGCATTCATACTGCATGTGCTTATCGACCCGTTAGCGAGGTGAAAGAATGGATCCCTGCTTCTTCACCGTGTAAGTCCTAAAAGTCATTTTTCCCTAAATGACTTCACATTGTGCCTTTTGTGACCTTTGACTATGTCATAAGATGAGGAGTTGATGTTCAGCTACTTTGGTATGTTGCCTGCAGTCATGTATGATTCGGCTTTAAGGGACATTACTGGGAAAGCGATCAATTTCAAATTGAATGATATGAGAGTGAAGGGAAGATCATCTAGTTCTACATCCCTGCTCTATATTCACTATCGACAACTCATATCGCTCTTTATAGGATGCTGATTGGGTGTGAATATAATGCGGGACCTAGGAGAGTCAAACATGCTCTTTGAGGGATTAGAGATGTTTTTGGACTGATGTAGCTAGATGGGCCTGGGTACATGAGACACTATTTCTGTTCTTTTTGGGTTGATGTCTCTATGCTGACTCATATTGAGTTTCTAGTATAGAGCTCCCACATGCAGGTGTTCTCAGCGGTCGCACAGTGCATTGGCTAGTATGAGATTGTTCATTTTTGGGGAGATTGAGATAGAGATGTGGCAGTGTCATGCCAACTCATGTGCGAATGGGAGATGTTAGAAATGGGCGCCCATGTGGCATGACCCTTTGAATCTTTTGAACCTTATCCAAATGGGTTTTGAATTCAAATTCAAACCTATTTGGATAACCACTCAGGATATATATATATCTATCATATAATTGATATGGATATATGATATATCTTATATTATCTCATATAACTGATATGGATAAATGAGATAAACATATTATATATCTGATAATATGGGATATGGGTGATTAAGAGAAAAACAACGTATGTTTGAACTTTTTCCTATATACTGACTCTCTCCCAAAAACCAACGATCAAAGCCATTTGCACTGTGATTTGTGTGGGTGATATTCACTATTGTAATATCACTCCATTGCTGGGCACGTGATTTACCCACGAGATCCTTTCTTCACAGACTCTGTTCTAAAGGTATGATCATAATTTTTATTCCACTGCGTTATACTTTGTTTTACACCAGTAGTATAGATCTTCTACTTTGCCCTGTTTTGGGCACTACACAATTGAGCAATGCCCATGGACGCCTTAAGGAGTGGAACCCCAACTATCCAATACCATAATCTTCCGAGCAAGGATGGAAGGAGAGGATGTGCACAGAGAAAATCAGGGTATATTTGGAATGTGAAGCATGTGGACTAAGATAAAGAAGTAAAAATCAAATTACTAAATGTGTGGATTGAGAAAAGATGTACACAGAGATAATTTAGTGTATGGAAATAAAATTTCCCATTTAGGACCTTATGGACTACAAGTTTACAAAACGAGATTTACTGGTCAATTTCCCAACAACTAAATATATATAAGTTATCACCTTTCACCAGAAGTTGTAATTGGATAAGTTCTAGATTATATTTGGCTATTGATGTTGTTGGATGTAATGTTAAGTCCATAAATGTAGTGGTGCCAAAGTGGCAATTGAGGGTGGTGGCTTAGATAGAATTTTCTAGGTAGCAATGTTGGTTAGCAACAAATTGTAAAGGTTATGGTGGGAGAGGAGGTGTGGTATGTCTTTTTGCAAGGTTAAGAATGTAAGTGGTTCAATTTGATTAGGTTAAGAACATTTCTATTTTGTTAGTTAAGGAACCGAGACCAACAACATATTACTATTCATTTTGTTGGTTTTTCTGTGTAGTGTAAATCAAGGATTGACAAAAAAAAAAGAAAAATTTAAGTATTTCATAAAAATCTATAAAAATTCTACATTGGGCAAAAATGAAGAGAGGTGGTTGGAGATGCTCCACAAATGTTTCTTCTTTTAATTTTTGTAACAAATCGTGTAACATCAGTCATTTATATTCATGAACTTAAAAAATTTGAATATAAAAACTATTTTAAATATAATATTTCAGTTATTCGGTAGGTAGTGATGTAAAATTTTTAAAAACAAATGTACTATACATTATAAATAATCAATTGAAGTGAAATTTTTGTACTATTCACGATTGGTTCTACTTTATCAATTTTTCTTAATCCTTAGCCAGGGTGATGCGATAGCATAGTTGTAGTGGTGGTGATGGTAAAAAATTAAGTAGGTCATCCGTTATCTTTCAACCATTCTATTTTTAATGCAAAAGGACTTTTTTTTTTTTTTTTTTTTTTCAATTTTCAATTTAATTTAGACAGCTCAAAAATCATGTTAAAAAATTAAATTACTTTTTTTTTTTTTTGGAGTGTTGCCAAATAGGATCCTATGACATTGACCTACAACTTACAAGAAGTAACATGCTTGTATTGGATTTAATTAATAATTATGTTGAATTCCCCACTAGTTTGTACGTTGCACCCTTTGAGAAAGATTATTAAGATCTATGTATATATTTGCTGGGAAAATATAATTAAGATATGCCACCACCTTATTATTCAACTAATGAATTTACTACATGTGGGTGTCAAAAAAGATATACCTAAAACAACAAATGAAATACATCTAAACTCATTCGAGACGGGCCAAATGAAGCCAAAGCCCATTGGACTGAATGTCATTGCCGAATAGACATAAAAGATAAAATGAAGAGAACGTCGACTTAAGGGTATTTGTGTCGTACGTTGGAGTCGAGTATATCAGGTAAGTCGGTATAGTCCCATTAAACCATGCTGTCCCTTTCCAAAAAGTATATTAGGGAGATGGGCCCCAACAGAGTGATGATTTAAGGTTAAGCTACATGGAAAAAATATCAAGGAGAATGACTCTATAAAAGGAAAAAGGAGGCTGAAGGAGGAGGTATATTCTAAAAAATTTGTACCTTAAGGAACCAAAAACACTAATATTTCTATAAAAGCTAACTTGCTTGTCGGTGTGCTAATTCTAGCACTATCGATTGAAGTTTTACTTCTATTTCAAGTGACAGCTGGAAAGATCTTGCAAGGGCTCGTTTGGATTGAAGGAGTATTCCAAAACCACCTCTCCACAATTGGCGCCGTCTATGAGAATACTCGAACTCGTCCATGGAAAAACCAAATCAAGATCCTCTAGTTACCGGAGTTGATAATGCTACAACAGTAGCAACTTTCGGTCCAAAAGAAACCCCCACAAAGAGGTCTTTGAATTTTGACTCGCTAACACCATTTCAGCCTTCAACATTTACAAAGGATGTCATGCAAACATTGATGAATCAAATGAAACGTAGTGAACAGCGTCTCGAGGACATTGCAGTAGAGAACGAGTGCTTGCATCAGCAGTGGCAAAGTCCCAACAACTATCACCTCACTGTGAGCGAAGTAGGTCTCTAGGTGTGTAGAAGAGGCGACAACGTCAACCATGGGGGCACGATAGTAGCCTTTCAAATTCATCTTGGTCGGCCAAGAAACAAACCTGAAATAATGATTTCAGTTTGATTGATGGAGAAGATTCTTCACGAGCTCAACGTAAGCGAAAGAAGAAGGACTTAGATTCAAAAGATAGGTACAACCCTTTTGTTTGTCAAATTGCAAAGGCTGTCTTGCTAAAAAAGTTTAAAGCACCATCATTCACACTATATGATAAAAAGTCGGACCCCATGGATCACGTTCGTCATTACAATCAAGCAATGACACTGCATGCTGATGACAATGCACTCATGTGCTGAATATTCCCTAGCAATTTTGGACCGCTCGCTGTCAGATAATATTACAAGCTTGGACCAGCTTCAGTTGAAAGTTTCATCAACTCCAAAAATCCTTCAGGGCTAAATTCATCATCAATGAGGCTTAGCCGAAACAAGCAGACTCTTTGTAGGCAATGAAATCAAGCCGAATGAGACTTTCCGTGAATACTCGGCGTGATATTAGGAGTGCTTTAATTTGGTGGATGATGATTTCAACGACTCCATGATAATCACTGCCTTCAAGATGGGATTACATCCTGATAGCTCGCTTAGGAGTTCATTGACTAGAAGGCCTTCAAAGATAGTCTGGGCCTTGATGAATAGGGTCGAAGCGTATTACAAAGTAGAAGATGATGTAATCTGAATTAAAGCTGGAATGCAAGCTACGGAATCGGCAGCACTTATCCTGGTACAGTCGCTGACTACTGCACCACCAAATAGAATCCATCAACGAGCCCAGAGCTAAGAGGTCGATCAAGAAGGGAGAATTGCCAAGATTCACTTTGACAGAGTGAACAATATCAGGTGGAAAACATGCGCTTTAAGCGGTCAGATAAAAAGTACACAGAACTGTCTAAGCTAATCAGTAAGATTTTGCCAAAAATTCAAAATCTGGCTTTCTTCAAATGGCCAACTAAGATGTCCAGGCCCCCTGACATGAGACAGAGAGACCAAAGATGCGAGTATCATAAAATTATTCACCAAGTCTAGGGTGGCCGACTAATTGAATATCTCCTAAAAAAGACTGAATCACCAGGTGTACTTGCCGTACGCCCCGATTCACCTCCACTCGGTGTAATTCACATGATATACAGCTTGTCCCCACTAAACATGGTGAATACAATCTAGTTGCAATAATCCTCCAAACCCAGCTCTGAGTTCAGTATATCAGCCAAACAACCGTTGTTGTCGAACGAAATTAGCTTCTCCAATGCCAATCTCGAAGGGGTCATCATGCCTTATAATAACGCTCTTGTGATTGAGTTACGAGTAAATAAGTTCACCATTGTGCATATCCTGATAAACCAAGGGAGCACCTCTGAGATAATGTACTATAAAACGTTTCTCAAGCTTGGCTTTAAAGATGCGGATCTCATGCTAGCCGATTACCCTCTTTTCGGCTTTAACACCAATTTGGAATACCTCTTGGGTAAGATCGTTTTACCAGTGTGTGCAGACACCAAGACGCTAGAGATTGAATTCATAGTCGTTAAACTTTCATCACCTTATAATATAATCATGGGCCGAACATGGCTCCACGCAATGCAGGTCATACCGGGGAACTTACCATCATCTCTTTCGTTATCCGATTGAATACGACATCGAGCAAATTTGTAGTTCTTCGAAGTTAGCAAAAGATTGTTATCTCATAGCCGTAGAGAAGAAGCCAAAGGAACTGAAAGTGAATTTAATTGAAATTTCGGATTAGGAGAGTCTTGAGAATGTTGGGAAGACCGGGGCTGAGAAAGTAACAGAAACTCTAGACTAAGTGATAATTAATAATAATCGTGAGAATTTTTTTTTGGTCGGCATAGGTCTTAGTGTCGTCGAGCGACAAGAGTTGGTTTTTTTCCTCCTCGACAACATTGATGTCTTTGCATGGTCACCTTACGACATGCCAGGGGTAGACCCCGCCATTGCTATGCATAGCCTGAATGTCAACCCCAAAGCTAAGCCAGTCGTTCAGAGAAGCCGCCGTTCAGCTGCCGTTGTAGTTGACAAAGTTGACAAGCTATTGAAAGCTGGGGCAATTCAAGAAGTTACATATCCCATGTGGTTGTCCAATACTGTCGTGGTAAAGAAGAAGACAGGGAAGTAGCGTGTCTGTGTAGACTTTACAAATTTGAACAAAGCCTCTTTACAAATTTGAACAAAGCCTGCCCTAAGCATTGTTTTCCTTTACCCTAAATTGATCAACTTGTGGATGCAACCACCCAACATTAGTGCATGAGCTTTCTAGACGTTTATAGGTGGTATCACCAAATTGCCATGGATCCGAATGACTAAGATAAAACGACATTTCTCACTCCAAGGGGAACTTATTGTTATAAGGTCATGCCCTTTGGATTGAAAAATGCTGAGGCAAACATATCAAAGATTGGTCAATACCATGTTCAAAGATCAAATCGGCAGAACCAAGAAAGTCTACGTCGATGATATGGTAGTGAAGTCCAAAGGAAATGGTGCACACTTAGTCGATCTTGCCACAACCTTTGATATTCACCTGAAATACAAAATGAAGCTCAACGCCTCAAAATGTGCATTCGATATTGGATCAGGCAAATTCCTTGGCTATATTGTAAATCATTGTGGAATTGAAGCTAATCCGAAACAAATCAAGGCCATCACTGAACTCGGCTCACCAGGGTTGGCCAAAGAAGTTTAGAAGTTAATGGGTATGGTTGCACCACTTAACAGATTTATCAGCCAATCCTCAGATCGGTGTAGGCCATTCTTTCAAACACTTCGACTAGAAAAATTATTTAAATGGACTCTAGAATGTCAAACCGCTCTAGAAGGGTTGAAAACCTATCTTAGTTCCGTCCTACTTTTGGCTACCCCCTCACCAAGTGATGTGTTTATCCTATATCTAACACCATCTAATCGGGCAATAAGCGTCGTCTTGCTTAAGGAGGAACTCGATAAGCAGAAGCGCATCTTCTATGTTAGCAAGGCAATAGTGGACGCCGAAACCCAGTATTTATCCTTGGAGAAGTTAATTCTAACTTTTGTAGTGGCTGTCAGAAAATTGATGCATTACTTTCAAACCTATACCATTAAGGTATTAACCGATCACCTCCTTTATTCAGTAAACAGAATCATCGGAACGAGTTTCCAAATGGGCATTGGAACTCGGACAATATGACCTCTAATTTCACCAAGGATAGCTATCAAGGGGTAAGTTTTGGCTGACTTTGTTGCCAAGTTTACTATGTCTACCTCACATGCTGAGTTAAACCTCCAGAACTAGTCAGCTGCCCAATCACAACCGGAATGGAGAATGTATGTCAGGGATATTTGGCAGTTGTATTGTAACGGGTCATCCAATTAGTGCAGCAATGGGGAAAAAGTAGTTATTATGACCCCCGAAGGAACAGTGGTAAAACAATCGATTAAACTTGACTTTAACGCCTCAAACAACGAGGCCAAATATGAAGCCCTGCTGGTCGACCTTAAAAACTCGCGTCAAATATGAGCTAGACAGTTGTAAATCTTTTGTGATTCAAAATTGGTCACAAATCAGTTAAAGGGTAAATATGCAGCTAAAAATGACTGCATGGCGGTCTACATGAGAATGGTCAACTCCTTGCTTGTGAAATTTAATAGCCATAGACTGAATCAAATTACTCGTGACCAAAATACACATGCCAATGCTCTCGCCTGTTTAGCTTCAGCTGTAAACTCCGAAGTTAAATGAACCATCGAAATGGGTTTCATTTTGGAGCCGAGTATCAGTATCCCCGAATATCCCGTTGTGAACACCATCCAAAGGGAGGCCGAGTTGGATGGCTCCCATTGCTACATTTCTTTCTCCGGAACAATTGCTGGAGGATAAAAAGGAAGCTCACAAGTTGCGGAATAAGGCTTTGAGATATTATTTGGATCCTCAAGAAAAACTTTATAAAAAATCTCTCTCTGGGCTTTATTTGGAATGTGTTCATTCGGACAAGATTGAGGATTTTTTGGCTGAAATACATGAAGGCAGTTGTGGCGCTCATTCAGAAGGTAGATCATTAGCTCACCAAGTCGTTACTCAAGGGTATTGGTGGCCGACTATGCATACCGATGCTGAGGATTATGTTAAGAAATGTGAATAGTGCCAAAAGTTTTCTCCATTAAAACATCTGCTCGTTGAAGAACTGAACTCCGTGACCAGTCCGTGGCCTTTTGCTCAATGAGGCTTGGATATAGTTGGGCCACTGCCAACAGCTCCAAGCAATAAGCAATTCTTTATTGTTGCCACTGACTATTTCACAAAGTAGACTGAAGCGGAACCATTAGTATATATACAAGATGCAGATATCAAGCACTTTGTTTGGAAGAATATCATTACTCGGTTCGGCATATCTAGGGTGCTTATTTCAGATAACGGTACTCAGTTTGATTGTAACGTCTACTAAGAGTTATGCGACATATATGACATTCAGCCTATTTTTTTTCACCATCTTATCCATAGAGTAACGGACATGTAGAGGCTTTCAACAAAGTAGTCTTGGACGACATCCAGAAGCATTTGAAAAAGCCCAAGGGCAAATGGGTTGAAGAATTATCGAGTATATTGTGGGCCCATCGCAATACGTCGAGACAATCTACGGGGGAGACACCATTTGCCTTGTGTTTTGGCAATAAAGCTATCATCCCCCTAGAGATCGGCTTAGAAACCCTTCGATTGAGGGCTTTTGATACATGTTGACATGATATGATGCTGGCCTTGGATATAGATTTACTTGAATAGCGTTGAGATCGGACCCTTGTGACCATGGCGCGATACCAGCAACAACTTGCTAAATCATACAATCAATGAGTGCATCTTCGCCGATATATTCTTGGAGAGTTGGTCCTAAAAAAAGTACTACCTATTACTAAGAATCCTGCGGATGGTAAACTCAGCCCAAATTGGGACAGCCCATAGCAAATCAATTTCATCGCACTCTCCAACATGAATGACAAGAAGTTACCCCGGCCTTGGAATTCAACTCATCTTCCCAAATTTTATCATTAGTATTGATGGTTATGTTAATTTCTTCGTTAATTTTATCATATTAATGTTTGTCGGCTTTTGTGTATATTACCACCTTGTATACGTATAGTCAATCAATGATACAAGATGTCATGTTACTTCCTTGTTTATTTAACTCTGATTGCCTTACCTTTATTTAGCCTCTGAATTCGGACAGAGATCTCTTCGTGCTCAGCACGAAGCGCTATCAATAAGCCTCCGAATTTGGAGCCCTCTTAGTCTGATTATTTCAAACAAGCATAACTGCGTTTTTATTGAGAAGATTATTTCAAACAAACATACTACATTTTTATTAAGAAAACAGCATGACAAATTCAAATTACATTAAGGACATTCATCTTAAGGTCGACCAGTGTCCTAGTTACAAAAGTTGGAAATCAAAGACGAAGTTTATGACACCGATTAACTTTTCTTAGGGTTTGTGGCCTCTTCATCGTATGATTTCTCAGCATCATAGGCCTTGAACAGTATTACATAGTCCTAGTATAATGCCGAAGTAGAATCTACACCCACCGTTTGAAGTGTTTTGGTCCATCTGTCCTTGAAACCACGGTTTTCATATCGGCAAACATCGTTGGCTAGCTTCTCCATTGTCTTGTCAATGCCTATCTTTCTTCTTTCAAAGAAGCCCCTGTTATAAGCTCGAGTCTCTATGGCCTCTCTTGCAAAAATGTTGGCAGTATCATGATCGGTTATCGCATGATCCATGAGATGTTGTGTAATTGTGTCCTTTGATGTTAATGAACTCATTGCCCCCGCCGCCTAACTCAACCACTCTGGCTTTCCAAGCCTCGTTCTCTGTCCTCTCATGGGCTTCCTCAAGTCAGCGCTCCAAATTCTGAATCCGTCTATCTTTGTGTTTAATTTCTTTTTAAGCGGCACGAAGGCGCATGCCGACTTCATACAAACTATAGAGTCCTTTGATAGCCTTGTGGACCCTTTCTCTAAAGACTTCATAGTCTCCCCGATCAGTCATTGATTGGTGCACTTCAAGAGGAAAGATTTGCCGCGTGAATTCAACTGCCACATTCGGGTTGTGGATAATCAAATCGGCTTTGGTTATAGGCTTGTTTCTAATAAAAATCGAGAAGATCAACGGACGTGTCGACCTACTCGGCTCGCTCCAAAGTGAGGCATGGCCACTGGCAGTAAATGAAGAGCCAAGAGAGAGTGAAGGGGGTGTGAAACTTTACATATTCCCCATTGGGTCTCATTCATCATGTTAGGTGTGATAGTGTGTCTATCACACGCTTGATTTTCTAGGCATAAAGTATAATTAGTTTCAACATCTATATGAAGTCAGCCCAACAGGAGCCGAGCACGCAGCCCACTCGGTATATGAGTTAACTTGGTGCTCGGGGGGCAATTGTGGGAGCCAAAAAAAGATATGCCTAAAATGACAAATAGAGCACATCCAAGCCCATTCGAGAGGGCCGAATGATGCCAAAGCCCACTGGACTGAAAGTCATTGTCGAATAGACACAAAAGATAAAATGAAGAGAAACAATTGTGTTGTACGTCGAAGCCAAGTATATCAAGTAAGTCAACATGGTCCTATTAAGTGGCACCAGGCTATCCCTTTCTATAAAGTGTGGTAGGAGATAGTCCTTGACAGAATAATGATGAATGACTAAGTTACATAGAGAAAATATTAAGAAAAATGACTTTATAAAAGGAAAAGAGAAGTTGAAGGAGGAGGTATGTTCTAAAAAATTTATACCTTAAGAAACCAAAAGCACTAATCTTTCTGTAGAAGTTAATTTGCTCATCGGAGTACTAATTCCGACACCATCGAGCGAAATTTTACTTCTGCTCTAGGTGACAATTGAAAAGATCTTGCAAGGGCTCGTTTGAAGCGAAAAATTATTCTAAAACCACCTCCCCACCCTACAAATAATAATACAAATTGACAAGCTCTCCAATAATAATGTTCCAATCATTGGATTGAGGTTGTCGAAAAGAAAGCTAAATTGAGAGTCATTTGTTTGGATGTTTTTGTATGTACTTACCACCACTTGATTCGTTAGTTATTTTTGTATCAACGGCCACTACATATGTTAGCACCCATTTGATTCATTTTAAATTCCCATATGTTTTTATACTTTTGAAGGAAATAACTCACTATTCAGCAGTTTTAAAATATTATATTGTATTATTCACATTAAATATAAAAATTTTATATTTTAATTTTTTTATCATTTTATTTTTGAAATTTTATATTATTAAAATTATATATTGACATTATCGCATTTTAAAATTTTTAATAATTTAATAATTATAAATATTTCAAAATAAAATAATATAAAAATTTGTCCTTGTTCACGTGGTGCTCCCCAATTCTATAGTTTACCTTACAATTAATATGTTGCCATGATCATTCCATAAGTGGATAGTATGTGATTAACCTTCTACCAATCTATTACTTTGTATTATTATGGTCAAGTGGGGTAGTTATTTAACTTCTAGTGCATGTTTGGCTTAATGATTAGGCCATATTTAGGTGTTTGAATTGGACCTCTCCTTGTCCCATTCTTGAGTGAGGTTTCTAAAATTTTCTAAGCCACTTAAAACTTCCAAAGGCACATGCATTGAATCCCCCACCGATATTAAAGCGCAGATAGATTGTTGCTGTATTTGTATGGAAAAGAAAGAAAGAAAGAAAAAGTCTTTATGCCAACCAATGTCACATATTAATCAAGTCTTATGAGAAGTGCCTAATTATTGGTTGATCAAAAAACAATCATAGAACATTTTATTTAGCGATGTGTTAATTTGAGCCTTTATAATTTTTACATTAATTAAGATTTTTTGGACTTTCAAATATCATTAAATCTTTAATAGTCAGAATCGCCCTTCAAATAATGATTATCTAGAAAGGAATATGATGATTTGACATTTATTTTAATTTTTAAAACTTTAAAATTGAAAAAACTAAAAAAAAAAAAAATTATGTGCAAAAAAAAAAATTAATTTTTTTGGAAAAATTGAATTATTTTTTTATGCAAAACTGAAAATTTTGTGTCTATAAAGGAGCATGATGATGGAACATTGATGCGCAAAATTGGAAAAAAAAAAAAAACTTTAAAAATAAAAAAATTGATAATGCTCTCAGTTTTAAAACAGGAAAAAACTGATAATGTTATCGACTTTATTAGATAGTTGAATTAAATCAATAAATAGAATGGCAAAAACGTTTAATCTCATGCTCTATTTTTTTTTTTCAGTTAGTGAAATAATTATTTGGAAAATTACTATGCAAAATTGATAGATAATGTTCTTAGTTTTAAAATTTGGAAAAAACTGATAATATTATCAGTTTTACTAAATAAAACTTATTGGTTCAAAAATCTTAGATAGAATTTGAGCTACTATAATATTTGTAAATAGGACTTTTAGGTAATTAACTCTAATTTTTATTTTAAATTTATAACCTGCACAATCAAAACATTTTTTTTAATTAATTAATTAATTTTTTTGCCTGCCTTAAATCACATAATATACCTAACTTTTACAATCAAAATAATTTTGATAATTAAAAAATCAAATCATGTAAAAATTCTTACTTCTATGAAAAATAGAAATACAATGTGACCTTGTTCTTCAGACTTGTGGCACTGAGAATGGAATTTCGTCGCAGAAATAAATCTTTAGTGACGAAATAATGTACTTATCGCAAAAAGTCATGGTGAAGGGCTCTCTCACCACCTCCACTTGAGTCTTTCTTAGCCTTCCTCTTGTCATTTTGGCACTTTTTTACTTTGCATGTTATTTCTTTCTAGTAAAAATTACTAATATATCTAAAATCTTAAATTGCTAGAGAAAACAGTAAATTTATTATATTAATATCTTTAAAACGTCCTTTCAGATTTTCTTCTATAGGCGAGTAAACACTTCAATTTTTGGATGAATCAGTAATTAATAATTTACCATAATACTAGAGCAAAATCTTAATTTTGTACATTCATGTCCGGAATAGCTCAACTCATTATTTTAATTTGCTCAATACATGACTTGTATTTCCATATTAATGAGATGTTATATGTGGACAATGGAAAACTTTTCAGGATTTCAGGAAATAAAAAAAAATTGAAAAAAAAAATCAGGTATTGTGGTCAAACTCATCAAGTAGAGCTGAACTCAGGAAAATGATATGTTGAATGGGACAAATCAAATTATCAGTTTTTGATCTATTTCAGTACACTTGACATGGCATTTTTTTTGATCTATTTCAGTACACTTGACATGCCTTCCTCTTAACATTAATTTCTTTTCTTTTTTTTTTGTGAAAGAAGTATAAAAATTTGTGAAAATGTTAATCCATTTAGTTTTAAGACTTGTTTTTATGAACTAATTAGTTCTTTTTGTTTTGAAAAGTTGTATTTATTTAATCAGCAATGATAGAGACCCCTTTTGTGGAGGACCCCCACAACCCCCTTGGTGTAGATCAGTAAGGGGGTTGTGGGGGTCCTCCACCAAGGGGGTCTCACTCATTTTTCTTATTTAATTTGGTGTCATTTGAGTTTGTATCCTTTTTTGATTCATTTTTTCAATTTTCTGATTTATTTTTGGGATAGAAATGGAAAAGTGAGGTGTAGAAGATTCTTTTTTAGAGAAATGGTAACTGAAGTGTTGATTGTCGAGTATAAAAATCTACATTTCTGTTCATGTGATTTTCTGATGCTACATTAGAGTGTTAGGTTTGGAAAAAGAATACTAAGGAGTTTTTGTGTGTTACATTGATTGGAGTGTTACATTTAGAAAAAATACGCTAAGAATTTTTTTTGAAATGTTACGTTATTATGTTTGAAAGAAGTATAATAAGCAGTTTTTTAGTGCGTTACATCGGAATATTACGTTTAAAAAATGTATACTAAGGAATTTTTTAGTGTTATATTGATTAGAGTGTTACTTTCAAGAAAAATACACTAAGGAATTTTTGTGGAATGTTACGTTGTTATGTTTAAAAAAAGTACACTAATAAGTTTTTTAATGTGATACATTAGAGTATTACGTTTTCAGAGTGTTATATTAGAGTGTTATGTTTAGAAAAAGTATACAAAAATATTTTTAAAGTGTTACATTTAGTAATTTTAATATTATGAGAAAACTCACATTTGTCCGTCAACATATAGCACACGCGTGTTTATACTTTACCTTTTATATAATTCACGCTAAAATGAGACATTTGGATTTATAAGAAAAAAATGAGAACTAAACAATTTATAAGATCACTATTTAAAATTTATTGATGTTTTATCCTAAAAACTAATGGGTACTTTTGTTTCGTAAGTAATTATTCAATATTATTGATGGTACTAATGTGATAATATCACAAACACATTTTGAGCTTTGATTTTCGTGGCATTCACAGAAAATTCACATGAATTTCACAAATATTAAGAATTAGAATGTATTTGTTATAGGGTCCTGTTATGGTGTGCAATCCCTTAAGGTTGCACACCATATACAACCAACACAAAATGTGTAAGTGGAAGGTGTAAACATAAAACAAGACAACAAACAGAAAGGCGTAAGAAAACTTCATTTCTAATATTGTCATACCTCACACTTCATAATTTTAGTTTTTTTCGTTTATTTTCATTTTTTAGCAAATATTTTTAAAATTAATTTAAAAATTTTAAATTTCAACGTTCAATTCGACGAGATGAGCTAAAAAAATTTTAAAAAATCAAAAAAAAGTCCAAAAGTGACAAAAATAGTAATTTTTTTTGTGTACTTATTTTGAATTCTTTTTTATAAATTTGTCTACATAAAATAAGTTAAAAAAATAAAATTTTTTGATAAAAATTTTAAATTTTTTTTGAAAGAAGTGACTTATATAATTCAAGCCAAACAGTGAGGCCGAAAAGCTGTTACTAAATACAGTAATTGATGAGTTTAGATGAAGATTATAAATTTAGAATTATTTATTCCATTTGTTCCTCGCAAATGGGAACTGGAATCTAACCTAGTGCCTACTGCCTAGTTGTAGCTCTTATTGCCTGTGTAATTTTTCTAACTATAAAAAGAGAGGGAGAGAGAGAGTTTTTGTTGGGTGGAGGCCCGCATACTCGGGTATTTTGTTTTATTGAGTCCGGCCCGGGTGGTGTAATAAACCGGTAAGAAACGGGACTGGTAGGTTCGGGTAATCAGCCTCCTTTCATGGGTCTCAACCCAAGCTAAGGCATTGGGTGTCTCTTTCTCCATAGAAGCATATATATATATTTGTGTCCTCATCTCTTGGTATAGTGTAGTTGGTTATGAAGAAATCCTTAAGTTGCTAGCTTCTTTTTTTTTTTTTTTGATCAGTCAAAAAGAGATTTATTGATGATAAACGCAAAGAACATGCAAATTATATCAACAAATTAGGAAAGTGCACCAAGCATTATAGCCACCTCACAATCTCAACTAGGTTGGCACCGCAAAGGAAGCCCAATCATCTACAAGCACTTAACCCACGATTGGTAAGAAGCCAATCAAGAGCAACTAAAACAAAAAAAAAAAAAAAACAGAATAACAACATCAAACAGAACAACATACAACAGCAGCTTGCATACAATAGTAGGCCAAACTGTAGAGCAACATACACCAGCAGCATGCAACAGCAGCACACAACATGAATCCGCCAGCAATACTGTAGACTAGATTCCGGCTCCAACAGCCCACCAAGACCTTCAAAACCAGCCACAGCTCCTGGGCTCCTCACTTGATGCAATTCCTAACTTGATGTAGATTTGTTACAAACTGATGAATAGAATAATCGCTTCCTACCCTACTAGACTTCATCCACATGGTCTGTCTAACCTTGATGATGTCGTAGAGGACTTCAAAATTGGGTTAAACCTGGTTGAAAATAACTTCATTTCTGTGTTTTCAAACAGACCAAAAAATTACTAAAGGTAATACTTTCCAAATCTATAATACCTTTTTTTCAAACTTCCAACCATTCTACCACTGCAACAAGCTATCCACTGAGCCTAGAATAACCCACTACACACTCTATCATTTGATGATGCTGGACCATATTCTTCAAACGAACGGACAATGAAGCATTATGTGGTTAAGTGATTCCTCCCCTGAGTTACACAAAGCACAAACAGTATCCACATTTGTAGTAACAACTCCAATTTTTTTCAAAAACTCAATTGTTTTAATTCTCCTCTTCCACACCAACCAAGCAAAGAATTGAGACCTTGGGGGAGCTGCATTATTCCATATCAAAACAGATAAATTTTTCATTGATCCAACAGTCAACTCACACCAGTTAAACACTGACTTAACCTTGAAACAACCTGAACTGTCAGCTTTCCAGATAATACTGTCCAGACTCTCCAAACATATTACTGGCCCTGTTCCTAACTCCATTTTCAAGTTGCTCAGGTCCTCCTCTTCCCATGCGAATAAATTCCTTCTAAAGTTGAAACACTACTCGGCATCACTAACTTTATTAGCCAACATCTCTTTCAAAGTAACCTCTTTGTCATTTGAAATACTAAAAAGCCTCGGGTATTTCTTTTTAAGACAACCTCTGCCCAGCCAAGCATTCTCCCAAAACATAATCCTACTCCCATTACCAATTTTAATCTCAACATTTTCCCTAAAAAAATGATGAAGTATGGGATTTGAATGTGCTACTGATAATATATCACTCCACATCCTAGAGCTAGAATTATCAACCATGTGGAATGGAAACCATCTCCCACCAGCATATCCATATCTACTGCAAATTAGCTTTTTCCAAAGTGCATCATCTTCAGATCCAAACCTCCACCACCACTTGGCAAGAAGGCTATCATTTACTGTTTTCAAGTCCCTTATGCCTAATCTCCTAAACTTTTTACCAGTTGCAACATCCTTCCACTTCACTAGATGGATCTTTCTCTTCAAATCAGTATCACCCCACAAAAAAGCTGCTTGAATCTTCTCAAGCTCCTTTACTATTCCAAGAGGTATCCTGAAAATTGACATGTAATAAATTGGTAAATTGGCTAGCATAGATTTAAAGAGTGTCACCCTCCCAGCAAAAGAAAGCATTCTTTTCTTCCAACCAGAAAATTTAGTTTTAAACATGTCCATCATAGGTTTCCATGATTGCTTTCTTCTAGGATTAGCCCCTAATGGCAAGCCCCAATATTTGAAAGGTAATTTATGACTTGTGCAATTAAGTCTGGAAGCAAACTCAGCAATTGTTGCCTCATCAATACGCACTCCACTGACAGCACTCTTGTGATAATTAAACCAAACACTACTTCAAAACACCTTAACACTCGCTTAATATTTGTGACCTCCACCCAATTTGCCTTGCAAAATAGAATTGTGTCATCAACGAATTGTAAATGCAAAACATTCACTCCACCAGCCCCAATAGTAGCCCCTCTTATAAGGCCTAACTCTTTTGCTCGAACGAGAAACATATTTAAGCCTTCAGCTGCAACATTAAACAAAAAGGGGGAGATTGGATCCCCTTGCCTCAAACCTTTCTGTGGAATCACTTCCTCAGATGGAGACCCATTCACAAGAATTGATATTCTAGCTGAAGATAGGCAAGCTTTCATCCATTCCACCCATTTTGACCCAAAGCCAAATTTTCTCAACATATCAAACAAAAAATTCCAGTTTACTGTGTCATACACCTTTTCAAAGTCAAGTTTTATAATTAGCCCACTTCTTTTGGTTCTTTTCTACCAATCTACCACTTCATTTGCAACCAATATGCCATCTAAAATATTTCTCCCACTCAAGAATGCAAACTGGGCTGAACTAATGATGCTTGGTAATACAATCTTAAATCTGCTGGCCAGGGTCTTGGATAGAATCTTGGACACTGAATTTATAAGACTTATTGGCTTATAGTCCTGAATAATGGCTGGACTATGCCTCTTAGGAATTAAAGAAACAAAAGAAGAATTCAAGCCCTTCACCAACTTGCCATTCTCATGGAACTCGGCCATGAAATTGAGAATATCAGTTTTCATAAACCTCCACCCCTTTTGCATGCTAATCAAATTAAATCCATCGGGCCTAGGTGCTTTATTCCCATCACACTCCTTGATTGCCACCCAAACTTCTGATTCAGTAAACTCTTTTTCTAACAACTCAGCTTGAGATGGATCAATGGACTTATACATTCCTCCAATCTTGGGCCTAACCTTTCAATTTTCTACAAAAGCTTCACCAAAATATCTTGTAATTTTTATCCTTATCTTTGCAGGGTTATTAAAAGAGTTACCCTTAATTGTAATGGAGTCCATCAAGTTCCTACTCTGCCTCTTTGTAGCCAAGACGTGAAAGAATCTAGTATTCCTATCTCCTTTTAATGCCCAATCTGCTCTAAATTTCTGTACCCAAATCCATTCCTTCATTTTCCTTAGCTTGCATAACTTCCCTTTAACCTCTCTGCTTCTAACTATTTCATCATCATGCAAAGATCTCTCATCTGTAGCAATTTCTAAAGCCTGCAATTCTTCCTCTGCTGCTTTGATTTTGAACTCAACATTCCCAAAAACTTCATTATTCCACACTTTCAGTGCTTCTTTCAAAGCTTTCAGTTTGGCCTTCAGCCTGAAACCCGCCCATCCAACCACATGAGTGCTAACCTAAACTTCTCTTACCTTGTTCATGAAAGTGGGATGAAGAACCCATGCATTTAGGAATCTAAATGGCTTAGGTCCCCAATCTCTGTCACCTTCCATTAAAATTATAGGGCAATGATTTGATAACATCCTTGACAAACCTCAGAGTTTGAAACTAAACCACTCAAGCCATTCTACATTGACTAGGAATCTGTCTAACCTGCTCCATTTATGCTCTTCCTATGTATTGCACCAGGTATACTTTCTTCCCAACATTGGAACATCCAATAACTCCAATTCATTTATAAAATCATTAAACTCATTCATACCACCATTGCTTGAATTGCACCTTTTCCTTTCTCCTACTGACCTAACTTCATTAAAATCACCCCCAATGCACCAGGGTTTAGGGAACGAGGGTTTTAAATTACCCAATACTTCCAAAAATTTCCTCCTCAAGCTTCTATCATTCGGTGCATAAACATTAACTAGCACACATTCTAATGACTGGTGAAGTTTACCTGAGAGTATTAGACAATTTCTACTACTGCAGCAATCGCCCAATTGAAACACCTCAGGTCTCCACACACAGAACAAACCATCTGCATTACCATCAGTTTCTACATCCATAAAGCCAACCTCATCATAAGGCCACAAAGATTTGACAAATTGCTCTGTAATGCCTAATCTTTTGATTTGACAAATTGCTTTGTTAATACATCATTTGGTGTGGGTTTGATTTTTTCTCACTGCGCAAGTCCTAACTTAACTGGAGTTTGTATTGAGAGGTCGGTGCAAATTCTCAGGTCATAGTCTCTCGTTTGAAACGAACAACAGGACACCTTGATAATCTCGACACATTATAGTCTTTCATCTGAAACAAATAACAAGATAACTTGGTGATCTCGACATGGGCACTGCCTTAAACCTGTGGGTGGATGTGAGAATTTTCTTGTAACAAAATATATATATATATATATATAAATAGTAATATTGTATATTCAAAAATTCTATTTAAAGATATTAATATATAATTCAAATTCATTTTTACATATGAATTTTCAACAAAAAAATTCCTTAATTTCCAAACTGCATATAAAATAAGGTTACTCCTATTTATAAAGAAACCAATCTTTAGTTACATATATTTTTGTATAGTAAATTTAAATAATAAATAAAATTTCTTTTAAAAAAATGAAAGAAATTATAAAGCCCTTAACACTTTTAATAAATGCTACGAAAATCAAATAAAATAGACTTTGCTCTAACCTTCATGTCTAGAATTTTTTAGTTCCATAATTTTTGTTTTCCAAGCTAAAATAAAGTGGCCAATTTTTCCAAGTTCTCAATTTTTTAGGCTTTTTGATATTTGAAGAATTCTCAAAAAAATAAATAATAATAACAATAGTAATTTTTCTTGTCTAAAAGCTCAACAAAATAATAGACCCTTATCTTAAGGCTCAACACAAAAAATAAAACTCTTTATTATCCAAAGGCATATTTAAATAATATATATATATATATACATATAAAACTTCTGCGAATGCTAAAAAAAACTCCGTCAATAGGTCCTCAATAAAGAATGAATAAGGCACATTCTTTGCCCAAAGTTCTAACAAGAGAGAATAAATAAATAATCTAAAAGCTTAACAAAATCTATCATTGTTCAAGTGTCCTCAATAACAAAAGTGGTAAAAATCATCTTAATTACAAAAGTAGATATGGAATTGAATCGAAAAAATTTACAATCTTAAAATCACAAATATATAAAAATTCCGAACTTGCAGGGTGAAAAACACAAACTTTTTCATTTACTCAAATTATTTTTTACTTTTTTGTTTAATTTAATTCAAAATAATTATGATTTTTACAAGACATTTTACTCATTAGATGTTGTCAAGTGAATGGTAGGCCCTTAAAAAAATTAGTTTCATCATGATGAAGCATAAAAGGTAATTATTAGGATCTTGATGGAAACAATAAAAGAGGAGGATCATAAGAAAGATCAATCTCCAACCCCACATAAATTTTCATGCAAAAAAAGCACCCAATTGTTCCTCTAAAGCTTTTCTTGTGCTATAATTTTGCATCTTCCTCAATCTTTCTTTTTCTTTTTAAAATTTTACATTTATAAGATTTTGAGATGGCAATAGATTCATATAATGATCATCTTGGGATGTTTCTTTAAGATCAAATCTATTACTAGACTTTGAATTTGATTGCTAATGAAAGGGACAAAGAAGAACATAGATAGATGGACAAATTAGTTTTTAATTGCATCAATTTTACCCTTAAATTTTATAAATCATTTCAATTTAGTCTAATCAACATGCATCAACTAACTTCTTATTCTTTTTTAAGAAAACAACGCTCTTAAGAGGTACATTATGTGGTGAATAATGTTATATCTACCAATTAATGTACTAATTAGTATATTAACAGATGATGTGGCATAATTTTAGAGGTTTTAGATATTTGTAATTTGTATAATAGGTGAAGTCAGTAATAATGACATAACACTAGTTAGTACACTAATGTGTATATTAATTGATGCATGTAGTACCACCGCTATATGGTTGTTTAGGACCGTTCTTTGCAACTTTTTCAACAAGATTGATTTTCATATTTCCATAATATTAAAAAAAAAAAAAAAATTAAAAATTTCAACTTACCCTTGTTGGTAACTTGTGTCCCACCATGTCCTAGACTATGTTTAGAAATCACCATGTAAAAATTGAGGTGTAAACTGTTTTACAGTTTGATTATAAGGAGCAATATTGTATAGAACTATTTTCTTATTTCCGTACCATTGAAAAGGAAAACTAAACTTGCAAAATAAAGAAAAGTTAAAAAGGTTTAAGTATTGTAGCATTGCTCCTTTTTTTTTTTTTAATGTAGTTTTTTGGCAATTTAGATCTCTTCTACCACCTCATTGCTACTACCACCTCCACCACTTCCACCCCCACCACCACCACCACCACCACAACCACCAATACATTAGTTTTAAGGTCACAACCAAACACATGAAAATGTTTTCTACAAATAACATTTTTTGGAGGGAAAAAATCATTAAAATCATTTTTCATTTTCATCGAAACAAACGGAGCGCAAGTGTTGTAACTTTGCTTCTTTTTTGTGTGTGTGATTTTTTAGGAATTTAGATTTTCAGCTTTCTTCTTCAATTATCTATTGTACCTAATCATACTACTATTAATATAAAATGAAACGAAGTTCTTTTTCTTCCACGAAAAGGAAAAAAAAAAAAAAAAAAAAAGGCAACGAGAAAATAAGATAATAAAATATTGCATTCCACTAAAAAGGAATGTGCAATGCACAAGCCTAGAAAATCATGACTCGCGTGCGCCTATTAGTACTTAATTAACTTGGTAAAAAGTGGCTAATTTGTTGTTAAGTTGACAATCTTTTGTGTTTTTCTTTTTGATTAGACATAATTAAGCCAAAAGCATTATAGGATCATCATATAATACACACCAAGTAATCTTTATTTATCATAAGTAAACTGTTCTATGGATGGATATTATTGAAACCGATCTAATCACAATGAAATTAAGTGGGGGCTATAGGAAAGAAGAAAAGTAAAAGCTACTCACTTTGGAAGTACTTAAGTAAAGTTTAAGCACTTAGACATGATAATTAAATATGTTAATGGAAAGGAAGTGCTATATTGTGTGACAAACTGCTAAAAAATGGCTTAAGAAACTTCACTATGAAGCTTAGACTTATTTAAAAGAAGACAACTATATAAACAACAACAACAACAACAAAAATTAGGTAAAAGGTTTTGTATAATTTAAAAGGATGTTCTTTTGCTAATTATTGTTTCTTTTTCTTTTTTTCCTTCTTTTTTTCTTCTCTTTTTCTTTTTGCTTTGCGAAAGTACTTTCTTTGGAAGCAGAAAGAACAATATAAGTTGACAATCCAGGCATTGTTGACTTGTACAATATAAACTAATAGTTGATACGCACAAATTGCTTAGATGTCCTCTTCCTCTTCCTTAATATATACCTAGTCTAGAGCTAGTCCTCATCATATCATTTTAATAAGCGCGAATGGCACTAAACGTCCTTATAGTTTGGGCCTTATGTCATTTTAATTCTTGACTATTTAATTGTAACATATTTGATCTTAAATTTTAAATTTTGTTTTAAATAAGAACAATTGAATATACCATTGCTTAATCTCAAGGGTAAAGTCATCAATTTGATAAAATATAAACTAATTTGACAAAAATAAATGTCAAAAAAAATATTTTTTATTTTTTAAAAATTATTTCTACTCACCAAAGATAAAATTATGTAAAATTGATTAATATTTTACACATTATTTATTTTTTTATCAAATTAATTTTTATTATGTGTTTCGATGATGACCATATAATATGTGGTTGTTTTTTATTTTATTAAATTAGTTTTTGTTTTTCCAAAAGTAAAATATGGTGAAAACTTTGATATCATTATTAAACCAATTCATTAAATAAAAAAATCAAAAACTAAAAACATTTCATATATTAAGTATTGATTACACATTAAAAGCTTAACAACTACCCATTACATGATTATCATCCAAACACATAACAAAAATTAATTTGGTAAAAAAATAAATAAATGTGTAAAAGATTTATCAATTTTACATAATTTTATCTTTGATGGGTAGAAATAATTTTGTAAAATTCAAAAATATTTTTTGGCATTTATTTTTATCAAATTAGTGTATATTTTATCAAATTGACGACTTTGCCCTTGAAATTGAGCAATAGTATCTTCAATTGTCCTTATTTGCAACAAGATTTAAAATTCATGGTCAAATGTGTTACAATTGAAAAAACAGAGACTAAAGTGATACAAGTCACAAACTATAGGGACTGGTAGTGTAATTCGTTCTTTTAACAATCTATCAAGTTACTTAGAATAGCACCCCAAATCCAAATCTAATTTGCCAAAGTAAAAAATGTTTTTTTATTTTTTATTCTTATATTACAAAATAAATTAATATATTAATTAATTAAATTAAAAATTATTAGGTATCATTCTTTGTTGTTAATTACTATGGGATCCCGAGATTTTGCTCGTAGGAGTTAATTAAGTGCTCTGTGAACTTTTGTTGCTCTCTATGACACTTCCATACAATTATGTTAACTATACAATATAATTTGGGAAAATTATGTGTGATAAATGTCCCAAAATCCTGTAGGTGCTTAAGCAAACAAAAGAAAAGAAAAGAAAAGAAAAGAAAAATATCCATATATTCCATCAAAGAAAATAAAAAATTATATATGATAGATGTCCCAAAATCCATGTATCTAGCATTCTCCTTTTGATCTTTTGATAAATTTAGCTAAATTTAGCTTGAATCAGCACACAACCACAAAAGAAAAAGAAAAACAAAAAGTGAAAGAAAAACCAAAAAGGAAGAAACAATTATTAGCTATACAGATTGAAAATCTTTTGCATGACCCATGTCCTTTCATTGCAATCTTCATATGAATCCATTTCTTGTAATGCACGATGATATTTTATTAATATTTATATATAGTTTCACAATAAAGAAAGTGTGTGTATTCACAAAGATTAGACTACAGTAAGTTTTGCTAATGCCTTTTGTTTATGTGGACTTTAATCTACATGGAAAGTTCTCACTCTGATGATTGCAAGATTCCTATTAAATAAGTTCAAATAAGAGCTTTTTGAAGTCTTTCTTTAAACGCAAACAAAACTTCATATTCCATCAAAGCTTCATTGTGCACTAATGATATATCATGTATCCATTTGACAAAGACACTTTGATATGAGGGAAAGGGAGAGAGAACAATTCAGACAATCTTTTGAAAGATTGAGGCAGCATTCCTCAAGCCATGGTTAATTATAGTGATGGAAATGTCACTTTATGAAATACTATCTACCTAAAAAGTATATATTTTAAAAGTGTACAAAGTTTGATTGTATGATTTATATTTAAAAAATAAAATAAAAATTGTTGGATTGAGATGGTGTAGATTTAAATTGAGTGTGATGTGGGACATGTTCTTTGTTTGATTTTAGCCTTTTAGTTGCTTTTTAGCTAATGAGCAAAAGAAAAAATCTCTGTTATTTTTTGGCTAAAAAGATGTTTTTTAAAAAAACCCTAATGGTCTACTCAACTTTTTATTGACAAAAAATTAATTTTTTTAACATTTAACAAACGCATCAGCTGTTTTAAAAATAATTTTATCTTAAAAAAGCTATTATCAAACTAATCTATATTTTAAATTTTAAATATTTTTTCTAGGGCGAATTATATTAACGGTCCCTATAATTTGAGATTTGTGTCTCTTTGGTCCATAACTTTTCAATTGTGATACGTTTGATTCAGAATTTTGAATCTTGTTTCAAATAAAGACAATTGAAGTTACCATTACTCAATTTCAAGGGCAAAATTGTTAATTTGATAAAATATAAATGAATTTGACAAAAATAAATGTCAAAAAAATATTTTTGAATTTTTAAAAATTATTTCTACCCACCAAAGATAAAATTGTGTAAAATTTATAAATTTTTTACACATTTATTTATCAAATTAATTTTTATTATGTGTTTGGATGATGATCATGTAATAGGTGGATATTAGGATTTTATTGTGTAATCGATATATTTAATATATGAATTATTTTTATTTTTGAATTTTTTGATTTAATGGATTGGTTCTCTATTTTGGTTAATGGATCACCAACAGCTGAGTTCAGACCTCAGAGAGGGCTTAGACAAGGTGATCCATTATCACCATTCCTCTTTAACATTGTGGCTAAGGGTTTAAACATCTTGTTGGGCAGAGCTTTACAAATGGGGTTGATTAAAGGGGCAGCTGTTGGATCTAATGGTGTAAAGATAACCTACTTGCAGTTTGCCGATGACACAATATTGTTTTGTGAAGCTAATTGGGAGGAGGTTGTCACCATCAAAAGGATCTTGAGATGTTTGGAAATATTGTCAAGGCCAAAGATTAACTACCATAAGAGTGTGGTAAGTGGGATTGGGATTAATGATGATTTTCTTGAAAAACTTGCTGCTAAACTAAATTGCTTGCATCAAAGATTGCCACTCAAATATTTGAGTTTGCCTTTGGGAGCTAATTCAAGGCGAAGAAGGACTTGGCAACTAGTGCTTAATAAATGTAAACAAAAATTGGCTTCTTGGAAAATGAGATTCTTATCATTTGCAAATAGGTTGACATTGATTAAGTTTGTGTTATCTTCTTTACCAGTATATTACTTATCTTTGTTTAAGATGTCAGAAGGGATGGCAAACGAGTTTGAAAAGATTTAGTCTAGATTTTTATGGGGAGCTGATAAGCTTAGGAGGAAAATTCACTTGGTTAAATTGGGGGAGATCACTCAAAGTAAAAGTCAAGGGGGTTTAGGAATTAGAAAGGTTAGACTTTGGAATCACTGTCTTCTGTTGAAATGGTGGTGAAGATTTGGAACTGAAGATAATGCTCTTTGGAAACAAGTGATATGCAGTAAATACCTATAGGTTGGAAGAGGATGGTGGCCTTTACCTATTGAAAATAACAAGCTATCCATGATCTGGAGAGATATAGTGGGTGTTGCTGGCTTGTGTCTTGAGCTGGTGGATTTCTTCAAGCATAACATAGTTCTGAACATTGTTGATGGCAGGAGAACAAAGTTCTGGATTGACACTTGGGTTGAAAATACTTGCTTAAAAGATGAATTTCCCAAATTATATTATGTGTCTTTGGACAAAACTAAGACTGTGGCAGGGGGGAGGAGCAAAGGAATTGGTATTCAAAAATGGAGGTTTAACTTCAAAAGAGTTTTGTTTCAGTGGGAAATGGAGGAGTCGGGGAGGCTGAATATGTTTTTACTCAATGCACCAATGCTTAGGCTTGGTAGGTTGGATAATATCAGATGGAATGCAGATAAATCTGGTTTATTTACTATTGTTTCTGCCTATAACTGGAATATTTTATCTTCTAAGGATATTAGCAAAGTAGCTGGGTTCATTTGGAAGAATGTGACTCCATCAAAGGCTCAGTTTTTTGGTTGGTTATCATGAAAAGGAAGATTAAGACATCCTACTTTTCTCAAAGGCTTGGTGTTCTTAGTAGTAGGTCAAATGTGAACTGTATCTTCTGTAATAATGATTTGGAGACTATCAATCATGTGTTTCTGTTCTGCCCTTTTACCTAGAGAATTTGGTCCAAAATTTTGGATTGGTAGGGAGTAAAATGGGCAATACCTGGGTCTGTAGATAGCCTTCTTCTTTGGTGGGCTGGTACAAAACTCAAAAAACAAGAAATGGTGCTCTAGAACATTATTCCGTTGGCAGTACTCTGGTCCATTTGGAGGCAACGTAATGACAGTATCTCACAGGTAGACTTTGAAGAGTTGTGTGATGCTATCAAGATTAGGATTACATTATGGATTAGATCTTCTTTCCCCTCTTTCAATTGCTCTGTGAATGATATTGTGTATAACCTGCAGCAAGTGAAGTATTGCTTCTAGGATATATTTGGTTTGCAGATTGCAGTTGAGTTTGGTGTGGTGTGTTGTGGCTACTGTGTGATTTTTCTTTTTTCTTTCTCCTTTGTATTGTGTTGGTTTCTCACCAACTTTTTGTGGTTGTGCTAGCAGATGATTAGGCGTCCTCCTCGATGCCATTCTAGTTGGGATTGGGGTAGTTCGTTGTGATACTTTTGCACTTCCACCTCTTTATTGATGTAATTTCATATGAAATGTATGTTTTTCATCAATAAAGGTTTTTTTGCTGATAAAAAAAAATAATGATATCAAAGTTGTCCCATATTTGACTTTTGAAAAAATAAAAACTAATTTAATGAAAAGAAAAACAACCACCCATTATATGATCATTATCCAAACACATAATAAAAATTAATTTGGTAAAAAAATAAATAAATGTGTAAAAGATTTATCAATTTTATATAATTTTATTTTTGGTGAATAGAAATAATTTTTAAAAATTTAAAAATATATTTTTGATATTTATTTTTATCAAATTAGCTTATATTTTATCAAATTAACGATTTTACCCTTAAAATTGATCAATGATATCTTTAATTGTCCTTATTTAGAATCAGATTTAAAAATTAGGATCAAATATATTACAATTAAAAAATTAAAATCCAAAATAACACGAGTCTCAAATTATAAAAACTGTTAGAGTAATTCACTTTTTTTTTTATAAATATATACCATTGAGAATCATTCCTACCACTTCCACCATTGAGAAACCATGTCTATATATATGACATAAAATCATATTGGGCATCATGTGTCCTCCACTCCCCTAAACTTTTTCCTGCCTTTTTAATTTCAAGAGCTCCATTGAAGTTTATTTATGGTTTTAAACAGTTAGTTCAAAGTTTGATTAGACATGAGTAGGGACCTTACTTTCTCGTGATATAAAGTGCATTTGTCGATAGTATTTTTTTTTTTTTGATTTGGAATAGAATAATAAATCTACAAAGATATAAATCAATCATAAAATTAAACATAAAAATATATATAGACAGATAATAAAAATTAAATTAGACCTCACTAACAAAATTTAAAAAAAATTATTTATTCATATATATTCTGTATCCGATTTTACAATTGATTTTGTGTTGATAATAACTGTTTAGAGAAAATAAGCATGCATTTATGAAATTAATGTCCACTACGGCCCCGTTTGGTAGAGCTGTGGAAAATATATTATAAATTATAGCTTAACAGATTATGACTTGTAACTGTGAGCATAAGTTGTCAACCTGTTTGGTGCAGCTGTGAGATTATGGATTTAAGCAGCAGAGTAGTATTTGGTTAATAAGCTGTAAAATAGCTTTTTACTGTATAATTGTCCTTTCTGCCCTTATATGATATAAAAATGATTATTTTGTCATTTTTTTTCATTTTTAATTTAAAAAAAAAATTCATTAATAAAAGTTAATATAATTAGTATTAATTAGTATCAATTAATATAAAAATTGATACATTTGCTAAAAATGTAATGGAAGTATTATTGTCACAATTATTTTCCATTATAAATTAATAAGTATCAATTAATTGCTTAATTAGTATCAATTAATACTAAAATTATTAATTAGTTTCAATGGCTTAATTAGTCTCAATTAATATTAAAATTATTAATTAGTATAAATTAATATTAATATTTAATTTTTATTAGTATCAATTAATACTAATAATCAACAATTGTTATTAATTAGTATCAATTAATAATTAATTCATTACAAAAGTATACAATATTAATTTATTAATAATTAATACCAATTAATATTGATTTTTTTAATTAATATTGATTTTTTTTCTTTTTCTTCATAAATATACAATTTTTTATTTTTTAATTAATATAAAAATATACACTATGAATTTATTAATAATTAATACCAATTAATATTTATTTTTCAATTAATATTTATTTTTTTCTTTTTCTTTAGAAATATACAATTTTTTTATTTTTTAATTAATATTAATTAATATTAATATTAATATTTGGGTATTGACGAGGGCATTTAAGTAATTTTAGCCCCCCCACACCAGCTGCGCGCTTAAGTAAAAAATTTAAGCATCCTCTGACCAGCTTTTGAGATAAGCTGAGAAATAACTTTATTTAAACTATAAGCTGGTTAATTTAAGCTGCACCAAACACAATATTTTAACTTAAATTAAGGTAAAAGCTGAAATAAGGAGCTTATAAGCTCTACCAAACAGGCCTTAACTTCGAAATGTTCATATGACAGTTCATTCATTAAATTTGATCTAAATTTAGAAATATTTCTGACTTCGGCATCCATTTTATCATCATCTAAAGTATTTGTGATCGCTAAGTGCAATTAACAAGGATAATATAATCCAATCATCTTAAATTAAACCTAATAATACAATAATCAACCAAAACGAATGAGGAAAATAGAAAGCAACATCTTTACAAATTTCATTTCCATTGCAACTTAGATTCGTCAAAGAAAAGGAAAAGAAAATAAAAAGGAAATTAAATTACTTTTAATTTTTTATGGGTGACTAAACAAAAATATGGATTTTTTTTTTTGTAATACAATGGTGTTACACACACCAATTAGTGTACCAACACAAAGAGAAAGAATTTAGCATTTTTTTTTTTGTTATTTTTCTCTCTTTTTCAATTTTTTCTCTAGAAATTTAAGATCCAAACATTATCTACATTTTTTTTTTTTTGTCAGCAAAAGAAAACTTTATTGATTGCTTTAACATAAAACAAGATACAATCAATAAAGAAGATGGGATGCAAGGATCATCATAAACGATTGGAGCAAAGTTATGAAACGAACCAAGTCATTACTTGAGCTCAAATCGTGTTCAATTTGTTAAAAGTTCGTTTGAGATCAATTTATTATGTAAATAAATCAAATATGAACACATTTTAACACTCACTAAATTTTCAAATTAATACTTGACTTCATCTCAACTCGTGATCGGTTCCACTAAAATTTGTTTGATATCAATTTTTTGATAGTTAAACAAATTTAATTTGAACACATTTTAAATTTTATTAAATTTTCAAAATAAACTTGAACAAACTTAGATACAATGGTGTTAATAAAAAAAGATTAAAATGAGCCATTAGTGGGAGAAAATGTTATAAAATACATCTAAAAATGGCTTTACATGGGAAAGAGAAATTGAAGATATAGTTAGTGCGCCATACCCACCTAAGGATAGGATTGATGGGCGGTGCGCCATATACCCACCAATTTTTATGAATTATTGGCTCATAACCATCTCCTCATTTTGTGTTTCTTCTTCTTTTTTTTCTTTTCTTCTTAGTTAATTGGAATCCGAATCCTCTCTAATACTTTTTTTTATTTAGTTATCATTCAATAGTGGATTCAAAAATTACAATTTAACAGCTATTTATTATTATTAACTGTGACTTTTATATCAACTGTTAAATGATTGTTGGATGAAAAAAGTATTACAAAGGAGTCTACATTGTTGGTACATGCAAACCAAAATAGAAAAACTTATTATCAACAAATAAGGTAGTAATTGGTTCACTGACATGAAAATAGAATGAAACAAATTTTTGATTAGAATGTCTATTTCCACATTTGATTATCTAGAAAATTCTCAAAATTCATTACATACGAAATCATTATTCATTTCGCTAAAAAATTATTAAAATTTTATTGCAGACAGAATTAGCATTCACCGTTGTAAGTAAATAGACATTTCATAAGAAAGTTAAAGGCCATTCTATTTTCTTTTACATTTATTCTAATAAATCAAACATTTTTTTAAAAATTTAAAATCGAAAACCTTTATGTACAGTGCATAGCGGGGATGAAGGTCGTGGTAAGCTTTTAGATAATGCCATATGGTTTTGCTTGCGTTAGGGTTTGAATAGATAATTAATAAATTTTATTTTTCTCTAATTTACTGGTTACAAAATGATTGATATAGGAAAAATTATATTACACTCACAGTTTTGAGTCAATCAAAATTTATATTTTATTCACACATTATCATGTATATGAACAAAATCAGACTCTCTTGAAAGCCCCTAAATAGTTAAATATTAATGTTAATTGGAATATATAAATAATACCCAAAAAAAAAAAAAATTTTGGTCGGACAAAAAAATATATGTATTAAAAAGTTGACTTTCAAGCGAAACCAAACGATGCCACATAATTTGTTCAACTCTGGCTAGAATGTTTAAAAGCCCATAATCTATGGGCTTATAGGTTGTGTCCGTAGCCCAAAATAAGCACAACACATTAGCCCTGGCCCAAAGCCCAACTATCAAGTCCATGACAAGATTGTTTTGGATGATAAAATTTTTGAAATAAAATAAAATAAATATATAATTATGGGTCTTGCTTTTGGAACGGACTAGAATAGAAAAGTAATTTTTAATTACTTGTTTCAACAAAAATCATTTTATAAAACTAAGCAATAATTTCTTACATTTAAAAAAAAAAAAAAAAAACTAAATAGAAATTGAATTTCTCCACTTTTTTATGGGAATCTTGTACTCCTCTAAAAATGTTAGCAATTTTTAAAGAGTAAGAAATAATAATTGGGACCACAATATTTAAATTTTTATAATTTTTTCATGAGGTTTAAATAAATATTTTCCACCTACTAATACTTTTATTGGTAGTTTAAATAACAACAATACTAGAGGGCCACAATTTTTGTGGCCACAATGGCTCAAAACTGTCAAAACGACGTCGTTTTGACAGTTTTGAGCCATTGTGGCCACAAAAATTGTGACCCTCAAACATTTTCCTTTAAATAAATATAAAGTTTTGACAATATAAACAAGTCCCAATGCAAGTTTTATTTTTTTCACAAAATTTATTGATATACTTTTATACACAAGAAATTTAGCACGCGCTATTGATATTTTATTCCCCCCACGCATTGAGCACACACAAAATTTGTTTTTCTTTGTTTCGATTCGACCAAAATGGTTTTTTGTTGGAAAATATTTTTCATAAAAAACGATTTCTTACATTTGGTTATTACTTTGAAATTAATGTGCAGGTATTGGTGGTGGAGTGGTAGAATCATTGGTGAAAATTCAGTTCAGAAAATATATTTTTCACCTTCAAAAGTGAAAAATATTTTCTTCTTTAAATAAGAATGTTTTTCATTTTGTTGATCATAAAAATGTCATTTTTGTTGGCAAAAAAATATATGTATATTTTTTCCAATTATACATATTTGTGCTCCTTTTTTGTTATTGTTATTGTTATTGTCATTTTCTCCGTCACTTTTTTTTTAATATTATTCACTTTGCTTATTTTTGGTTTTCTAAAAACACTTTTCAGAAAATTCTATTTTCTTATTTTCCGTATTTTTTTGTTTTTCCTGAATTTTTTAATATTTTAAACAATTTTTTTTAATTTTTGGACGCACTTAACATAAATACACATAAAAAGTATAATTTTTGTGAAAAAAATATTTTAAACATTCACTAAATACAAAAAATACAAAAAAATATATGAGAATTTAGTATATTTTCGTATTTTTATGTATTTATTAATTTTTTAAAATATTTTTCACAAATTTTTTACTTTTTAGATAAATCTAAATAAGGTGCATCTAAAAAAAAAAAAATGCTTAAAATTTTAAAAATATTCACTAAAAAAAAAAAAAACTCAATTTTCAAAAAATTTAATCCAAAAAACTCAAACTAAACACACACATTATTATTATTGTTCTTGTATTCACAATGGATAAATGGTTTGTTACTGTTATATATATATATATATATATAATATTTATAAAAAAAAAGTCTGCAATTATTAAGGGTTAGCCTTATTGATAAGACTAGGGATGGACGCGGGTCGGTTACAGCCACGGAACCTCTAATCCGCCATCCGTCTGCAGATAGGCAAATTGGAGAAAATCAATCCGTATCCGTCCACCAATTCGACAGATGTGGATTGAGCGGCTTGGCGGTTTGGCAGATGGATGCGAATCGGTTTGGCGGTTTAAAATTTTATAAATTTTTAACATAATTCAACTTGTGCACTTCCTCAAAAAAAAAAAAAAAAAGAAAAAAAAAAGAAGAAAGTATTATAGTTAATGACTTTAAAAAATATTACAATCACTGCATGCCTCATCCAAAGTAAGAAAGTTTGAAACTTTAGAATATCACAATCACAGCATGCCTCATCCACTTAAAGTATTACAATCTGTGATTCTTAAAATATAAAAACAATTCAAACTACAAAAACCATGAACAGAGTAGTAGTATAGATTGTATGTCTCTGTATTGTTACATCTATATCTGTTTTTGAAAACAAAAACTAACCAGCATATATCATATTTTCTATTTATTATTTTTAGAGATAAATTTAAAAACAAAAAAATATAGATAAATAATACGTTTATTTTTTTCAATTCAAAAAGATATTCAAGTTGAAAACTTTTTTCCAACAGAATATTTAAACTTTCTTTTAATTGAAAACGTAAATAGAACATTTAAACAAACTGAAAATACAAAGTCTTATAAATTACTAGGGGTGTTCACGGTTTGGCGGTTCGGTTGCGGCCAAAGGAATCTCAAATCCACCATCTGTCCGCCAGATTAGCGGATTGGAGAAAATCAATCCGTAACCGTCCGCTCGTCATCACGCATCCGTCCAAAATGCAGCGAATCGGTTCGGTTCGGTTCGGTCGGTTTTGGCGGATCGGTATATCCGCTGCTCACCCCCAGATAAGACGCTCTTTTACCAGACATTATTATTTAATAGCAATCATAATAATCAATGGATTGACTTGGAGGCTGAGTTTGCATTGTTAGAAATAATTGGGAAAATTCTAGGTAAAATCAGAATTTTTTCCTAAGTTTGGTATATTTTTTAGGTGGGTCCCGTGCTTCGATTTTCGCGGGTCAAAGTGGTAACGCGTTCTATGCCGCATTGTGATTCACGTGGTATATTTGGTTGCTCAAAACCATTATCGGGTGAATGAGAAATTGAAGCCAAAGTGAGCTCCATGAAAATGGAATTTTGGTGGAAATTCCTTAAGGTTGGAAAATAGCTTGTCCCACATTGATTTGGTGGGAAGTTTTGAATGAGTTTATAAGGCATGGGATTGGAACTTGGGGTGTGCCCCAAGGGGTACTGAAGTTTTGTAGAGAGAAAGGTTATGGGCAGAATGAGCTAGACCCATTGGACCCAAAACTCCCCACGCGCGCGTGTCGCCGGATGGGTGGGCTGGGCGTGGTGTGTGGTTGGATTGGGCTTGTTCGGCCCAATACCTATCTTTTTTTGGGCCAAAAGCATTTGAATTTTATTTTCTAAAATTAAATTCTAATTTTTCCAATTTGATTTTCAGAATTTAAATTCAAAATCTGGTCCAATTTTCTCCCACCCGAACAGATTTAAATCTGTTTAAAATTCAGAAAAATCGAACAGTGCATAACAATTTTATCTGTTTGAATTTCGAGTCCCTCATTTGATAGATTGATTCAGAAATTTCGTACTTCTCCTCTACAAATTTATTCTTCATTTTGTTGCATTTAATTTTTGTGAGAAATAGTGTAAACACTTAGTGTGTTCGTTGAACAAATAAATTGTAGTACTGCATTTATTTGTTGTTGATCATTTTATCATAGGAGATAGACGTCCATATTCTGAAAGCACCGTGGAGAAGACGAATCTGTCTTAAGGACACAGTGCCGAACACTGGACTTGATCAGATTATTATTCAAAGAAATTAATCAAGTAAGTTAATTCTTTTTCCTGTTTTATTATTTATTTAAATCAGATTTTAATTTTGTTTATGTAACAAAATAAAATCTATTTTTATTTATTTATGTTATTTTATTTTACTGGTTTTATTTTGTAATCAAACAAATTCTCTCATTTCCTATTTTCTTTTATATTCTATTTGTCATTTAGTACCCAAACATAATTTATTATTTTAAATACAGTGAAGATTGTCCAACAATCTTAAGACAGATTCGATTTTGGTATCTTCATTGTATTTAATTTTTTGTGAATTCATAAAGACATATTCTGGTTGGAAAAATAAATAGTGGTTTATGTTATTTGACAAATAGTAGTAATATATTGTCTATTTTCTTTGACGAGTAATAATAATATACTGGTGTCATTAACAATTGCAGAATATTTATTTGTGTTACAGAAAATTATTATGGTATTTTATTTTTCTAGTTTTAGTAATAAGAAAAATAAAATTATTTTGGTTTATAATTTATTTTCTGGTTTTAGTAACTAGAAAATTAATTTGTGTTTTTTCTAATTTTTGTAATCAGAGATTATGGCTACTGCAACTGAAACTGCAACTGGTAGTGGTACTCCAATTGTTACACCAACACCGGTCCCTATCCAAAACCATGTTCAAGTACCAATAAATCATGGAGAAAAACCGGAAAAATTTAACGGTACTAAGTTTAAGAGATGGCAGCAGAAGATGCTGTTCTATCTTACAACCTTCTTAATGTGGCCCGGTTTCTCCATGAAAAGGCTCCAGCACTTAAAGATGGTGAAAGTGATCGGCAAGTTGTTGTCGTTGTAGATGCTTGGAAACATTCAGATTTTCTGTGCAGAAACTACATCCTTAATGGCCTTAACAACATGCTGTATAATGTTTATAGTCCTTTGAAGTCAGCAAAAGAATTATGGGATTCTTTAGAAAAGAAATACAAGACAGAGGATGCCGGCACGAAGAAATTTGTTGTCGGTAAATTTCTGGACTTTGTTATAGTAGACTCTCAAACGGTAATTTCTCAAGTTCAAAATTTTCAAATAATTTTGCATGATATTCATTCAAAAGGTATGTCTCTTAGCGAGTCTTTCCAAGTTGTTGCTTTAGTGGAAAAGTTACCACCGGCTTAGAAAGATTTCAAAAATTATTTAAAACATAAACGCAAAGAGATGACCATGGATGAACTTATTGTAAGACTGAGAATTGAGGAAGATAACCGTAAGGCTGAAAAGAGGAATGAGAAAAATCCCATTGAGTCCAAGGCTAATGTGGTTGAACAAGTTCATAAACCACATAACAAAAAGAGAAAGTTTACTGGAGATGGTCCTAAATAAGGCGACAACAATGGCAACAAGAAGTTCAAAGGGAAATGCTATAACTGTAGCAAGACTGGACATCGAGCTTCTGATTGCCGCCGCCCTAAGAAGGATTGTGGAAGTACAAGTAAGAAGACCGCCAATTAAGCCAATGTGATAGAGTTAGATTACATCTCTGACGGGGTAAACGACATCAACCTCACTGTTGTGGTGTCTGAGGCTAACTTGGTTGGAAATCCCAAAGAGTGGTGGGTTGACACTGGAGCAACTCGTCACATATGTGCGGACAAGAAGATGTTCACTACCTACATTGAGGTTGCAAATGGTGAACAACTTTTCATGGGAAATTCTTCTACTTCTACTGTGGCTGGACAAGGAAAAGTGATCTTGAATATGACATTAGGGAAAGAACTGACCCTCAACAACGTACTGTATGTACTTGACATCCGGAAGAATTTAGTTTCTGGTTCTTTGTTAAGTAAAAATGGTTTTAGGCTTGTCTTTGAGTCTGATAAATTTGTATTAACAAAGAGTGGCATGTATGTTGGTAAGGGATACATAAGTGATGGTCTCTTCAAATTAAATGTAATGACAATTGTACCAAAAGTTGCTATGAATAAGAATAACACATCTTTTGCTTATATTCTTGAGTTGAATTTATGACATGGTAGATTAGGACATGTAAATTATGATGCTTTGCGTAGATTAATTGGTTTGGATTATATACCAAAATTTGAAATTAATCATAATCATAAATGTGAAATTTGTGTAGAAGCAAAACTAACTAAGGCTCCATTTATATCGGTTGAAAGGAAAACCAAACCTCTAGAATTAATTCATACTGATGTATGTGATCTAAAATTTGTTCAAACTAGAGGAGACAAAAAGTATTTCATAACATTTATCGATGATTGCACAAGATATTGTTATGTTTATTTATTTAGAAGTAAAGATGAAGTCTTAGAAATGTTTAAACTCTACAAAACAGAAGTTGGAAATCAACTCGGTAAAACCATTAAAATTGTTAGAAGTGATAGGGGTGAATATGATGCACCATTAAATGAATTTTGTGTACAACATAGCATTATTCACCAAACTACAACACCTTATTTTTCACAGCAAAATGGAATTGCTGAAAGGAAGAATAGAACCCTAAAAGAAATGATGAATGCCATGTTACTAAGTTCAGGCTTACCACAGAACTTGTGGGGGGAAGTAATATTGTCTGCTAATTATGTTCTTAATAGAATACCCCATAAGAAAACCAACAGCACTCCTTATGAATTGTGGAAATGTCGACCGTCTTCCTACAAATACTTAAAAGTGTGGGGGTGTTTGGCAAAAGTTGAAGTTTATGTTCCTAAAAAGACTAAGATTGGACCAAAAACAGTAGATTTTGTGTTTATTGGTTATGCTCAGAATAGTAGTGCATATCGGTTTCTGACTTATAAATTAGAAATACCTGATATAAATGTGAACACTATTATAGAGTCAAAGAATGCTGTGTTTTTTGAACATGTCTTTCCTTACAAGAAAGGACAGGAATTAAGTTCACGGAAAAGAATTTATGATTGTACACAAAGTCAAGAAACTAGTGACAATCAAACACAAGAGACTAGTAATGGTCTCGACCAACAAGATTTAACTGATGATGAACTAAGACGAAGTAAGAGAGCGAGAACATCAAAATCCTTTGGTCCAGATTTTCTGACATACCTGTTAGAAAATGAACCTCAAAGCTTTAAGGAACCAATGACAGGTCCTGAAGCACCTTTGTGGAAAGAGGTTGTTAATAATGAAATTAAATCCATTATGCAAAATCATACTTGGGAATTGATGGATCTTCCACCAGGTTCTAAACCTCTTGGATATAAATAGATATTCAAGAGAAAAATTAAAGCAGATGGTTCAATTGACAAGTATAAAGCAAGACTTGTAGTTAAAGATTACAGACAAAAGAAAGGTCTGGACTATTTTGACACATATTCTCCTGTGACAATAATAACATCCATTCGCATACTTATTACTATAGCAGCATTGTTTAATTTAGAAATACATCAAATGGATGTTAAAACAGCTTTCTTAAACGGTGATCTAAATGAAGAGATCTATATGAAGCAACCCGAAAAGTTTGTAGTACTGGGACAAGAAAAGAAAGTTTATCAGCTTGTAAAATCCCTTTGTGGATTAAAACAAACACCTAAGCAATGGCATGAAAAATTTGATCATGCAATGCTTACTAATGGATTTAAGATAAACGAATGTGACAAATGCGTCTATATTAAAAACACTATCCTAGGATATGTCATAATTTGTCTTTATGTGGATGACATGCTTATCATTGAAAACAGTCAAAATATGATCAAATCAACTAAGCAAATGCTTAACAAAAAATTTGATATGAAGAATATGGGGGTCGCAGATGTTATATTAGGAATGAAAATTACTAAAATATCTGACGGATATGCATTATCTCAATCTCAGTATATTGAGAAAATTCTTGATAAATTTATCAAGGATGATATGAATGTAGCAAGAACACCTGTAGACATTAGTCTTTATTTATCGAAAAATAAAGGTGATGCAGTGTCTCAGTTAAAATACTCCCAAATCATTGGAAGCCTAATGTACCTAATGAATTGTACTCGTCCTGATATAGTTTATGCTATCAGTAAATTGAGTAGGTACACTAGTAACCCCGGAGAAGACCATTGGAAAGCGATCATTCGGGTTCTTAGATATCTAAGATTCACCCGTGATCATGGTTTGAACTTTACTCGATATCCAGCAGTACTTGAAGGTTATTGTGATGCAAATTGGATATCAGATACTAAAGATTCAAAATCCACTAGTGGATATGTCTTTACTTTGGGAGGCGCTGATGTTTCTTGCAAGTCCACGAAACAAACATGCATCGCACGATCCACAATGGAATCCGAGTTTATTGCTTTAGACAAAGCAGGAGAAGAAGTAGAATGGCTTCGTCACTTCTTAGAAGACATTCCAATGTGGCCAAAACCTGTGCCAACTATTTGCATTCATTGTGATAGTCAATTTGTAATAAGCAGGGCACAGAATCACATGTATAACAGTAAGTCACGACATATTCGTCGTCGACATAATATCATAAGGCAATTGTTGTCAAAATGAATAATCTCAATAGATTATATAAAATCTAAAGAGAATATTGTGGATCCGTTAACAAAAGGTTTGACAAAAGAGCTAGTGTATAGTTCATCGAAGGGGATGGGATTAAAGCCTATTACATAAGAGTCATCATAATGGTAACCCTACTTATATGACTGGAGATCCCAAGAACTAAGTTCAAAGGGGACAACTAAATTATGTGTGGCTTGACAGAAATCACCAAGGGATTAAAATTCCTTACCCATTCCTATGGTGAGAGTGATATCTGCAACATGTGTTGTCTGCAGGGATATAAGGATAAGCTTTGCTTTTAATGATTACTTATATCTTGATTTAGGTATAAAAATCAAGACAAGTATAAAGAGATACTTACAAAAAGAATCACCTATATGAGTGTCGACCTGAGGCCGGTTCTATGAGAATGAAAGAGGCTAAATTCTTTAGAAACACTCATAAAAACCAAGAGCGTTCAAGACCAAAATGAACACAACAGTGAGAACCACGATGTGTTAGAAGATATTTTGTGTGAAATCTATTGTCTTGGCTTACACAAACGGCTGAACAATTCAAGGCATTGCGTCCATTGGTTAGCCAGTAAGTCCGATCGGTTATCACTAGGGAAGGTTCAAGGCCAAAAGTTACCTATCCTGATGCAAGATATTTTCGACTCATACTCTTTCGATAAAGTCTGAATATTGTTACATTTCCGTTGTCATCAAATTCCATTCATGTGGGGGATTGTTAGAAATGGTTGGGAAAATTCTAGGTAAAACCAGAATTTTTTCCTAAGTTTGGTCTATTTTTAAGGTGGGCCCCGTGCGTCAATTTTCGCGGGTCAAAATGGTAACGCGTTCTATGCCGCGTTGTGATTCACGTGGTATATTTGATTGTTCAAAATCATTATCGGGTGAATGGGAAATTGAAGCCAAAGTGAGCTCCATGAAAATGGAGTTTTGGTGGAAATTCCTTAAGGTTGAAAAATGGCTTGTCCCATATTGATTTGATGAGAAGTTTTAAATGGGTTTATAAGACATGGGATTGAAACTTGGGGTGTGCCCCAAGGGGTACCCAAGTTTTGTAGAGAATGAGGTTATGGGCAAAATGGGCTAGACTCATTGGACCCAAAAATCACCACAAACGCGCGCACGCGCCACCGTCCGCCCGCCCGGTCAGGCGGGCTGGGCTTGGGCGCTGGTGTGTAGTTGGGTTGGGTTTGTTCGGCCCAATACCTATATTTTTGGGCAAAAAACATTTGAATTTTATTTTCTAAAATTGAATTATAATTTTTTCAATTTGATTTTCGGAATTTAAATTCAAAATCTGGTCCGGTTTTCTCCCACCCGAACAGATTTAAATCTGTTTAAAATTTAGAAAACCCGAACAGTGCGTAACAATTTTATCTGTTTGAATTTTGAACCCAACAAATTCAAATCTGTTTAATTCAAAACCAAACAGGTTTATACCTGTTCAAAACAGATTAGCACCTGTTTAATTCAAAACCAATAACCACCACTTCACCTATATAAATAGGTAGTCCCTCATTTGATAGATTGATTCAGGAATTTCGTACTTCTCCTTTGCAAATTTATTCTTCATTTTGTTGCATTTAATTTTTGTAAGAAAGAGTGTAAACACTTAGTATGTTCGTTGAACAAATAAATTGTAGTGCTGCATTTATTTGTTGTTGATCATTTTATCCTGGGAGATAGACGTCCATATTCTGAAAGCACCGTGGAGAGGACGAATCTTTCTTAAGGACACAGCGTCGAACACTGGACTTGATCAGATTATTATTCAAAGAAATTAATCAAGTAAGTTAATTCTTTTTCCTGTTTTATTATTTATTTAAATCAAATTTTAATTTTCTTTTTGTAACAAATAAAATCTGTTTTTATTTATTTATGTTATTTTATTTTACTAATTTGATTTTTGTAATCAAACAAATTCTCCCCTTTTCTATTTTCTTTTATATTCTGTTTGTCGTTTAGCACCCAAACAGAATTTATTATTTTAAATATAGTAAAAATTGTCCAACAATTACGTTAGGCATCTTCTCCTTACCTTAAGGTTGTTCTCTTTCTACCCTTCCTCAACCCCTTCCCGCTCAAAAAACAAAAAACAAAAAAACAAAAAACAAACTTGCTTACTAGTACAATTTTGGCTACATATATTATATTTTAACTTTTATTAATTTACAAACTACATTGTGAATTAGTATTTTATTGTGCTACATATGTTTCTTTCATGTTAGGCTACTTCAATAAAAATGTCTTATATGTTTAACTTTTATGTATGTGCATTTTATTTTATATTTTTCATTTACATGCTTTTTTTTGATGTTTTGGTAAAAGACTAGGCCTCACTTCTCTTGGAGTAGAGACCGAATAGTTAAAAAAAAAAAAATTTTTTTTACCATATATACAAAATACACATGTATGTATATATGATATATAAATTATATATATATATTAAAAAAAATTAAATACCATAGAAACAATTTCTAATATGATGAATAATTTTTTTTTTTTTTTTTTTTTTTGATGTAAGATAGAAAGATAATTTAAGATGGAAGAAGAATGAAATATATATTTTTTATGTTGAAGGATCATTTTATATATAAAATGATATATATACATATATATTTAAAGTTCTATGACAAACAAAAATGTTCACAGAAGCAGGGCAGGGATGGAACTAGGATTTCATTATCGGAGGGGCAAAAGAAAAATAATTTTATTCACCATATACACAGAACACACATGTATGTATAATATGATATATATAAATTATATATATATTAAAAAAAATTAAATATTATAGAAACAATTTCTAATAAGATGAAGAAGTTTTTTTAGTGTAAAATAGAAAGAGAATTCAAGATGAAAGAATAATGACACATATATATTTTTATATTGGAGGGCCATTTTATATATAAAATATATATATATATTTAAAATTCTATGACAAATAATAATTTTCACAAAATTAAAAAAGTCATGGCCCTTAATAATTTTCTCCTAATTCCGTTCCTGAGTAGGAGGGCCATGGCGCCTCATAATTTTCTCTTAGTTCAGTCTCTGTCTTGGAGAGTACAAAATAATTCTACCAAGTCTAGAAAGATAGAATAAACACGGAATCAAACATTGAAATTATATGAACGGATATAATTTTTTTTATACAAGACCCATTTTTTAAAAATCGTATCAATTAATTTATTGTTTGCGTCCGATTTTGTGTTGTTTGACTTTTTTAAACAACTTTAAACAACTCATGCAAACAAGGTGACAACTTAGCATGTGTCTTATCATTTTCTAGAATTACTTTTTGTTTTCCAAATCAACATAAATAGAAACTAATTGAAAATTTTGTTTTGCAAACTACTTTTTAAAATTGTTTTCAAAAAAAAAAAAAAAAACACACGAAGAAAATACCTTGTGCTTTAAAAAACACTTTTAAGTTGTTTTATTGAAAGATTTTTTTTTTTGGCACATTATTATTGTTATTATTTTGCACAGAAAGAGAATGGTATGAAATAAATTGTATTTTTTAACCTTTTCATTAATTTTTTTTATAAAAATGAAAATTAGTCTTTTTATATTATTTTTTTTGCTATTTCTCTTAATATATAACTAACGTAGCAGAGTAATTAATTGCTAAACAAGTTTCCATTGATGGATGTTTTCCAACTTTGACTAACACCAAAATTATGACTTACAAGTAAAGATTTTGATTTCAATTCCAGAATCTATTTTGTGAATTTAAAAAAAAAATGATTTGATAAAAATAAACACTAAAAAAATATTTAAAATATTTTAAAATTATTTTTGTCATCAAAAAATGAAAACAAAGAGTGTTCTCCTCTATCAAACCTCTTCCCTATCACATGATTAAAGATAGAAAATAAAAATTAATTGGAAGATATCAAACATTGAAAAAGGTAAAAATTAATTATTTCTCCCTTAATAATAGACTCTTTGATTTAAGTTATATATATAATATCAATTTAGATATCAATTATTTTAAAAAATCCAATATCAAATACTGGCAACCAATGACCATTATATCAATATAAGAAGGACTTCATCATGATAAAGAAATAAATGACTAAAGAAAAGCCCTTAATAAAGAACAGATAATTAGGGGTTGTTTGACAATGCACTAAATAAGTGCATTTAATTACTATAAGTTGTTCCATCACTTTTCTACTTTTCTTCACATTTTTTTTTGTAAAAAGTCACTAAATAAGCAAACTCAATCTTTGTCTCTAACAATGATTAATCTCTTGACCTCTTAGTAAAGAGTGTATATGTTATAGCCCAATTAATTTATGGAAAATGCCTCCGACCCCCAGCGGCAGTGCTGGGGTCGTGCGTGTAAGGCCCTAATTGGGCGAAAAAAAAAAAATATTTTTTTTTTTTTTTTGGTTTTCAGCCAATGAGGCCGCGCCACGTCACTGGGGGTCTGTAGCATTGTTCTTAATTTATTATTCCCATTATGGTTACTTTCTTCCGTTTTGCTAGTATAATAAGTTTTGTTAGATTATAATTATCCAAATTCATATAAATCTCATAATATTTGTTAGATTAATGCTATACAAATAAGAAAAATTATACAGAAAATCAATACATAATAATGTAGTAAGTTTTTATTTTATCTCTTGAAAACAAAAGGTAAATCAAGATGGCTTATATTTTTAAAAATATCACTGATATTGTCGCTTTGGTCAAAAATTTTGTATAAATAATCTATGAGAATATCCCTTTCCTAGTTGTAAGAAATCTCTTACACCCATGAGACAAAACTTAAAAAATTAAATAAAAATCAGTGAGTGTGATTTAGGGCAAGAAGATTCAATCAATAATTTGACTGATTAGTGAATAGATTTTCTCACTCTAAAAGAGACTCAAGATGAAAAAAAGACTTTGGCGTGTACCATTTTATTTCCAACTTGTGAATTTTTTTAAACATCTCTATCTATCTTTTTGAGCCCTTTTTTTTTTTTTTTTTTTTTATTGGCAAAAGAAAAAACCTTTATTAATGAATCAAAAGTAGCAATAATAACAACAATACAGAAGGGCAAGTGCAAAGAATATTATAACATACACATTCTAACTATGTTGGCACCAATATAAATGTCCAATCATAAGCTAGTACAAAGTCAAGTTTGGTGAGTAACCAAACAAAAGATAAGAAGTAAGAGCTAATACAAAACCAAATATAACTACACCCAAAAGAGCACTGCCAATCAGAAGGAAAATTCATCAAAGATCAGTCCAGCAAGCAAAGCTAGAAAGCACTTCAGCAAATGAAACAGAGTAAAGAGCAGCAGTGCATCAGGCAGTACAAACAGTCACAGTACACTACAACATATAAGGTTTTTAGAGGCCAAAAGATAATTAGGGATCAATTTCTATCGTTATGAGAATAGTCGCTAAAAGATCGTCGACAAAATTTTGAAAATGTCACTAATAAATAGATTTTTAAAGACAAAATAATTTGGTCCCAAAATGGTTTATTTTTTGAGACAAAATTTGGTCCCAAAATGATAATAATTCATCACTAGTATCTAATTTTTGTTACTAAAAATATAATAACAACATTTTCACAATAAAAATATTTGGTCCCTAATAAATAATTTTGTCCCTAAATTTTGGTTTCTACGACCTTAATTTTTTGTAATGGTGGAGATCAATAGCCCACACCAAAAACAGCAACAAGCAAACTAGGAACCTACAACCATTTTGGAAAGTAGGAAGACAGGAAGTTTATTGGTTTATTGGGTTATCTAAGTCACACCGCGTCTCTATTATTTTACACTCTTTTTTAAAAAAATCAATAAACTAACCTTTTTTTTTCCGTACTTTTCAAAACAAGCCTAACCTTAGCTACAAACGGCTGGACAAATCTGAAAATGTGAAGTTCCTCAACTCAGGTTTCGTTTTGGCCCAAAGCACAACCCAAAACTTAACTAGATCGATAATCTCCTCCCAATTGGGTTCAATGTTCCCAAAAGCACATTTGTTTCTCAGCCCCCAAATTGACCACATAACCGCACATGGGATCACATCCCATGCAACTTTCTTAGCTCCTTTAAATCTCCAGCTCTGCCACCATTCGAGTAGTGAGTTAACAGAACCAGGAACCACCCAGACAAGACCCCACCAGTTTATAATTTCAGACCATACCATCCACACCTTCGAGCACCAAAGCAATACATGATCTGAGGATTCGACTTCATTTCTACACACAAAACATTATCCTTCTCCCTGAGAAACGTAATCCTTTTTTAGCATTTCTATATGCATTTCATTTTTGGGAAAATTAATAATAATATCATGTTCAAATCTCTGATTTATTAAAAACAAAAGAGGAAAGTGATAAAATTTAGTTCCTTACACTTCATCTTCCCTTATGAAAAGAAAACAACCACTTCATGGAGCGATCTGGCTTAATGGGAGATGTTCCCATATGCAATGCACACCACATGTAAGCCTACACAAAATTACATAAGTTCTCATGAATTTCTTTTTTTTATCTGCAAAAAAGATTATATTGATGTGTCAAAATCTAGTATAATACAAGTGAAGATACATCAAGAAAGAAGCTAAAGGGCAAGCATTAAAGCTTACAGGACGAATCCCAACAATGTGTAAGTTTTCACGATTTTAAATAAGTGATTACATAAAAATATTTAAGTCGAGCACAAATTTAAATAAATTTTGAAAACTGATGTGATCACACATTTTTGGGAGATCAACCGTAAAAACTTATGTGATTTTGTGTAAGGATACAGATGGTGTGCAATACACACCTAAGATTTTTCCATAGACATCGATGTCACAACTGGAAGTCACAAATTCATCTAAAATTGCATCCTTTGGTTGCGATTTTATTCTAAATTAGCCAAATGTGTGTTAGAAATGGTTAGAAAATCTAGATAAAATCACAATTTTTTGCTAAAGTTTGGTCTATTATTTAGGTGGGACCCGTACGCCAAAATTGGCGGGTTTGAGTGGTGACGCGTTCTATGCCACGTTGTGATTCACGTGGTATATTTGGTTGCTCAAAACCATTATCGAGTGAATGGAAAATTGAAACCAAAGTGTGCTCCATGGAAATGGAATTTTGGTGGAAAGTCCTTAAAGGTTGAAAAATGGCTTGTCCCACATTGATTTGATGGGAAGTTTTGAATGGGTTTATAAGGCATGGGATTGGAACTTGGGGTGTGTCCCAAGGGGTACCCAAGTTTTGTAAAGAGTGAGGTTATGAGCTAGACCCATTGGACCCAAAAATCACCACACCGCGCGCACCACCACTCGTCCGGGTTAGGCTGGGCCTGGGCGCAAGTGTGTGGTGTGAGGTTGAGTTGGGCTTGTCCAGCCCAATACTAAATTTTTTGGGCCAAAAACATTTGAATTTAATTTTATTTTTTGGTAAAATTAAATTTGTCCAATTTAAATTTCAATTTTTTGAATTCAAAAATTGGATCAGTTTTTCTCCCACCCGAACAGATTTAAATCTGTTTAAAATTCATAAAACCCGAACAGTGCATAACAGTTTTATCTATTTGAATTTTGAACCCAACAGATTCAAATCTGTTTAATTCAAAACCGAACAGGTTCATACCTGTTTAAAACAGGTTAGTACCTGTTTAATTCAAAACCAATAGCCACCACTTCACCTATATAAATAGATAGTCCCTCATTTGATATTTTCATTCAGAAAATTCGTACTTCCCTTCTGCTAATAAATTCTGCATTTTGCTGCATTTAATTTCTGTGAGAAAGAGTGTAAACACTTAGTGTGTTCATTAGGCAAATAATTTGTAGTGCTACTATTATTTGCTGTTGATCATTTTATCCTGGGAGATAGACGTCCATATTCTGAAAGCACCGTGGAGAGGGACGAATCTGTCTTAGCCTCCGTTTGGGAAGTGGGGCTGGCCTCTTTGGCTTTTTGGCTTTTTTGGCTTTTTTGGCTATATGAGTCTGGGCTCAAAACTTGGTTTGGGAAGAGCTCTTGGCTTTTTGGCTTTTTTGGCTTTTTTTGTGAGAGAAGAGTGTAATGATTATGGGGTTGGATGTGATATTTTGTCTATTGTGGCTCATGAGCCTGTTTTGTTTTTTGTGGCTCATGAGCCACTTGAGCCCTTCCCAACGGACCCTTAAGGACACAGTGTCGAACACTGGACTTGATCAAATTATTATTCAAGAATTAATCAAGTAAGTTATTTAATTTATTTTCGGTGTCATTATTATTTATTTAAATCAGATTTTAATTTTATTTTTGTAACAAAATAAAATCTATTTTTATTTATTATTTTTATTTCTAGTTTGATTTTTGTAATCAAATATTTCCTCTCCTTTCTTTTATTTTTCTTTTATATTCTGTTTATTATTTAATATCCAAACAGAATTAATTATTTAAATTCAGTAAAGATTGTCCAACGACGTGAACTTCACAACTTGCATCGTAGCAAAATTGAAATAGGATATTCAATCCCTAGGAAACTTGTATCAGAAAACCTGCATATATTAGGAAATTTGTATTTTTTTTCCAAATAAATCTTTATCTTTTAGGATAATATTTTTTTAATCCAAATAAAAAACACGTGTAAACATAAATATATTTTAAAAAAAATTAAATTAGTTTTTTTAATTTATCAAAAGGATTCCATTGTACTTGGGTCTATTAGCACCTCCAAGCCAAGCACCTACACCAAGTCCATATTTTCACTTTATGTTTGTGTGAACTTTTGGATGGGAGTTTGTTTTTTTACTTCATAAACATATCTGGAATAGCTAATTATAAATATTATTTATGTATACCTTCTTTATTTTTTTATTTAAAGTAATTAAAAAATCTTTGCTAAACAATAGAAGTTTATTGAGAAAATGATCCCAGTTTCATGTTTGCTATAGACACAAGTTTCTTTAAAGGAACGCATTGACATTAATGGATGAAATTGTTAAAGAATTGGTCCTTCTGCTTTCTTTGTTTTTCGGTCGGTTGGTATCTCACCAATTTTGGGTCTTGTGCTGGCATATGATTGGACTTCCTTTGCGGTGCCAATCTAGTTGGGATTGTTTTGGTTAGCTATGATGCTTTTTGCACAGCTCTGCTTTGTTGATGTTAGTCTTGTTTTGTAGTCTTAATCTTTCATCAATAAAGTTTTTTTTGTTGATAAAAAAAAGTGGGTCCATTGATAAGCTGCCACCTTAGTGCTTCTATTTACACCATGCTTTTACCTTATTACACTTATTTTTTAATTCCACCCCTAAAGAAATTTAAATTTTGAAAATATATCTTTTACACCCCGCATGATATCAAACTTACCGTCATCCATGACCTTTAAATCTTCTCTATACACTCTTTCTTTTCCCCTGCTTCCATCCCTCTTTCTCCTCCTCCCTTCTCTCTTTTTACCTTTTTCATCAATATAAAAGTGATTGATGAGGGTCGATATATATTTTCAAGTTTTGTTCGATCAAGTAATTGTCTAGACCCAAACAAATCAAGGTTTGTTCAACTCTAAACAAACTAAATTGTGACAAAATTATAGTGTCGTTCGGTCTTAGTTATCTAGACAACTTTATGATGTTTTGGTCATCATAAACTAAACAATGCTCAACAAAAAAATCATAGGCTAAAAACAACTTGGTAATTTCGACTTTATTTTTTTTTAAATAGAACAAAACTACATCAAAATGATAAAAAAATCATAATCAAACATCTCCAAACACCAAAATCTAATATAAAATATATTTACATTATCATATATATATTTCAACTATATGTTTTTTAAAAAAAATTACTTATTTTTGTTTTTCTTTATATTCCTGTGATAGAGGTGTCGAGTGTTACAAAGAGTGGAGAGAAGGTGCTCGTCGTTAGTGGACGGGAAGGGGTGGAGGAGTTTGGTGGAAAAGAAGGAACAATCAAAATATTTACATTGTTTAGTTTAAAAAAAAAAAAATCAAATATAAGAAAATATTACAGTAAATTACTAATATATCTTAATAGTTAGATTGAATTCTCATCAACTTTTATTATAAAAAGTCTTAATAAAATTGTCGCTTAAAATAATTTTGTGACGATTTTTTATATATATATATCATTAAAAAATGACAATTATTGACTTTTTTTATCACGGTTTTTATAAATTGTCTCTGAAACTTAAATTAGTGATTTTCTGCGGTGACAAATTTTTGAAACTGTCACTAAAAGTTAAAAATTAATTATGTTTTTTTGTGACTTTTTTAAACTGTCCGCTAACTTATAAATTTGTGACATTTTTGTAACAATTTTTAAATTGTCATTAAAAATTAACAATCAATGATTTTTTTTTTTAATAGTGTTTGATGAAAAATACTATTAATTATCATATGACTTATTGGATACCTATTAAGACCCTACATATAATTCCCAAAAATATTTTTTTTTTAAAGAAGAAATTACATATGAGTGGAGTTTTCAAATTTTAATTACATATTCATAAATAAATAAATTATGATTTTACATTTTAATATTTATTACATTTTCGTACCTTCACCACCGTCATCATCCGTAACCTAACTAAAAGTATTACTAGATGGTTTGCGGCTAAAATAGCCACAAAATGCAAAATAGGCTATTTTAGTCCCAACAAACAAAACATCACATTCAACCAATAATCATTACACTCTTCTCTCACAAAAAAGTCAAAAAATCTAAAAAGTTAAAAGTCCTTCCCAAACCAAACTTTTTAGCCCAAGCTAAAATAGTCAAAAAAGCTAAAAAAACTAACCCACTTCCCAAACCAACCCTTTGTATGTCCCTGAAATTGAACCACAATATATCACTGTCTCTCACATATATTTTTGTATCCCACCAATTGAGGTTATAGTTTGTTTGTTTTTTTTGTTTTTTGTTTTTTTTTTCTTAACAAAAAAAAATAAAAATAAATCTACATATATTGTTTTCACATTTTAAATCTGTAAAAAGTGATTTAAAAAAAAAAATTTTGAATTCACTAAAAAACCGAAAAATAGTCGATAAAAAAGTTGTTAAAAAACTAATTATGAACCCCAACTTCACTCTTAGGTAGTGTTTTGTTTATTTTTTATTTCTTTTTTTTTTAATCGATAAATGTTAGTTGTTAATTGTTAGATTAAGAAAAAAAAATTATAGGTATATGTTTGTTTGCTTGTTTTTCTTTTTTTCTTTTTTTCTTAACAAAAAAAAAAAAAAACAAAAGAAATCTATATATATATTTTTCACATTTTAAATCTGTAAAAAGTGAATTAAAAAAAAAAATTGAATTCACTAAAAACGAAAAATAGTCGATAAAAAAGTTGTTTAAAAAACTAATTATGAACCCCAACTTCACTCTGAGGTAGTGTTTTGTTTATTTTTTTATTTCTTTTTTTTTTAATCGATAAATGTTAGTGTTAGTTATTAGATTAACCCCTATGAGAGAAAACCTCATCACCTTTAGCAAAGTACCTAAATGCTTGAATTCCCCTTAATTAAACTTCCCTTACCTCCCTAAGAACTAAGCCTCATCCTAGTTTTTATCTTTATTGATGTAAGATGTAAGGTTTTCTCTTTGGTTCTTATTCAATAAAGTTTATTTTTGCTGATTAAAAAAAAAAAAAACTAGGCTAGGCCTAGTTGGTTTAGGCCTTGTTTGGCATGTGAGAGTTTTAGTTTAAAAGTCAAAAAATTACTAAAAAAATCAAAAAGTCTATAACATATACCAAAAAGTTAAATATTACATTTTCTCTATACTTTTTGCACATCTTTTCATAAAAAAACTAAAAAGTCATTTTAAACATACTAATTTTTTTACTTCATATTTTAGCCAAAAAAACCAAAAAATTACTAAATAATATGTTTCCAAACGAGGCCTTAGTGTTTTGTTTACTTAAAAGAGATATAAAATAGAATGATCATTCCATAAGAATATTTATTCTCAAATTTAATTCAGTAGGATTTGTCAAGTAAGAAGTTAGAAAGGAAAAGAAAGAGAGAGATAACAAAATTTTAATTTATATTTCACTCACATTTTTCATTATATTATTTTCCTTTTCACAAATTCCTCTCCAAGCCTAAAAATGATGAAATGTACATGCAAACCATTCAATCATTACAACATATAAGAGTTTTAGTAATCAAATTTTTAGTCTTTAAAAGTGAAAATTTTATTGCAAAAGACATTTAGGGACCAATTTCTATCGTCATGAGTATAGTCGATAAAGGTCATCCCGAAAAATAAAAAATAAGGCTTTTAGCAACAAAATTTTGAAAATATCACTAATAAATATACTTTTAGGGACAAAATAATTCGGTCTCAAAATAGTTTATTTTTTTAGATAAAAAATTTAGTCTAAAAGGATAATAATTCATCACTAATGTCTAATTTCGTTACTAAAAAATATAATAACAACACTTTTCGCAACAAAAATATTTGATCCCTAAAAAATAATTTTGATCCTAAATTCTCGTCTCTAAACTTTAATTTTTTTTATTTTTTTTTGGTAGTGAATGGTAAGGAAAAGTCATTCTACAAGGTAGTTAAGAAATGATTATTCTATTTAATTTCAGGATTATTCTAATTACCAAACACTACCCTAATGTTCACTTATAAATATTGCAACCCCCTTCCCTCCAATACATAAGTGAGCTTTGCTTTCACACTTCTGTTGGCAGTTTTACAGCTTCAATGGAGTTACATCTCCTACCCATCTTCAAATTTCTTTCTGTGAGTTTCTAAAGCTTCCAAATCCTCATAACATAGAAAATACTTTCTTGGAATTTTATATTTGCTTCCCCCTCTTCGTTCTCTTCCTCTCTCACATATACACATGTATTTATGTGTGTTTAGTTTTCATTTTTTCTGTTTTCAAAAAAACACCATTTACTTTCATATCATTTTCATTTTTGTGTTTCCTATAATTTTTGGAAACTTCTCTCGAAAATAATTTTTGCAAACAGCCCACCAAGAAGTTTTTTTTGTTTTCAAGAAATGAAATACAGAAAGAGAGAATGAAAACACAACCTAATAAGACCTAGTATTTATGTATGTTAATACATTTCTTTCGTTGTATTTGTATGCCAAGCTATATTTTACGAAGAAAAAACAAATTAATGAAAGTTCACTTTTCCATGAAAAAACCAAAACAAAAAAGGAAAACGTGGATTTATGAATGTTCGATGTGTGTGTGTGTGTGTGTGTGTGTGTGAAACTAATGAAAGTTCACTTTGTGTTTCAGGTGGCACTGGTGGCAAGCCATGCAGCTCTATCACCTGAAGAAGCTTACTGGAATTCCATGTTGCCAAACACTCCCATGCCTATGGCTGTCAAGAATAGTCTCCAACGTGGTTGGTATTTGTGTCTACTAGACTACTTTCATCTTCTTTTTATCTGTGATGTTCTAAATTAGTGTATTTTTTGATTTTTTATGAAGTATGGGTTGGGTTTATAGTGATGTGGTAGAGAGGTGATATAATTTAAATAAAATGATACAACTTAAATAGGATAGTGACTTTTTGACTTTTTAATTTTTTAAAGGATGACAAACAAGACCTTAATGTTATTGTAAATACCGTTTGGATCCCTAGAAAGTAAAGGGTGGAAATGTGAAATTTAGTAATTTTGTAAAAATGCTAATTAATATTACTACCACATCAATATACCAGTGTTTTGTACTAATTGGTTGCACAACAATATGGCATGTATTTTCTAAAGAGAAAAGTTAAGGATCATAAAAATTCTTTTATGAAAATGATCATGAAAGAGTTATGATCCTTAGATTACTTTGATTAGTATGTGATGCTTTATTCTAAGTGTAATTCAAGGGTCACAAAACTTTCATGATTATTTTCATGAAGATTTTTCATAATACCTAGCATTGCTGTTTTGTAAAACATATCCTTTAGTAGTAAATATACATGCATACATTAAGTAACATTAGACCCCTTTGGACAGAGCCGAATCGTTTGTCCTAATTTCCTTCAAATAAATTTGACTTTCCTTAGTATATGATTATTCAGTCCCACAAAGTTAAAATTGCTTGTCGAAAAGATCAAATAATTATTAAGAAACTCTTTTTTAGATGAAACTCGTTCCTATATCGTAGATCATGAAATTTTACAATTAACTTCTAGAACCTTTGCAAAATCTTTCTATAACTTCAACATAATTTAAAAAACTCACAAAGTCACAAACTCACGAAGTCACAAGAATATTTTCTAAAAAACTGACTTCACATAATTTCTACATGTTTATGCTCCTAAAACTTACTGTTCAACGATAATATGTTACTGACGATAATATGTTACTGATTTTTTAAGTTTCTCTATATATTGTTGAATAATAACATTGTAATAGATCAAGAAAGTACATTATTTTGTTCATCTATCCGGTTAAATAAACTTTTTTATTTGTCCTTTTTTGCTTCGCTTCTTTACTAACCTAGCAGTATATACCAGAGAACATAGAAAAAACGACGCTTCGAAATTTTGAATTCTAATTTAAATGACAAATGCCTATCATAGAAGGTACAAATTTGCAAATAATGCACATGGAGACAATCACTTCTAATATTTCATGTTAATTAGCAGAATTGATGGGAGAGAAAAGCACCACAGTCGGCGTCGACGTCAGCGCTGGAAAGGCCCGCAAAGGAACATCGGTACATGTTGTAGTACCTGGATTCTCACCATTCGATTACAATTATGCTGCTACTGCAGATCAACTCCATGATAACCGCAACGTAGCTTTTTTCTTCTTGGAAAAAGACATGAAACTCGGCACGAAAATGACCTTGCACTTCACTAAAGATACGAACGCGGCTACTTTCTTACCTCGCCAGGTTCGGAGAAGATACCTTTTTCGTCCGACAAATTGCCAGAAATTCTAAACCACTTTTCTGTGAAACCCAACTCAATGGAAGCTGAGATAATGAAGAAAACGATCAAAGAGTGCGAAGAGCCCGAGATCAAAGGAGAAGAGAAATATTGTGCAACTTCATTAGAATCGATGATTGATTTCAGCACTTCAATGCTCGGGAAAACCGCCCACGCAGTCTCCACGGAGGTACAAAAAGAAACTCCGTTGCAGAAGTATACTATTTCAGGAGTGGAGAAGATAGCCGACGGCAAAGCTGTGGTGTGCCATAAGCAGAGCTACGAGTATGCTGTATTTTACTGCCACAAAACAGACACCACGAAAGCATATATGG
>CM069916.1:17969600-18179181 GCA_036172215.1 Camellia granthamiana | reverse complement strand
GGTAGAAGAGGTATATTGGGTTTGGTTCAATTTAGGAGTGGATTCGTTAGGTAATTGAGGGTTATCGTGTATAATTCATTTTTATCTTCTTAGTGGATTGTTATGTGATTTTGCATCATAATTTTTTGTGACAATTGGAGATGCTCCAATTATGATTTTTTTCATGTTAAATTGTTGTATTGATTTGTTATTAATTGTTTGATTAGGATTACTATTCGTTGTTTGAAATTGAAATATAATTACAAATCAATATTTTAGAAGTTTTTAAATTTTCAATTAATAATTTCTGTTTTTTTTTTTTTTGGTAATTTATTTATCACAATTTAGTCTCAGAATGATACACTAATTGCATTTTTAAAATTTAAATCAATACAATGAGTATTTTATTTTAAAGTGATAAAATCAAAACTCAACATCATTTGCATTGATATTCTATTTCATTTTTTAAAAATTTATATAACATTACACATACAAATAATTAACGACATACTTTAAATTAAAAGTTCATCTAGTGAACGTCAGCCTGTATGTCGTAAAAGAGACTTAAGATGGGGGTGTTTGATTAATAGATAAATCATTAGATAGGACTTCACTTATTTGTTAAAATATTGAATTAGGATAAAATAAAATTGTATTTAGATCATAAATTTGAGTAGGAATTTAAAAAGAAAAAGAAAAATAGTAAGTGAAATGAGAATGAAATATAATTATATTTCATAATTTTTTTTAAAATTTATAATTTAAACACAATTTAAATAAATAAAAAAAAGTAGAGAGTCAATCATAGATATTGTTGTGATTCTCGTTAGATTTAAAGTGGTAGTTTTGGTTGGCAATGGGTTGGACCATACCAGCTTGGACCGGGTGGATTATGAATTGTAACCAAATTGTCCTCCACTTTCAACCTATCAAGGACTTAATAGCAAAGGTTGACAAAAAATAAATTAAAAGGCAATTTGGGATGGTTCAGATTTTGTAGGGTAGGCAAAGATAATCTTAATCACAACTTTTTCTTACCTAAATCAATGGTTTATTGATTTAGTTATTTTACTTGTACAAAAATCAATCACAAAATTAAATATAATTGTTTTATATGAGTGTAAGAACTCACTTCATGTGCAAGAATTATGTTCAATTTTGTTATTAGTTTCTGTATTCTTAATTTTTTTTTTTTTTATTGGTTTGGCTCTTAAAATTTTTTGAGAACTAAAGGCATCTTACAAAAAAAAATTTAAAGTTAGTTCTAATTTGGGTGATCAATAAATTTAAGGTCCTCTGGATGGCTGGCCAATAATTTAGGAATAGTGGTGATGGCACACAATGGGTGTTAATTAGGTGGAAGCTACTTTGTGCTTTTGGGGCAATGTCTATCTTCGTAATGTTAGTGATTTTAAAAATTCTATCAAAATTTTTATCAAATGTCTCACATGGATATGTGATTCATACAGTGTGAGTCTCATGTGGATCCCACATCCATGTGAGACATTTGGTAAAACTCTTGGTAGAACTTTTGAGATCTCTAGCATTTTTGATGTCTACCTAGTCTGAAAAGTTACACTATCACTTAGGATTCGTTTAAGATGTGGGTTGATTTTTTGACTTTTTGGCTATTTGGGATTGTTTGAAGTGTCCTAAATAAGTGCACTTTTTGACTTTTTGGACTAAAAAATTGAGGAAAAAAAGATGGTTGTTTGAGTTAATTTTTGGACTTTTTATGAAAAAATGTGTATTAAAAAATTGTATAAATTAGTGTATAGGAGAAGATTAAGAGTGTGAGTTGTACAGCCGTACTATCTACTTAGCCGAATTGATGCCAAGAAATGATTGGCTACTTTTCGGGCATTGCACTGGACGGTGCTGTTCGGCTCGTAGGGGCCATCACGGGTCCCGTTTTGATAATTTGAACCGTCAATGTATAGAACTCGTCGAGTACTATGCCTAAAAAATCACGTTGATCAGATATCGATAGCTATCTGATTAGATTAGTTTTCTTTTCAAATGTTAACTGTACCAGCATCGATTTTTTTTTATATAAAACTGATTTGATCATATAATTAGTGATATCCGATCATTGTGATTTTTTTATAAACATATAGTAATTGACGTGTTCTGCACATTGAATGATTCAGATTATCAAAACGGAACCCGTGATGGGTCCCCACGGGCCGAACAACATTGTGTTAAAATTGCACCCCAACTGTGCAATTTTTCTTAACAAAAGCAGCCACAGATCTGAAAAAAGCAGCCATAGGTCAGATTTGTCTTGTAATTTTGTGGGTAATATTAATTTTTTAATATTTTTTTTGATGAATAGTGATAATTTTTTAACTTTTTGAGTAACTTTTTAGCTTTTTATCTTTTTTTAGACATGCCAAACTTGGCCTTAGCCTGGGACTAAAAAGTCTCGTTTGGGATGGACTTTTTAGTTTTTTTTGACTTTTGTGATTAAAAAAATGTAACGATTATGGGTTGTATATGATATTTTGTCTTATTAGATTAAAAAATTTATTTTGTTTTTTTGTAACTATTTTAACTAAAAAGCCTGGGGTTTTTTTCTTCCCAAAAACGAGCTCTTAAAATTTGCATTTAAATGTAAAGTTCATGTGTTGGTGTGACTTTTAGGCTTCATTTGGAAAGCTAAGTTTGGAGCTTTTTTGGCTATTTTAGCCACAAAACAAAATAGTCTTTTTAGTCTAATAAGACAAAACATCACGTTCAATTCATAATCATTATATTCTTTCTCTCACAAAAAAGTTAAAAAAAATCAAAAGCCCTTCTTAAACGAGACTTTTTAATCTCGAATTAAAGTAGTAAACAAAATTAAAAAACTAAAAACCAACCTACTTCTCAAACGAACCTAAAAATTTAGAGTCAAATTCAAGTAGCCTGCCACTTTAATAGTTATTGGTTTATTTAGTACAATCCATCACTTCGATATTAATTTTTGAGAAATAATAAGAAATTTTTCAATTAATAAATCGGGTGAACTATTGTTTCAATAACACCTAATAATTTTCACTGAAGCCTTAAAAAAAAAAAAAAAACACACAATGCTCATGTGACTTCTGAAATTGTTAGGGGCATTGTGCAAAGAGTATAATAAAATTTCGTTAACTAACCCTTAGGCTATCCAAGAAATTATGACAATTAAGGAAAATTTATTTGAAAGTCTTATTTTGAGAATTTTTGCACCATTTGGTTTTACGTTTTGGATGGTTGATTGAGTAGTTCTTATTAGGTGTAGTGTGTGACTAATAAATTATTTTTCAAATGTGGATGAGTATTAGTAAGACATATATTTCCTTACTAGTTAATTGAGAAAGTTTGTTTTGCTTTTGGAATGTGTGACAAGTATGATGTGATACTTCAATGTGGTAGGTATTAATGTGATACTCTAACGACGTGACACTCTAAAAAAATTAAAAATTTCTTAGTGTACTTTTTCACAACGTGACAGGAATGATGTGACACTCTAAAATTTTTACTCATCCTTAGTGTACTTTTTTTAAATGTGGCAATATAGTAGGTATGATGTGATACTCAAAAAAAAAATAAAATAAAAACTCCTTAATATACTTTTTTCAAATGTGATAACGTGATGGGTATATTGTGACACTCTAAAAAAATTAAAAACTTCTTAGTGTACTTTTCCTAAATGTGACATGTGACATTCCAACGTGACAGACACAATTGATTGAATTACTGCGTGTTTTCACGTCACGCACCAAAAAACAATTAGTAAGGAATTCACGTCCCACACTGCGCGTGTTAAAAAAACCAAACTTTAAAAAGCTATTAGTGTGCTTTTCGAATAACGTGACACACAAACACCCCACCACCTTCCCCATATATAACCACGCCACCTGTCTCTTAACTGTATTAACAATGGCAAAGCAGTCAACAAATAATTTAAGGGACTACTCACTCACCAAAAAAATATTTCGGACGGGAAATTCTATTTCCACACACCAAGTTTCCTTACTCCACACACTTAATGAATTTTTTTCAAAATCACAATTTTATTCTGTAACAAAATTACCATCTCATCTACCACTATCTTACCCACACATCTCACTATTTCTCCATACACATCTTACCCGTCGGCCATCGCTGGCCATCGCCTCCCATGCCCAAACCTCAACCATACACAGCATTTCCTTTCACTTTCCCCACTCCTTTCAGTCCTTAACCTTTCATTTCTGATGATAATTGTGATCTTTGTCCCGTTGAATGATCATGTAACGCCTCCCTAAAAAAAAAGCAACTAATCCAACTCCTAAGAGGTGTGAGTATAATAGAATTGGTATGCTTTCGTTCATCAAAGTTTGCATTACAAAAGGTAAGACATGCAATATATATTCATAAATGTTCATCCTGAATCTATAGCATGTAATACCAGTTAGTAATCAATAACATAAATACCCTACGGGCTTACATTTTTTCAAGACATTGCTTGGTTACAGCAAAAAAGAAGGGTCTAACTCAATACAATTTAGCCTTCAGCTATACAAAATAAATAAATTAAAAGAAAGCTCTTACTCAAAGTCTTCCCAAACTACGGTCTCAGTGGAGGCATGTCTCCAACACCAGAAGATGGTTTCCAAGTAAGGTGAACCAAAACCCAGTAGAAACATACTAACACAATATATAAGAATTAACAAGATAGAAGTATGATGCACATGTTCATTGTCCTACGACAAAATCTTTATAACCTTTTCCAAAACCATGTTATGCCAAACTCACATCTCAATTCATTCATTGTGGTTCAATAGATACAGCCACTGCATTTAACTCGTCAACAGAGGTTACACCTCATAAGTTTCCAACAGATAAAATCATCATACAAAAACATTCACTTCTATTTGCCATTTTATAGAAATTTGGTCCGCGGGATTCAACACCCATCTATACAAATGATTTTTGGGACTTTCACCATGGACACACAGGCCAACTTAGTTCAATGGAGTCCATCACCATTCTTCTCCTCAAAACATGGAGTACATCCCTTTTTTCCTCCCAAATATCATACATATACAATGTATATTAATCATAATCATATTCAATGATAATGGTTGAGGGATTGGTTTCAATTCACCTAATCCACATGCAATGTCTACAATAATCATGATTATTCTTCACTGATAGCCTAAAACAGATATTTCTAAACAGATATATAATCTTTATAGCAAATAAATCATCAAATTTCCATAGGTGAGTGATTAAACAAATCCAACAACACCATTTATGTATACATCCTCCCAATTTTACATTTTCCATACCAATTTCATTATCTATACAAATACTCATTCAAGGTATTTTAGGGCATATTTGGTTTTTAGTCTCTGGGGGTGAGCAATCCATGTAGTACCAATGAGTGAAATCCTACCTTTTAAAAGGTCATATTTTTTGGAATGTAAAAGTTCCTAGTGATCATTCTTAGGTTTGGAGGAAACTTATGTCTCTTTGAGTCCTTACTTACCTTCTGATCAAATGTTTGATAGGTTCTGGTGAGCAAACTTTCCTCTGGTTTGACAATTAGCATCCATTAGGTCCTCTTGGGGCTAAGTATGGAGATAGGTTCATTTCTGACACTGCTCTTAGCTGCCAATCTAAAGTGAGGTCCATTGTTTCTGATACTAGGTGGAAGTGGCCTAATGAGTCCTCTTGGGAGGTGCAAGAAATCATCTCTAACAACCCTCCTAATTTGACTCCTTCTCTGTTGAGGGTGGACAAAGTTATTTGGGTTCCTACTTGTGATGGCAATTTTAGTATTGGGTCTGCTTGGCAGCAATGGAGAATTAAGTGGCCTAAGAACCATTGGGCTGGGTTGCTCTGGGGTCCTTATTCTATCCCTAGAGCTAGCTTTATTGTATGGATGGCTATCATGGGTAGACTCAATAATAGTGATAGACTTGCCATTTTTGGTATTAACCCTGTCTCCATTTGTCCTCTGTGTGGTTATAATGAGGAGGACCATGACCATTTATTTTTCCACTGCTCGTTTTCCTCTAAAGTTTGGGTTGCCATCCTCAGAAAATGCAATGTGAACTGGACTTGTAATAGCTGGCCTGACTGGGTGGATGTGGTGGCAAGAGATTGTTAGGGTAAATCTCTGGCTACCATTCTTAAAAAGCTTGGCTTCTACTGCACTGTTTATCAAATTTGGTTGGAGAGAAATAATAAGGTGTTTAACAAAGAAAGGAAACCTGAAGAGGTTGTCATAAAAAGCATTATTAGCATGATCCGGTTCAGATGTTCGGCTTTGAAGAACATTAAGAATTCACCAACTGATGCTTGGTTTTAGTAAGAATGGAGGCTTCCAGCTACCATTATAAATTTGAGTGGAGGGTAGCTTTTTGAGGGTTGAGTGTTGGGGAGAAACCATATGAGGGTTGAGTGTTGTTTTTGAAAGTTGAGTGCTAGTGAGAATATATAAGAGGGTCAAGTGATGTGAGCCATATGGTGAGGTTTACTGTTTAAATGTTGTTATCTAACATGTTGCTGTGTAGGTTGCAAATATGGTTCCTTTATAGGGATGGTGGGTTGAGAGAGGGTGAGCCCTTATATATTGAGTGAGTGTTGTAAGCTATGGATTGAGTGAACTAGTTTAAAAAACTTTCTAACTTTACTGCAGGTACTTATGGTTGGTTCTTATTGCAGGGATTTTTTCATTATGGGTCTAATAAAGGAAGACCTTAATTGTTTGTTGAATTGGAGGATTTTCTCACTGTTATTACTCTTTTGGTTTCCTTTGGTTGGATCTGTGTGGGTGGTCCTAACAGGTCATGCTGAAACTTGGAAGTATAAAGATATGGGGAATATAATTTTGAACCAGGCTGCAATCTGCGCCAGTTCAATGAATGGAGTGTGCTTGACAGTTGTCTTTTTTATTTTGATGGTGCTACACATTTGGATAGGAAGTATGGAGCTGAATTCCAACTGGTTTTTTGCTCATATTCTAAGGTTTCTACCTATTCCCTTGCGGGTTGTGCTTGGGGTCTTATTTTATTTTCTTAAGCTTTTGGTTTATGTATATTGGTGTATGTGGCTGCTATGGAAAAACATAATATTGATTGGCTTCTTTTGTGTGTGCTTCTGAACTTGGTTATGAAGGTAGCTAGTATGCTAGTTTTTGCTAACAGATTGTTGCTAATAGATTTGCTACCAGTATGGTAGCCAGTATGCTAACAGATTTGTGGCTGCTTTGATAGGCTTGTTTTGTTTGTGCTAGCTAGTTATATATTAGCAGATATGTTTTAGTTGGTAAATTTTGTACAGCTTTGTTAGGGCCTGGGGTATTCCCCTTGTATTCTTGTAAGTTTTTTTGTTTTATTTTATGACTTATTCACCCAAAAAGACCTCACATCCAAACCCCATAATCATTTATATAACACCCACATAGAAACTCCTCTTTTCAAACTTGAACCCAAAGTCTAGGTTTGCTCAAAACACTCCTAAATCTCACTATTTTCACATAACAACCTATAACCAAGTTAAAACTCATATTAAGGTGTAGAGAGTCCCTACCTTAAGCTTAGAAGATTAATGGAGCAAGGACAAAACTTCAACGACGCCGAAGCCAAACTCTAATCGGATCAAAACGGAGCTCTCAAGATACTCTATCATTTTCCCAAAGACACTAGGGTAGAGAGATCAACGGATCTAGGAGAAAATATATATATAGAGAGTATTTTAGAGAGAGAGAGTCTCACTTTAGGGTTTTTGGAAGAAAAGATCTAAAAAAGTGATGTAAAAAGTCATTTTTGTGATCTGATATACACACAGTCTGTTCGAGCGCAAGAGTTGATGCTCGAGCGTCAGACACAAAAAGTTATTTCGCTCGAGTGCAAGAAAGGACGCTCGAGCGCCAAGACACAATGAACAAGACGCTCATCGCTCGAGCGCAAGAAATGGCGCTCGAGTGTAGAAACACACATCCAATAGTTTTGCAGACAACATACCAACGCTCGAGCGCAAGGAAGGCTACTCGAGCGCCCACCCGCTCGAGCGTAGGAAATGCCGCTCGAGCGTAGAAATCACTCTCCCAGTAGTTTTGTAGACTTACTGGGAGTTTGCAAAGCCCGCTCGAGCTAAAGAATGGCCGCTCAAACGGAAGAGCAAAAATCTAGGCAACAAAGGTTTGGAGAAACAAGCAATCAACCTATTCCAAACGCACAACTATAATCTAATAACCAAATTTAAGGGAGATTAAAGGGAAAACGACAATAAACAATATTCAGAAAGTATAAGCCTGAGTCCGGAATGCAACAAGAGTCAGATCAAAACCAGAATCGCTATAGATCATAATTTTTTTGGGTTGATTTTTGTGGAGAATTGTTTTGTAAAGTGTAATCTTTGTTCTGGGTTTGTATCTGATTGGTTTTGTTGAGATTTATGAAATCTGAATCGTTGGGTTTCCATAGATTATTACCTGAATTGAAGCATATCTTTCTGAGTGGAAATTCTTTTCCTTTTGGGTTTCTTTTGGATTTGGAATATCCATTTTTGAAGGATTAGTATTCTTTATTTGACAGTTTTCCTATCGTGTGAGTAGAATACCATCTCCTATTCTTTAAAATAAGAATAATAAAATAATTAAAAAATACCGATTGTTTTCTTCATTTTTGGTGCATCTATGTTTGATTTTCTTGTTTGATCATACTTGTAAATCATTTACACTTTCCATTACTGGTTTTGCTGTTTTGAGATTCTATCTTTGTCCATACTTCTGCCTTTTGATTTGGATGGTCTGAATTGGGGATGTTTGGTAACTTAAAATTGAGTCCCAAAGTTCTCTTTTGATCTTTGACAACTCTTTTATTAGTTTGAAGCACTTAATTGTCTTAATTTTTCTTTTGATAAGCTTTGTCATCCACTTCGGGTCCGATAAAATGTGTGTTGTGATAATGTGTTTTGTGTGTAGGTGTGATACCTGAAATTCTTTGACCAGTACATAATTTAAGGTAAATGCTTGAAATTCTTATTAGTTAGAAAATTGGAAGATTGAATTTTACAATTTGGATGTACTGTCCACTGTTTGACTCAATGTATAGTAATTTTTACACTTCAATTCCAGCTGTTAGAAATGGGCGCGCATGTGGCATGACCCTTTGAATCTTTTGAACCTTATCCAAATGGGTTTTGAATTCAAATTCAAACCTATTTGGATAACCACTCAGGATATATATATATCTATCATACAATTGATATGGATAGACGATATATCTTATATTATCTCATATAACTGATATGGATAAATGAGATAAACATATTATATATTTGATAATATGGGATATGGGTGATTAAGAGAAAAACAACGTATGTTTGAGCTGTTTCCTATATACTGACTCTCTCCCAAAAACCAACGATCAAAGCCATTTGCACTGTGATTTGTGTAGGTGATATTCACTATTGTAATATCACTCCATTGCTGGGTGTAGACACCCCATTTTTGACCGCCTTTAAGATTTGGACGCGACTGATGGTTTTGGAAGTTGTGCAGTGCAAAAGGGTCGATTTCTTCAGCAAGAGGAGAGCCAAATCTCAACTTCATACCCCTTTTTTTGGACCAAAATAATCTTGATCAAAAGATTTTAGTCTTAAAACCCTCTCTTTCAAAACGTTTTTGAAATAAAGTTTTTACGATGTTCCGAGGCTCGCATTTTGTCAAATGTTGCGCTTTTCAGTAAACCGAGCAAGGACAAAGTGGAAATGAACGAAAGAGAGATGAAATCTTTGAAAAATATTTCAAAACACCTTGTCTAGGGGTTTGGAGTTGAAGAAAAGAGGGGAAGAGAGAGGAAAACTAGTTTGGGAGAAGTTCGGCATGAATCCGGGTAGGACCGAAACTGCGCGACTTCACCGAAACGGGCATAACTCTTTGCACAGGAGGAATTTTGATGCAAGGTTGGCACCATTGGAAAGCTAACTTCAAGGGATTCAATGTGGCCACATGGAAAACTAGAAAATCAGATGGCTGACCAGCTTTTTTGGGTCAAAAGTGGTTCAGCATGAATCTGGAAAGGAGAGAAAACACTACGCGGCTTCACCGAAACGGGCATAACTCTTTGCATACTTGGATTTAAGATATGAGGCCACCACCATTGGAAAGCTTACTTCCAGGGCTTCATTTTTCACTCAAGAATCTCCTAAAGCCATGTCCGGTTGGGGGAGATATGGTTGGTTGAAGTCCGGTTGGGCCAAATCTGCGCGGCTTCACCAAAACTAGCATAACTTTTTGCACAGGAGGAATTTTAATGCAAGGTTTGCAGCATTGGAAAGCTAACTTCAAGGGCTTCATGGCCGACCAGTTTTGGGGCTTAAACCTTTTGACCCCTGCTCGGCCGACCATACCAAGTGGTCGGCCGACCACCTTGAACCTTTTTAACTGGTCGGCCAGCTTTGTCTCAGTAAGTGTATTCCAGCTGTGCCAGCTGTTTGCCATTTGCTGCATCCTCCATACACTATGGAGGATGTTTAACCTAGGTTTTAAGCTTCTAAGAGAAGCTTTAGCCTCTCTTCTCTATAAAGGAAGGGCTTCCCTTCCATTGCAAGGGTTCTAAAATTGCTGGAGCAAAAAACCATACATCTCCCTCTATATCTCTCCCTTTTGGCTTCAAAAGTGTAAAGTCTTTGGCCCTTTGCACACCACCTCACAACCACACACTTCCACCATTGCTTGGAGGTCCTTGGAGCTTGTTTTCAGAGGTTAAAGACTCACTATTTTGGTCCAGGAGCTGCTGGCCTTCTTCTCTTCAAGGGTAACTCTCTATTTCCCCCATTTTGACATCATTTTGCTTCATCTATTAGCTCTACTTGCAAGAATTTTCGAGCCTTGGTGTAAACTGAAAGTAGTCTTATTTTGAGCTCCTCTTCATATTTGATTAAGGATACTTTTTTGTTTGAGGTCTCCTACATCTTTGTATGCTTTATCTCTCTTTTAGGGCTTATTTTGCATGATATATTAGCCTTATTTGTGAGCATTTTTGGACCTCGACCTAAACTGAAGAAAGTCTTATTTTGGCCTCCTCTTTAAGTTTGATTGAGGTCACTTTTCTGTTTGGAGTCATCTTCCTCCTTGCATGCTTCATTTCCTCATGCTTTGAGCCATGCATTTGAGCATTTGCATTGGACTTGTTTTGGCCTCTTAGCCACTGAAATCCAGTGGATTTTCAATGGCCTTGATGTGTCTTTGAGCTCCAAAATCATAGAGGGGTGACCCTCTCACCCCTCATTCTCTTTACTAGCGTGGTTGGTCTTCCAAAGGGACCCTATTTTGCATGCATCGAAGTCATATTTCAGGCCTCATTCTGTGAGTTTTGGGGTCTGCCTTGGCTCTGTCCAAGGCCCTTTTGGCCATATTTTATGTCTACAATGCATGTGTAGAGCAATCCCATGCAAGGCCTTTCAAAGGGGCCTTTCTTTGCATGTTTCCTAGACCCATTTCAGGGCCAATTTGGTGAGTTTTAGGGCTTTCATAGTCCATTTCCAGAGGTGGTTTTGCTATGCTTCATGTCTATCTTGTATGTGCTTAACAACCCCTTGCATGGCCCTCTGAAGAAGCCCCTCATTTTTGTATGCATTGGCTGCATTTTAGTGATTATTTAGGCATATTTTGGCATGTTTTATTCACTGTTTTTGGCTGGTTTGATGAGTTCTCATACGCTTCATATACATGCCATGTAAACCATGCTTGTTAGCCAATGTTGCATGCTATGTTAGTACATCATGTTAGCATCTTTTGGCCATGCTTTAAACCAGAAATGTGCATATTTTGGGACTGCCTTGGCTCTATCTTTATACCTCATGATCAAATAATGCTTGCTTTGTGCGCTTGTGGTTCAATGCATGTGCCTAGTTTTGAGTTTCGGGGCTTATTCCATGCATCGGGTGCCATATTTCCATGTTTCAGGACCATTTAGCATCATGTTTCAGTGCTGAAATTTACATGTTTGAATGCCATCTTGCATCCCTTGTCATGCCTTGGTAGAGTGGTATTTTATGCCTTGGGTTCGGTCCTCGGTTTGTATGCATGTGTGCACGCATTTCGGTTGTCTCATTTTCATCTAATGGCCACTGATGTGAGTATGGCTGAGGTCCACTCATATTGGTGTAAGTCCATCTTGCATTGAGCATGCCATTTAGTTCATGTTGTTGCATGTTTAACCTTTGCATTGCGTATGCTAGGTTGCTAGGTGCATTGTGCACGCCATGTCATGTCACGTGCATTGTGTATGCCATGTCATTCCTCGCGTTATGTATGCTAGGTCGTTAGTCGCATTGAGTATGCCATAGTTCATGAGCATTGTGCATGCCATGTAGTGTTAGCATTGTATATGCTAGGTGCATGTTTCCATTTTCATCTCTTGCATGTTTGCGTCATTTGGTGGCATTGCATCTAGGTTGCATGTTAGAGTTGCATTCACGCATGTCATGCATATTGCATCGTGTTTGGAGTAAGGTTTAGTCCAAACATGGGAAACGAGGGACGTTTCGTACTCCAAGTGACGAAACGTGCCTCGATTCCCGGTCCTCGACATTCTTGATTATCCATGATAGAATTGTTGGCTTCATATGTTCATACTTGCATTCGTGTCATATTAAAACGTGTAATCCGGCTCCTCGGCCATCATGCATTGAGATGCGTGATTGATGGTCCCCGAGGACCGAGGACCACACTCCTTAGAGCTTGTGCAAGGACGGGGGGGAGTGGTCGTGCACACACATGTTGAAAATACCTTGCTTTTTCTCCTTCTTGCCTTTGTTACAGAAAAAACCAGAGTCCAGGGGCAAAAAGTGGTCGGCCGACCAGGTTTCCTGGTAGGCCGACCACCTTTTTTGGTTTCCACCATAAGGGGTGGTCGGCAAGGGTTTTCCAAGCCAATACCTGGTCGGTGGCTTTCCCAAGGTGGAGTTTCAGCCTTCTGAAACTTTGTGTAAGTTTCTGAAATCAGCTGCAAACAAAGGCAAGACGAGGCATCGCGATGGAATTTACCGACAAAGCGCATCGAGCATGCATGCATCCATTATCATCCAAAACAGAGCCGAGGCAGTCACATTCATTTAATTTATTTGCTTACTTAGCTAATTTGTTAATTAGTTAGTAGTTGTGTAATAATTAATGGTAATTCGTTATTCATTCAGACTGTATTGCTTTCGGACTATATATTATTTATTCGGACCCTCCGAGCGAGGGCAATGTTGTAATAAGTGTGCGTGCGTGTGATGTATGTCTTCCAACCCCACGTCTTTCTCCCTTTTATTTACCAGCTTATGATGGTTAGATTAGGGCATGTTTCAATTAGCATACTCATGCTTGCATGTTTGCATTCATCCATCTGTCTTGCATGCACCGGGCTCGGCGCATCATACTAACTGCATTGTATTTCAATTCCGAGTTGGATACATGTTAGTTGTAGCATCATCATATGCCATGTTTAGAATAGCCGAGCCTATTGTAGTTGCATTTTTATATGTGTTGCATTAGGCATTTCTGTATAGTTAGGATCATGCATAGATTTCTAACATAGCTTTTGTTTTGGCTTGGAGTACTTGGTAAGTGTTTTTGCTTTAGCATCCTTGTATGTGTGTGAGTGACTGCCATGATAGCATGCTTAACATGAGGCTATTTGCTTATGTGATATATCTGCCTGAATGCCTGTGGATGAAGGTTGGATTATCTGAATTGGAATAATGCATTGACTGTAAGTTTTAAGCCCACTAGATAGTGGCAAAATCATGTTTTCTAAGCCCACCCGAGGGTGGCAAAATCCACATTTTAGCCTGCTTGCGAGTAGCAAACCACTTTAAAAAACAAACATGAAATATTTTGTTCTAATTCAGGCGATCTAGTCTATACTTGTATGCTGTGCGCATCACATAGTAAATCTAGGCTAATAACCGGAATAAGAACGCATAATGTTTTCAAAACTAGATATCATGGTTAGTAGAGGCCGATCTTTGATCGGGCGAGCGGGGGTGTTCACGAAGTGACCTTCCCCAATCGTACCCAAGTTCCCGAGCCGAGGCAACTTTGGTGATGACGGACACGTGGCCTTAGGCAACGAGTCAGGGTTTCCTAAATTCCTCCCCCCCCAAAATGAATATTTAGGTGGCGACTCTGTATCTGGCAAAGCAGTCCATGTTTGGCACTTCTTTCTTAAAAATCTGTTTTCCAAAACGATTTGCCAGACTTGGACTCTTTGATGATTCATCGGTCTTGCATTGCACTCTGCGAGATTAGATACAGGACCATGACATTGAGTCCTGAACTGTAGTGAGCCCCAATGAACAGAACGGGATTTCCCTCCCGGGACGTTCGGGGACGTCTACACTGGGCACGTGATTTACCCACGAGATCCTTTCTTCACAGACTCTGTTCTAAAGGTATGACCATAATTTTTATTCCGCTGCGTCATACTTTGTTTTACATTGGTACCAGAGCATGAATGGGTATTTTCGTGTTTTTCTTTAATCATGTGTATATTTTTATATGTATATGTATACATTATATACATGAATGTTTATAAAGGAGGAAAAATGTCTACTTTCATTATATTAAGAGCATAAATACCTATTTTTATGTTCATTAATGTCTTTTTTTAATACCATAAATGGTTTTATTTTAAAAAATGGAGTCTAGCAGCACAATAATTAGACTAGAAAACACCCTGGAACGCCACCTAACGCCGTGAGCCGCTCCCACGCGCTTCCACGCACCAGACGCCCTGCCGACGCTCCTGCACGCGCCCTCACGCGCGCGTTAGCGGCGCTGTCTACGCGCGCGCCGTTCGCGCCAAGCACGGGCGCCGCGTGCTGAGCCACGCGCTGAGCCGTTCTAAGCTGCGCGCTGAGCCGCGCCGTTTTCCTCCGCCGGCTTGGTTGGCTTGGCTGCTGATGCATAAGGCACTGTTTGTTTTGTTTTTTAATTCTGAATCGCGTTAAATGTTTCATAATTAATTCATAATAGATTTGTTTTATGCGTGGTTTGTACTGTTAGACCCAGAATTAAATTTTCTATATTCTGTAGGAGTTTGAAAATTTTATGAAAATAAAAAGTATTTTTCCTGTGATTATAATTCATTATTTATGCTTTAAAATGCTTCTGGTATTGCATAAATTATTTTCTGGGGTTGAATTTTTTATTGTAGACTTCTGAAATGTTTTACTATTTACTGGAATAATTTTTTTCAGTTTATTAGATTCTGGAATTTTTTATTTCTAATTTAATGTGTGTTTATTAGTTATTTAGAATTCTAGAAAATTTCAGAAAAATTCCAGAAAATTTCAAAATGATGTACTTTTTATTATGGCATAATCTGAATATTAAATACAACATATTTTTTAGGGTTTATAATATGTTGCAATTAAAGAAGCATGATTAGTTTTTTATTTATTTATTTGAATTTCATTATTAAATGAATATAGCATGAGTTATTTGTATATTTACATTAAGATGTTATTGTATGGAATTTATCATGCTTTGTATATGCCATAAGTAGTGGGAGATTGATTGTTTTTTGCACATGAAATTAAATTAAATTTTGATAATTATCACTCGAGGCGCAAGAGATGATTACGAGCATAGCAAATTTTCGATCTTGAGACATGTGTAAAATTATCATTATTTAATTTAGATTCTTTTGCTGCAAAATATTTTTTTTGTGTTGCTATCATTAATATCCCCTGCGCATTTGTTTACTATGTATGTAGAAATGGCTGCTAAGACAGTGGTGGCAGGCTTAACTAAGGGAGAGAAATTGGATGGCGACAATTATGATATATAGTCGTAAGATCCAATACCTCCTCAATGAGCAAGAAGCGTTGACCACACTTGAACAAGTGATGGTTGAGCCAGAGCAGGGCAATATAGCTCAACATCGTCGTGATCTTGAAGCCTTTCAGACTTGGCGTAACAAAGATCGGTGTGCGCGCTTTACTATGTTGAGCAGCATGCACACCGACTTGATTAGTGAGTTTGAGCATTGCCTGACTGCATTTGAGATGTGGGAAGCTCTCAAGCAAAAGTTTGGTATTACCTCTTTGGCAAAGCTACGTGGGCTGACTATGAAGTTTGACTCATATCAGAAAAGGGCGCATCATTCGATGAAGCAGCATTTGAGGGTTATGTCAGCCATGATACGTGAGCTTGCGGCTGCTGGGCATAATTTGACTCAAGAGCAGCAAGTACAAGCTGTGATTCGCTCTCTGCCAAATTCTTGGGAGCAGATGAAGCAGAACATGATGCATAATGAGAGTGTGAAAACATTCGAAAACATATTGCGTTATTTGGAGCTAGAGGCTGAGCGTCTTGAGGCGGCTAAGTCTGATGGTTCTGCTATGGTGGTTGAGTCAAGCTCACGTAGGACTTCTCAGTTCAAACGTGGAAAAGCAAAAGGTGCCCCTAAGAAGCAAGCAGCAGCTGTGCTTAAGCCCAATGGCGCTAGAAATTTCAAACGTAGGGGCAAGAGAGGTGGTAAGAAGGCAAAAGCTAAATTGACATGCTTTAACTGTAACAAAGAGGGACACTTCGCTCGGGATTGCCCTGAGCAGAAGAAGGTACTCCCTTACTTAAATTTCTCGCATTCAATGCTTTGTGTCTAGTCAAGCATTAATTGCTCATTCTCCTCATTTTTGGGTTGTAGACTCCAGAGCAACAGACCATATCACGAGGGACAGAGTAGGGTTCGTTGAGTATCGCCGAGTACTTGCTGGGAGTAGAAAAGTTTACATGGGGAACGAGTCCAGTGTGGAGGTGCTTGGCATTGGCACATTCAAGCTGGAAATGCGACGAGGGCGCACCTTGTATCTTCATGATGTTCTTTATGTTTCGGATATTCGGCGAAACTTAGTTTCAGTTATTAGCATGATGAGCCTTGGTTTTAGCTTTTGTTTTGAGAATAATGGTGTTAGCATTTATTTGGGAACAATTTTTTATGGTTTTGGTTATCTTTCAGATGGTTTTTTAGTTTTGGATGTGGATAATTCTAGTCTTAATAAAAATGCCAATGGCTCTGTTTCTAATATTGCATTTTTTTGTGATAATGATTCTATGAGATGACATGCTAGATTAGGCCACATAGGGCAAGACAAGATGACTAGATTGGCTAGAGAAGGTCTTTTAGGCCCACTCGCTAGAGTCACTTTGCCTACTTGTGAGCACTGTCTTGCTGGAAAGGCAATAAGGAAACCATTTGGGAAAGCCATAAGGGCATCTATCCCATTGCAACTTATTCATTATGATATATGTGGACCAATGAATGTGAGGGCAAGGCATGGAGCCCCTTATTTCATCACATTTATAGATGATTGCACGCGTTTTGGTCATGTCCATTTGATTTCTCACAAGTCAGAAGCATTGGATTGCCTTAGACGGTATGTTAATGAGGTTGAGAATCAATTAGACAAGAGCATTAAGGCTCTAAGGACTGACCGAGGATGTGAGTATCTATCTGAGCAATTTAAAGTGCTCTGTGAGGAAAAATGAGTTATCAGGCAATTAACAATTCCTAGGACTCCGCAATAAAATGGTGTAGCGGAGAGAAGGAATCGCACATTGCTTGACATGGTAAGATCTATGATAGCGCAAGCTAATCTTCCCATTTCTTATTGGGGAGATGCTTTGTTGACTGCTGCCTACGTCCTTAACCGTATGCCCTCCAAATCAGTTCCTTCCACCCCATATGAGATGTGGACTGGCAAAAAGCCTGATTTGGGCAATTTGCGGCCTTGGGGTTCGGCAGCTTACATACACAACACTTCTCATAAGTTTGGGAAGTTGGGCTCTAGAGGAAAGAAGTGTATCTTCATTCGCTATAGTGAGCATTCTAAGGGCTATGTGTTTGTTGGGGAGCATCCGGATGGAAGTGTAACTGAAATTGAGTCACGAGATGTGGATTTCCTAGAGGAGGATTTCCCTAGCAAAGGTGAGGTAACTAGAGAAGTAGAACTCTATGAGATGGAGGATCTACTTGAAGGCGCACCTAGTAGCCTAGTAGAGAATGAGGATATAATTCCTCAAGCTCCTAGGGACAGTGGGAGCGATCTACTTGCCCATGGATTAGATCCAATGGATGAGGATTCTCAGGATTCTCAACTACTTAGAAGCAAATGTGGAGCTATGCCCCGTCGTTGTTTTGAGATTGAAGAGGAAGCATTCATGATTGCTCCGAGTGATGAGATGGAGCCTAAGAAACTCAAAGAGGCTCTCTCATCCCCTGCTAGTAAAGAATGGAGTACTGTAATGGATGAAGAAATATAGTCTATGAAGAAAAATCATGTATGGGACTTGGTTGATTTGCCGCCAGGGCGCAAGACTATTGGGAACAAATGGGTTCTCAAAATCAAGCGCAAGGCGGATGGTTCCATAGAAAGGTATAAGGCTGACCTAGTGGCGAAAGGTTACACCCAACGAGAGGGTGTGGACTATGAGAAAACTTTTTCACCAGTTGTAAGGTTTGCTTCTATTTGCCTAATCTTGGCCCTAGTAGCTCAGTTGGACTTAGAGCTATATCAAATGGACGTTAAGACTGCATTTCTCAATGGAGAATTGGATGAAGAGATCTATATGGATCAACCAGAAGGCTTTGTGGCAGTAGGTCAGGAGCGCAAAGTTTGCAAGCTTCAACGATCTATTTATGGCTTAAAGCAATCATCCAGTGGAATCTGAGATTTCAGCGAGCCATTGTTTCTAATGGGTTTACGATGATTGATGAAGATCACTGTGTGTACGTTAAGCGGTCCAAGGACATTTTTCTGATATTGTCATTATATGTAGATGACATATTATTGGCTGGAAATGACAAGGAGATGATTGTCGCCACTAAAATGTGGTTGTTCTCTACATTTGAGATGAAGGACGTGGGTGGGGCGAGCTATGTGCTCGGTGTTAAGATCCTTAGGGATCGCTCTAGGTGACTTCTTGGTTTGTCTCAAGAGACTTAAATTAAGACTATTCTAGAGCGATTCCAGATGCAGAGTTGCAAACCCATTGACACTCCTGTTGCAAAAGGCGAGAGCCTAAGTCTTGATATGGGTCCTAAGACTCAAGAGGAAAATGAAAAGATGACCCGTGTTCCCTATGCAAATGCTGTTGGAAGCTTGATGTATGCTATGATGTGTACACATCCTGACATTTGTTATGCAGTCGGATTGGTGAGTCGTTACCAATCTAACCCAAGACCAGCTCATTGGAAAGCAGTTAAGAGGATATTACGATATCTTAGAGGGACTGTAGATTACACACTTTGCTACCAGAATTTAGATCTACATCTAGTTGGCTATTGTGATGCTGACTGGGGAGGAGACCTAGATGAACGTAAGTCTACTTCAGGATATGCTTTCATGGTTAGCAATGGTGCTATTTCTTGGAGTAGTAAGAAGCAATCCTGTATCGCCTTATCGACTATGGAGGCTGAGTTTGTGGCTTGTTCATCTGCCGTTCAGGAAGCCGTGTGGTTAAGGAGATTCCTTCAGCATTTGGATGTTGTCACACACACTTCAGACCCTGTGACTATCCATTGTGACAGCATGGCTGCACTCGCTTACGCTAAGGATCCTAAATACCACGGCAGAACCAAACACATTGATGTGAGGTTCAACTTTATCAGAGACATTTTGGCGCAGAAAGAAGTGATCCTGGAGCATATCCCTACGAGTCGCATGGTTGCAGACCCTTTGACTAAGCCCATTGCTAGAGATGTTTATCTTACTCATGTTAGGGCTTTAGGACTACGTAGGTGGTGATATTTTTATGTGAATTCAGTTGAACTCATATTTTTTGGTGATATTTATGCCATTAGTATTCATATTTGTTTCTATTAAACATTTATGTTTACTACCTTTTGCAATGGTTTGTGAATTAGCATACACAAAATAATTAAATTGATGTTAGCAGACAAGATTGGCTCACTCACACGAGCAATCGCCCTTAGCGCTAGGTAGCGAGTAAGGATGAGACTAGTGGCTTATTGTATTTGGAGCAAATAGAGAAGCTAAAATTATCCACTAGCTATGTCGCCTTGGTTGGAGCCAAGATGAGGCCTTGTTGGAGACCGACCATGGATATGAAAGTACCCGCTTTTCCATGATGTGCCTGTTATGGATAGCCAGATGCGAGATCTCATTTGATGCCTAAAAGGCGAGCAAATAGAGAATTCGAGTTAGACGCTAGGAAGCGACTTGTGCGCTTAAGATCGACTAGACTAAGATCTGTATGGTGTGTGAGTTTAACATCACTCTTTGGAAGAGTTACTCCACTATAACATGCATTCGTACTGCATGTGCTTATCGACCCGTTAGCGAGGTGAAAGAATGGATCCCTGCTTCTTCACCGTGTAAGTCCTAAAAGTCATTTTTCCCTAAATGACTTCACATTGTGCCTTTTGTGACCTTTGACTATGTCATAAGATGAGGAGTTGATGTTCAGCTACTTTGGTATGTTGCCTGCAGTCATGTATGATTCGGCTTTAAGGGACATTACTGGGAAAGCGATCAATTTCAAATTGAATGATATGAGAGTGAAGGGAAGATCATCTAGTTCTACATCTCTGCTCTATATTCACTATCGACAACTCATATCGCTCTTTATAGGATGCTGATTGGGTGTGAATATAATGCGGGACCTAGGAGAGTCAAACATGCTCTTTGAGGGATTAGAGATGTTTTTGGACTGATGTAGCTAGATGGGTCTGGGTACATGAGACGCTATTTCTGGTCTTTTTGGGTTGATGTCTCTATGCTGACTCATATTGAGTTTCTAGTATAGAGCTCCCACATGCAGGTGTTCTCAGCGGTCGCACGGTGCATTGGCTAGTATGAGATTGTTCATTTTTGGGGAGATTGAGATAGAGATGTGGCAGTGTCATGCCAACTCATGTGCGAGTGGGAGATGTTAGAAATGGGCGCCCATGTGGCATGACCCTTTGAATCTTTTGAACCTTATCCAAATGGGTTTTGAATTCAAATTCAAACCTATTTGGATAACCACTCAGGATATATATATATATATATATCTATCATATAATTGATATGGATATATGATATATCTTATATTATCTCATATAACTGATATGGATAAATAAGATAAACATATTATATATCTGATAATATGGGATATGGGTGATTAAGAGAAAAACAACGTATGTTTGAACTTTTTCCTATATATTGACTCTCTCCCAAAAACCAACGATCAAAGCCATTTGCACTGTGATTTGTGTGGGTGATATTCACTATTGTAATATCACTCCATTGCTGGGCACGTGATTTACCCACGAGATCCTTTCTTCACAGACTCTGTTCTAAAGGTATGATCATAATTTTTATTCCACTACGTTATACTTTGTTTTACACCAGTAGTATAGATCTTCTACTTTGCCCTGTTTTGGGCACTACACAATTGAGCAATGCCCATGGACGCCTTAAGGAGTGGAACCCCAATTATCCAATACCATAATCTTCCCGAGCAAGGATGGAAGGAAAGGATGTGCACAGAGAAAATCAGGGTATATTTGGAATATGAAGCATGTGGACTAAGATAAAGAAGTAAAAATCAAATTACTAAATGTGTGGATTGAGAAAAGATGTACACAGAGATAATTTAGTGTATGGAAATAAAATTTCCCATTTAGGACCTTATGGACTACAAGTTTACAAAACGAGATTTACTGGTCAATTTCCCAACAACTAAATATATATAAGTTATCACCTTTCACCAGAAGTTGTAATTGGATAAGTTCTAGATTATATTTGGCTATTGATGTTGTTGGATGTAATGTTAAGTCCATAAATGTAGTGGTGCCAAAGTGGCAATTAAGGGTGGTGGCTTAGATAGAATTTTCTAGGTAGCAATGTTGGTTAGCAACAAATTGTAAAGGTTATGGTGGGAGAGGAGTTGTGGTATGTCTTTTTGCAAGGTTAAGAATGTAAGTGGTTCAGTTTGATTAGGTTAAGAACATTTCTATTTTGTTAGTTAAGGAACCAGACCAACAACATATTACTATTCATTTTGTTGGTTTTTCTGTGTAGTGTAAATCAAGGATTGACAAAAAAAAAAAATAAAAATTTAAGTATTTTATAAAAATCTATAAAAATTCTACATTGGGCATAAATGAAGAGAGGTGGTTGGAGATGCTCCACAAATGTTTCTTCTTTTAATTTTTGTAACAAATCGTGTAACATCAGTCATTTATATTCATAAACTTAAAAAATTTGAATATAAAAAACTATTTTAAATATAATATTTCAGTTATTCGGTAGGTAGTGATGTAAAATTTTTAAAAACAAATGTACTATACATTATAAATAATCAATTGAAGTGAAATTTTTGTACTATTCACGATTGGTTCTACTTTATCAATTTTTCTTAATCCTTAGCAAGGGTGATGCGATAGCATAGTTGTAGTGGTGGTGATGGTAAAAAATTAAGTAGGTCATCCGTTATCTTTCAACCATTCTATTTTTAATGCAAAAGGACTTTTTTTTTTTTTTTTTTTTTTTTTCAATTTTCAATTTAATTTGGACAGCTCAAAAATCAAGTTAAAAAATTAAAGTACTTTTTTTTTTTTTTTTTGGAGTGTTGCCAAATAGGATCCTATGACATTGACCTACAACTTACAAGAAGTAATATGCTTGTATTGGATTTAATTAATAATTATGTTGAATTCCCCACTAGTTTGTACGTTGCACCCTTTGAGAAAGATTATTAAGATCTATGTATATATTTGCTGGGAAAATATAATTAAGATATGCCACCACCTTATTATTCAACTAATGAATTTACTACATGTGGGTGTCAAAAAAAGATATACCTAAAACAACAAATGAAATACATCTAAACTCATTCGAGACGGGCCAAATGAAGCCAAAGCCCATTGGACTGAATGTCATTGCCGAATAGACATAAAAGATAAAATGAAGAGAACGTCGACTTAAGGGTATTTGTGTCGTACGTTGGAGTCGAGTATATCAGGTAAGTCGGTATAGTCCCATTAAACCATGCTGTCCCTTTCCAAAAAGCATATTAGGGAGATGGGCCCCAACAGAGTGATGATTTAAGGTTAAGCTACATGGAAAAAATATCAAGGAGAATGACTCTATAAAAGGAAAAAGGGGGCTGAAGGAGGAGGTATATTCTAAAAAATTTGTACCTTAAGGAACCAAAAACACTAATATTTCTATAAAAGCTAACTTGCTTGTCGGTGTGCTAATTCTAGCACTATCGATTGAAGTTTTACTTCTATTTCAAGTGACAGCTGGAAAGATCTTGCAAGGGCTCGTTTGGATTGAAGGAGTATTCCAAAACCACCTCTCCACAATTGGCTCCATCTATGAGAATACTCGAACTCGTCCATGGAAAAACCAAATCAAGATCCTCTAGTTACCGGAGTTGATAATGCTACAACAGTAGCAACTTTCGGTCCAAAAGAAACCCCCACAAAGAGGTCTTTGAATTTTGACTCGCTAACACCATTTCAGCCTTCAACATTTACAAAGGATGTCATGCAAACATTGATGAATCAAATGAAACGTAATGAATAGCGTCTCAAGGACATTGCAGTAGAGAACGAGTGCTTGCATCAGCAGTGGCAAAGTCCCAACAACTATCACCTCACTGTGAGCGAGGTAGGTCTCTAGGTGTGTAGAAGAGGCGACAACGTCAACCATGGGGGCACGATAGTAGCCTTTCAAATTCATCTTGGTCGGAACCCAAGAAACAAACCTGAAATAATGATTTCAGTTTGATTGATGGAGAAGATTCTTCACGAGCTCAACGCAAGCGAAAGAAGGAGGACTTAGATTCAAAAGATAGGTACAACCCTTTTGTTTGTCAAATTGCAAAGTCTGTCTTGCTAAAAAAGTTTAAAGCACCATCATTCACACTATATGATAAAAAGTCGGACCCAATGGATCACGTTCGTCATTACAAGCAAGCAATGACACTGCATGCTGATGACAATGCACTCATGTGCTGAATATTCCCTAGCAATTTTGGACCGCTCGCTGTCAGATAATATTACAAGCTTGGACCAGCTTCAGTTGAAAGTTTCATCAACTCCAAAAATCCTTCAGGGCTAAATTCATCATCAATGAGGCTTAGCCGAAACAAGCAGACTCTTTGTAGGCAATGAAATCAAGCCAAACGAGACTTTGCGTGAATATTCGGCGTGATATTAGGAGTGCTTTAATTTGGTGGATGATGATTTCAACGACTCCATAATAATCACTGCCTTCAAGATGGGATTACATCTTGATAGCTCGCTTAGGAGTTCATTGACTAGAAGGCCTTCAAAGATAGTCTGGGCCTTGATGAATAGGGTCGAAGCGTATTACAAAGTAGAAGATGATGTAATCTGAATTAAAGCTGGAATGCAAGCTGCGGAATCGGCAGCACTTATCCTAGTACAGTCGCTGACTACTGCACCACCAAATAGAACCCATCAACGAGCCCAGAGCTAAGAGGTCGATCAAGAACGGAGAATTGCCAAGATTCACTTTGACAGAGTGAACAATATCAGGTGGAAAACATGCGCTCTAAGCGGTCAGATAAAAAGTACACAGAACTGTCTAAGCTAATCAGTAAGATTTTGCCAAAAATTCAAAATCTGGCTTTCTTCAAATGGCCAACTAAGATGTCCGGGCCCCCTGACATGAGACAGAGAGACCAAAGATGCGAATATCATAAAATTACTCCCTAAAAGATCATTTGGAAGACTTGGTCTAGGGTGGCCGACTAATTGAATATCTCCTAAAAAAGACTAAATCACCAGGTGTACTTGCCGTACGCCCCGATTCACCTCCACTCGGTGTAATTCACATGATATACAGCTTGTCCCCACTAAACATAGTGAATACAATCTAGTTGCAATAATCCTCCAAACCCAGCTCTAAGTTCAGTATATCAGCCAAACAACCGTTGTTGTCGAACGAAATTAGCTTCTCCAATGCCAATCTCGAAGGGGTCATCATGCCTTATAATAACGCTCTTGTGATTGAGTTATGAGTAAATAAGTTCAATATTGTGCATATCCTGATAAACCAAGGAAGCACCTCTGAGATAATGTACTATAAAACGTTTCTCAAGCTTGGCTTTAAAGATGCGGATCTCATGCTAGCCGATTACTCTCTTTTCGGCTTTAACACCAATTTGGAATACCTCTTGGGTAAGATCGTTTTACCAGTGTGTGCAGACACCAAGACGCTAGAGATTGAATTCATAGTCGTTAAACTTTCATCACCTTATAATATAATCATGGGCCGAACATGGCTCCACGCAATGCAGGTCATATCGGGGAACTTACCATCATCTTTTTCGTTATCCGATTGAATACGACATCGAGCAAATTTGTAGTTCTTCGAAGTTAGCGAAAGATTGTTATCTCATAGCCGTAGAGAAGAAGCCAAAGGAACTGAAAGTGAATTTAATTGAAATTTCGGATTAGGAGAGTCTTGAGAATGTTGGGAAGACCGCGGCTGAGAAAGTAACAGAAACTCTGGACTAAGTGATAATTAATAATAATCGTGAGAATTTTTTTTTGGTCGGCATAGGTCTTAGTGTCGTCGAGCGACAAGAGTTGGTTTTTTTCCTCCTCGACAACATTGATGTCTTTGCATGGTCACCTCACGACATGCCAGGGGTAGACCCCGCCATTGCTATGCATAGCCTGAATGTCAACCCCAAAGCTAAGCCAGTCGTTCAGAGAAGCCGCCGTTCAACTGCCGTTGTAGTTGACAAAGTTGACAAGCTATTGAAAGCTGGGGCAATTCAAGAAGTTACATATCCCATGTGGTTGTCCAATACTGTCGTGGTAAAGAAGAAGACAGGGAAGTAGCGTGTCTGTGTAGACTTTACAAATTTGAACAAAGCCTGCCCTAAGCATTGTTTTCCTTTACCCTAAATTGATCAACTTGTGGATGCAACCACCCAACATTAGTGCATGAGCTTTCTAGACGTTTATAGGTGGTATCACCAAATTGCCATGGATCCGAATGACTAAGATAAAACGACATTTCTCACTCCAAGGGGAACTTATTGTTATAAGGTCATGCCCTTCGGATTGAAAAATGCTGAGGCAACATATCAAAGATTGGTCAATACCATGTTCAAAGATCAAATCGGCAGAACCAAGAAAGTCTACGTCGATGATATGGTAGTGAAGTCCAAAGGAAATGGTGCACACTTAGTCGATCTTGCCACAACCTTTGATATTCACCTGAAATACAAAATGAAGCTCAACGCCTCAAAATGTGCATTCGATATTGGATCAGGCAAATTCCTTGGTTATATTGTAAATCATTGTGGAATTGAAGCTAATCCGAAACAAATCAAGGCCATCACTGAACTCGGCTCACCAGGGTTGGCCAAAGAAGTTTAGAAGTTAATGGGTATGGTTGCACCACTTAACAGATTTATCAGCCAATCCTCAGATCGGTGTAGGCCATTCTTTCAAACACTTCGACTAGAAAAATTATTTAAATGGACTCTAGAATGTCAAACCGCTCTAGAAGGGTTGAAAACCTATCTTAGTTCCGTCCTACTTTTGGCTACCCCCTCACCAGGTGATGTGTTTATCCTATATCTAACACCATCTAATCGGGCAATAAGCGTCGTCTTGCTTAAGGAGGAACTCGATAAGCAGAAGCGCATCTTCTATGTTAGCAAGGCAATAGTGGACGCCGAAACCCAGTATTTATCCTTGGAGAAGTTAATTCTAACTTTTGTAGTGGCTGTCAGAAAATTGATGCATTACTTTCAAACCTATACCATTAAGGTATTAACCGATCACCTCCTTTATTCAGTAAACAGAATCATCGGAACGAGTTTCCAAATGGGCATTGGAACTCGGACAATATGACCTCTAATTTCACCAAGGATAGCTATCAAGGGGTAAGTTTTGGCTGACTTTGTTGCCAAGTTTACTATGTCTACCTCACATGCTGAGTTAAACCTCCAGAACTAGTCAGCTGCCCAATCACAACCGGAATGGAGAATGTATGTCAGGGATATTTGGCAGTTGTATTGTAACGGGTCATCCAATTAGTGCAGCAATGGGGAAAAAGTAGTTATTATGACCCCCGAAGGAACAGTGGTAAAACAATCGATTAAACTTGACTTTAACGCCTCAAACAACGAGGCCAAATATGAAGCCCTGCTGGTCGACCTTAAAAACTCGCGTCAAATATGAGCTAGACAGTTGTAAATCTTTTGTGATTCAAAATTGGTCACAAATCAGTTAAAGGGTAAATATGCAGCTAAAAATGACTGCATGGCGGTCTACATGAGAATGGTCAACTCCTTGCTTGTGAAATTTAATAGCCATAGACTGAATCAAATTACTCGTGACCAAAATACACATGCCAATGCTCTCGCCTGTTTAGCTTCAGCTGTAAACTCCGAAGTTAAATGAACCATCGAAATGGGTTTCATTTTGGAGCCGAGTATCAGTATCCCCGAATATCCCGTTGTGAACACCATCCAAAGGGAGGCCGAGTTGGATGGCTCCCATTGCTACATTTCTTTCTCCGGAACAATTGCTGGAGGATAAAAAGGAAGCTCACAAGTTGCGGAATAAAGCTTTGAGATATTATTTGGATCCTCAAGAAAAACTTTATAAAAAATCTCTCTCTGGGCCTTATTTGGAATGTGTTCATTCGGACAAGATTGAGGATTTTTTGGCTGAAATACATGAAGGCAGTTGTGGCGCTCATTCAGAAGGTAGATCATTAGCTCACCAAGTCGTTACTCAAGGGTATTGGTGGCCGACTATGCATACCGATGCTGAGGATTATGTTAAGAAATGTGAATAGTGCCAAAAGTTTTCTCCATTAAAACATCTGCTCGTTGAAGAACTGAACTCCGTGACCAGTCCGTGGCCTTTTGCTCAATGAGGCTTGGATATAGTTGGGCCACTGCCAACAGCTCCAAGCAATAAGCAATTCTTTATTGTTGCCACTGACTATTTCACAAAGTAGACTGAAGCGGAACCATTAGTATATATACAAGATGCAGATATCAAGCACTTTGTTTGGAAGAATATCATTACTCGGTTCGGCATATCTAGGGTGCTTATTTCAGATAACGGTACTCAGTTTGATTGTAACGTCTACTAAGAGTTATGCGACATATATGACATTCAGCCTATTTTTTTTCACCATCTTATCCATAGAGTAACGGACATGTAGAGGCTTTCAACAAAGTAGTCTTGGACGACATCCAGAAGCATTTGAAAAAGCCCAAGGGCAAATGGGTTGAAGAATTATCGAGTATATTGTGGGCCCATCGCAATACGTCGAGACAATCTACGGGGGAGACACCATTTGCCTTGTGTTTTGGCAATAAAGCTATCATCCCCCTAGAGATCGGCTTAGAAACCCTTCGATTGAGGGCTTTTGATACATGTTGACATGATATGATGCTGGCCTTGGATATAGATTTACTTGAATAGCGTTGAGATCGGACCCTTGTGACCATGGCGCGATACCAGCAACAACTTGCTAAATCATACAATCAATGAGTGCATCTTCGCCGATATATTCTTGGAGAGTTGGTCCTAAAAAAAGTACTACCTATTACTAAGAATCCTGCGGATGGTAAACTCAGCCCAAATTGGGACAGCCCATAGCAAATCAATTTCATCGCACTCTCCAACATGAATGACAAGAAGTTACCCCGGCCTTGGAATTCAACTCATCTTCGCAAATTTTATCATTAGTATTGATGGTTATGTTAATTTCTTCGTTAATTTTATCATATTAATGTTTGTCGGCTTTTGTGTATATTACCACCTTGTATACGTATAGTCAATCAATGATACAAGATGTCATGTTACTTCCTTGTTTATTTAACTCTGATTGCCTTACCTTTATTTAGCCTCTGAATTCGGACAGAGATCTCTTCGTGCTCAGCACGAAGCGCTATCAATAAGCCTCCGAATTTGGAGCCCTCTTAGTCTGATTATTTCAAACAAGCATAACTGCGTTTTTATTGAGAAGATTATTTCAAACAAACATACTACATTTTTATTAAGAAAACAGCATGACAAATTCAAATTACATTAAGGACATTCATCTTAAGGTCGACCAGTGTCCTAGTTACAAAAGTTGGAAATCAAAGACGAAGTTTATGACACCGATTAACTTTTCTTAGGGTTTGTGGCCTCTTCATCGTATGATTTCTCAGCATCATAGGCCTTGAACAGTATTACATAGTCCTAGTATAATGCCGAAGTAGAATCTACACCCACCGTTTGAAGTGTTTTGGTCCATCTGTCCTTGAAACCACGGTTTTCATATCGGCAAACATCGTTGGCTAGCTTCTCCATTGTCTTGTCAATGCCTATCTTTCTTCTTTCAAAGAAGCCCCTGTTATAAGCTCGAGTCTCTATGGCCTCTCTTGCAAAAATGTTGGCAGTATCATGATCGGTTATCGCATGATCCATGAGATGTTGTGTAATTGTGTCCTTTGATGTTAATGAACTCATTGCCCCCGCCGCCTAACTCAACCACTCTGGCTTTCCAAGCCTCGTTCTCTGTCCTCTCATGGGCTTCCTCAAGTCAGCGCTCCAAATTCTGAATCCGTCTATCTTTGTGTTTAATTTCTTTTTAAGCGGCACGAAGGCGCATGCCGACTTCATACAAACTATAGAGTCCTTTGATAGCCTTGTGGACCCTTTCTCTAAAGACTTCATAGTCTCCCCGATCAGTCATTGATTGGTGCACTTCAAGAGGAAAGATTTGCCGCGTGAATTCAACTGCCACATTCGGGTTGTGGATAATCAAATCGGCTTTGGTTATAGGCTTGTTTCTAATAAAAATCGAGAAGATCAACGGACGTGTCGACGTACTCGGCTCGCTCCAAAGTGAGGCATGGCCACTGGCAGTAAATGAAGAGCCAAGAGAGAGTGAAGGGGGTGTGAAACTTTACATATTCCCCATTGGGTCTCATTCATCATGTTAGGTGTGATAGTGTGTCTATCACACGCTTGATTTTCTAGGCATAAAGTATAATTAGTTTCAACATCTATATGAAGTCAGCCCAACAGGAGCCGAGCACGCAGCCCACTCGGTATATGAGTTAACTTGGTGCTCGGGGGGCAATTGTGGGAGCCAAAAAAAGATATGCCTAAAATGACAAATAGAGCACATCCAAGCCCATTCGAGAGGGCCGAATGAAGCCAAAGCCCACTGGACTGAAAGTCATTGTCGAATAGACACAAAAGATAAAATGAAGAGAAACAATTGTGTTGTACGTCGAAGCCAAGTATATCAAGTAAGTCAACATGGTCCTATTAAGTGGCACCAGGCTATCCCTTTCTATAAAGTGTGGTAGGAGATAGTCCTTGACAGAATAATGATGAATGACTAAGTTACATAGAGAAAATATTAAGAAAAATGACTTTATAAAAGGAAAAGAGAAGTTGAAGGAGGAGGTATGTTCTAAAAAATTTATACCTTAAGAAACCAAAAGCACTAATCTTTCTGTAGAAGTTAATTTGCTCATCGGAGTACTAATTCCGACACCATCGAGCGAAATTTTACTTCTGCTCTAGGTGACAATTGAAAAGATCTTGCAAGGGCTCGTTTGAAGTGAAAAATTATTCTAAAACCACCTCCCCACCCTACAAATAATAATACAAATTGACAAGCTCTCCAATAATAATGTTCCAATCATTGGATTGAGGTTGTCGAAAAGAAAGCTAAATTGAGAGTCATTTGTTTGGATGTTTTTGTATGTACTTACCACCACTTGATTCGTTAGTTATTTTTGTATCAACGGCCACTACATATGTTAGCACCCATTTGATTCATTTTAAATTCCCATATGTTTTTATACTTTTGAAGGAAATAACTCACTATTCAGCAGTTTTAAAATATTATATTGTATTATTCACATTAAATATAAAAATTTTATATTTTAATTTTTTTATCATTTTATTTTTGAAATTTTATATTATTAAAATTATATATTGACATTATCGCATTTTAAAATTTTTAATAATTTAATAATTATAAATATTTCAAAATAAAATAATATAAAAATTTGTCCTTGTTCACGTGGTGCTCCCCAATTCTATAGTTTACCTTACAATTAATATGTTGCCATGATCATTCCATAAGTGGATAGTATGTGATTAACCTTCTACCAATCTATTACTTTGTATTATTATGGTCAAGTGGGGTAGTTATTTAACTTCTAGTGCATGTTTGGCTTAATGATTAGGCCATATTTAGGTGTTTGAATTGGACCTCTCCTTGTCCCATTCTTGAGTGAGGTTTCTAAAATTTTCTAAGCCACTTAAAACTTCCAAAGGCACATGCATTGAATCCCCCACCGATATTAAAGCGCAGATAGATTGTTGCTGTATTTGTATGGAAAAGAAAGAAAGAAAGAAAAAGTCTTTATGCCAACCAATGTCACATATTAATCAAGTCTTATGAGAAGTGCCTAATTATTGGTTGATCAAAAAACAATCATAGAACATTTTATTTAGTGATGTGTTAATTTGAGCCTTTATAATTTTTACATTACTTAAGATTTTTTGGACTTTCAAATATCATTAAATCTTTAATAGTCAGAATCGCCCTTCAAATAATGATTATCTAGAAAGGAATATGATGATTTGACATTTATTTTAATTTTTAAAACTTTAAAATTGAAAAAACTAAAAAAAAAAAAAATTATGTGCAAAAAAAAAAATTAATTTTTTTGGAAAAATTGAATTATTTTTTTATGCAAAACTGAAAATTTTGTGTCTATAAAGGAGCATGATGATGGAACATTGATGTGCAAAATTGGAAAAAATAAAAAAAACTTTAAAAATAAAAAAATTGATAATGCTCTCAGTTTTAAAACAGGAAAAAACTGATAATGTTATCGACTTTATTAGATAGTTGAATTAAATCAATAAGTAGAATGGCAAAAACGTTTAATCTCATACTCTTTTTTTTTTTCAATTAGTGAAATAATTATTTGGAAAATTACTATGCAAAATTGATAGATAATGTTCTTAGTTTTAAAATTTGGAAAAAACTGATAATATTATCAGTTTTACTAAATAGAACTTATTGGTTCAAAAATCTTGGATAGAACTTGAGCTACTATAATATTTGTAAATAGGACTTTTAGGTAATTAACTCTAATTTTTATTTTAAATTTATAACCTGCACAATCAAAAAAAAAAAATTTAATTTATTTATTTATTGTTTTGCTTGCCTTAAATCACATAATATACCTAACTTTTACAATTAAAATAATTTTGATAATTAAAAAATCAAATCATGTAAAAATTCTTACTTTTATGAAAAATAGAAATACAATATAACCTTGTTCTTCAGACTTGTGGCAATGAGAATGGAATTTCGTCGCAGAAATAAATCTTTAGCGACGAAATAATGTACTTATCGCAAAAAGTCATGGTGAAGGGCTCTCTCACCACCTCCACTTGAGTCTTTCTTAGCCTTCCTCTTATCATTTTGGCACTTTTTTACTTTTCATGTTATTTCTTTCTAGTAAAAATTACTAATATATCTAAAATCTTAAATTGCTAGAGAAAACAGTAAATTTATTATATTAATATCTTTAAAACGTCCTTTCAGATTTTCTTCTATAGGCGAGTAAACACTTAAATTTTTGGATGAATCAGTAATTAATAATTTACCATAATACTAGAGCAAAATCTTAATTTTGTACATGCATGTCCGGAATAGCTCAACTCATTATTTTAATTTGCTCAATGCATGACTTGTATTTCCATATTAATGAGATGTTATATGCGGACAATGGAAAACTTTTCAGAATTTCAGGAAATAAAAAAAATTGAAAAAAAAAATCAGGTATTGTGGTCAAACTCATCAAGTAGAGCTGAACTCAGGAAAATGATATGTTGAATGGGACAAATCAAATTATCAGTTTTTGATCTATTTCAGTACACTTGACATGGCATGTTTTTTGGATCTATTTCAGTACACTTGACATGCCTTCCTCTTAACATTAATTTCTTTTCTTTTCTTTTTTGTGAAAGAAGTATAAAAATTTGTGGAAATGTTAATCCATTTAGTTTTAAGAGTTATTTTTATGAACTAATTAGTTTTTTTGTTTTGAAAAGTTGTATTTATTTAATTTGGTGTCATTTGAGTTTAAGTAAGTATCCTTTTTTGATTCATTTTTTCAATTTTTTGATTTATTTTTGGGATAGAAATGGAAAAGTGAGGTGTAGAAGATTCTTTTTTAGAGAAATGGTAACTGAAGTGTTGGTTGTCGAGTATAGAAATCTACATTTCTGTTCATGTGATTTTCTGATGTTACATTAGAGTGTTAGGTTTGGAAAAAGAATACTAAAGAGTTTTTGTGTGTTACATTGATTGGAGTGTTACATTTAGAAAAAATATATTATGAAGTTTTTTTTGAAATGTTACGTTGTTACGTTTGAAAGAAGTATAATAAGCAGTTTTTTAGTGTGTTACATCGGAGTGTTACGTTTAAAAAATGTATACTAAGGAATTTTTTAGTGTTATATTGATTAGAGTGTTACTTTCAAGAAAAATACACTAAGGAATTTTTGTGGAATGTTACGTTGTTATGTTTAAAAAAAGTACACTAATAAGTTTTTTAATGTGATACATTAGAGTATTACGTTTTCAGAGTGGTACATTAGAGTATTATGTTTGGAAAAAGTATACAAAAATATTTTTTTAAAGTGTTACGTTTAGTAATTTTAATATTATGAGAAAACTCATATTTGTCCGTCAACATATAGCACACGCGTGTTTATACTTTACCCTTTATATAATTCACACTAAAATGAGACATTTGGATTTATAAGAAAAAAATGAGAACTAAACAGTTTATAAGATCACTATTTAAAATTTATTGATGTTTTATCCTAAAAACTAATGGGTACTTTTGTTTCATAAGTAATTATTCAATATTATTGATGGTGCTAATGTGATAATATCACAAACACATTTTGAGCTTTGATTTTCGTGGCATTGACGGAAAATTCACATGAATTTCACAAATATTAAGAATTAGAATGTATTTGTTATATTAGTATTGTATTTGTAATATTGTCATACCTCACACTTAATAATTTTAGTTTTTTTCGTTTATTTTCATTTTTTAGCAAATATTTTTAAAATTAATTTAAAATTTTTAAATTTCAACGTTCAATTCGGGGAGATGAGCTAAAAAAATTTTAAAAAATCAAAAAAAAGTCCAAAAATGACAAAAATAGTAATTTTTTTGGTGTACTTATTTTGAATTCTTTTTTATAAATTTGTCTACATAAAATAAGTTAAAAAAATAAAATTTTTTGATAAAAATTTTAAATTTTTTTTTTGAAAGAAGTGACTTATATAATTCAAGCCAAACAATGAGGTCAAAAAGCTGTTACTAAATGTAGTAATTGATGAGTCAAGCCAAACCATGAGGTCAAAAAGCTGTTACTAAATATAGTAATTGATGAGTTTAGATGAAGATTATAAATTTAGAATTATTTATTCCATTTGTTCCTCGCAAATGGGAACTGGAATCTAACCTAGTGCCTACTGCCTAGTTGTAGCTCTTGTTGCCTGTGTAATTTTCTTAACTATAAAGAGAGAGGGGAGAGCGAGAGTTTTTGTTGGGTGGAGGCCCGCATACTCGGGTATTTTGTTTTATTGAGTCCGGCCTGGGTGGTGTAATAAACCGGTAAGAAACGGGATTGGTAAGTTCGGGTAATCAGCCTCCTTTCATGGGTGTCAACCCAAGCTAAGGCATTGGGTGTCTCTTTCTCCATAGAAGCATATATATATTTGTGTCCTCATCTCTTGGTATAGTGTAGTTGGTTATGAAGAAATCCTTAAGTTGCTAGCTTCGGTTTTTTTTTTTTTTTTGATCAGTTAAAAAGAGATTTATTGATGATGAAAGTAAAGAACATGCAAATTACATCAACAAATTAGGAAAGTGCACCAAGCATTATAGTCACCCCCACAATCTCAACTAGGTTGGCACCGCAAAGGAAGCCCAATCATCTACAAGCACTTAACCCACGATTGGTAAGAAGCCAATCAAGAGCAACTAAAACAAAACAAAAAAAAAAACAGAATAACAACACCAAACAGAACAACATACAACAACAACTTGCATACAATAATAGGCCAAACTGTAGAGCAACATACACCAGCAGCATGCAACAGCAGCACATAACATGAATCTGCCAGCAATACTGCAGACCAGATTCCGGCTCCAATAGCTCACCAAGACCTTCAAAACCAGCCACAGCTCCTGGGCTCCTCACTTGATGCAATTCCTGACTTGATGTAGATTTGTTACAAACTGATGAATAGAATAATTGCTTCCTACCCTACTAGACTTCATCCACATGGCCTATCTAACCTTGATGATGTCGTAGAGGACTTCAAAATTGGGTTAAACCTTGTTGAAAATAACTTTATTTCTGTGTTTTCAAACAGACCAAAAAATTGCTAAAGGCAATACTTTCCAAATCTATAATACCTTTTTTTCAAACTTCCAACCATTCCACCACTACAACAAGCTATCCACTGAGCCTGGAATAACCCACTGCACACCCTATCATTTGATGATGCTAGACCATATTCTTCAAATGAACAGACAATGAAGCATTATGTGGTTAAGTGATTCCTCCCCTGAGTTGCACAAAGCACAAACAGTATCCACATTTGTAGTAACAACTCCAATTTTTTTCAAAAACTCAATTGTCTTAATTCTCCTCTTCCACACCAACCAAGCAAAGAATTGAGACCTTGGGGGAGCTGCATTATTCCATATTAAAACAGATAAATTTTTCATTGATCCAACAGTCAACTCACACCAGTTAAACACTGACTTAACCTTGAAACAACCTGAACTGTCAGCTTTCCAGATAATACTGTCCAGACTCTCCAAACATATTACTGGCCCTGTTCCTAACTCCATTTTCAAGTTGCTCAGGTCCTCCTCTTCCCATGCCAATAAATTCCTTCTAAAGTTGAAACACCACTCAGCATCACTAACTTTATTAGCCAACATCTCTTTCAAAGTAACCTCTTTGTCATTTGAAATACTAAAAAGCCTCGGGTATTTCTTTTTAAGACAACTTCTGCCCAGCCAAGCATTCTCCCAAAACATAATCCTACTCCCATTACCAATTTTAATCTCAACATTTTCCCTAAAAAAATGATGAAGTATGGGATTTGAATGTGCTACTGATAATATATCACTCCATATCCTAGAGCTAGAATTATCAACCATGTGGAATGGAAACCATCTCCCACCAGCATATCCATATCTACTGCAAATTAGCTTTTTCCAAAGTGCATCATCTTCAGATCCAAACCTCCACCACCACTTGGCAAGAAGGCTATCATTTACTGCTTTCAAGTCCCTTATGCCTAATCTCCTAAACTTTTTACCAGTTGCAACATCCTTCCACTTCACTAGATAGATCTTTCTCTTCAAATCAGTATCACCCCACAAAAAAGCTGCTTGAATCTTCTCAAGCTCCTTTACTATTCCAGGAGGTATCCTGAAAATTGACATGTAATAAATTGGTAAATTGGCTAGCATAGATTTAATGAGTGTCACCCTCCCAGCAAAAGAAAGCATTCTTTTCTTCCAACCAGCTAATTTAGTTTTAAACATGTCCACTATAGGTTTCTATGATTGCTTTCTTCTAGGATTAGCCCCTAATGGCAAGCCCCAGTATTTGAAAGGTAATTTATGACTTGTGCAATTAAGTCTGGAAGCAAACTCAGCAATTGTTGCCTCATCAATACGCACTCCACTGACAGCACTCTTGTCATAATTAATTTTTAAACCAGACACTACTTCAAAACACCTTAACACTCGCTTAATATTTGTGACCTCCACCCAATTTGCCTTGTAGAATAGAATTGTGTCATCAACGAATTGTAAATGCAAAACATTCACTCCACCAGCCCCAATAGTAGCCCCTCTTATCAGACCTAACTCTTTTGCTCGAACGAGAAACATATTTAAGCCTTCAGCTACAACATTAAACAAAAAGGGGGAGATTGGATCCCCTTGCCTCAAACCTTTCTGTGGAATCACTTCCTTAGATGGAGACCCATTCACAAGAATTGATATTCTAGCTGAAGATAGGCAAGCTTTCATCCATTCCACCCATTTTGACCCAAAGCCAAATTTTCTCAACATATCAAACAAAAAATTCCAGTTTACTGTGTCATACACCTTTTCAAAGTCAAGTTTTATAATTAGCCCACTTCTTTTGGTTCTTTTCTACTAATCTACCACTTCATTTGCAACCAATATGCCATCTAAAATATTTCTCCCACTCAAGAATGCAAACTGGGCTGAACTAATGATGCTTGGTAACACAATCTTAAATCTGCTGGCCAAGGTCTTGGATAGAATCTTGGACACTGAATTTATAAGACTTATTGGCCTATAGTCCTGAATAATGGCTGGACTATGCCTCTTAGGAATTAAAGAAACAAAAGAAGAATTCAAGCCCTTCACCAACTTGCCATTCTCGTGGAACTCGGCCATGAAATTGAGAATATCAGTTTTCATAAACCTCCACCCCTTTTGCATGCTAATCAAATTAAATCCGTCGGGGCAGGTGCTTTATTCCCATCACACTCCTTGATTGCCACCCAAACTTCTGATTCAGTAAACTCTTTTTCCAACAACTCAGCTTGAGATTGATCAATGGACTTATACATTCCTCCAATCTTGGGCCTAACCTTTCAATTTTCTGCAAAAGCTTCACCAAAACATCTTGTAATTTTTATCCTCATCTTTGCAGGGTTATTAAAAGAGTTACCCTTAATTGTAATGGAGTCCATCAAGTTCCTACTCTGCCTTTTTGTAGCCAAGACATGAAAGAATCTAGTATTCCTATCTCCTTTTAATGCCCAATCTGCTCTAAATTTCTGTACCCAAATCTATTCCTTCATTTTCCTTAGCTTGCATAACTTCCCTTTAACCTCTCTGCTTCTAACTATTTCATCCTCATGCAAAGATCTCTCATCTGTAGCAATTTCTAGAGCCTGCAATTCTTCCTTTGCTGCTTTGATTTTGAACTCAACATTCCCAAAAACTTCATTATTCCACACTTTCAGTGCTTCTTTCAAAGCTTTCAGTTTGGCCTTCAGCCTGAAACCCGCCCATCTAACCACATGAGTGCTAACCTAAACTTCTCTTACCTTGTTCATGAAAATGGGATGAAGAACCCATGCATTTAGGAATCTAAATGGCTTAGGTCCCCAATCCCTGTCACCTTCCATTAAAATTATCAGGCAATGATCTGATAACATCCTTGACAAACCTCAGAGTTTGAAACTAAACCACTCAAACCATTCTACATTGACTAGGAATCTGTCTAACCTGCTCCATTTATGCCCTTCCTGTGTATTGCACCAGGTATACTTTCTTCCCAACATTGGAACATCCAATAACTCCAATTCATTTATAAAATCATTAAACTCATTCATACCACCATTGCTCGAATTGCACCTTTTCCTTTCTCCTACTGACCTAACTTCATTAAAATCACCTCCAATGCACCAGGGTTTAGGGAACAAGGGTTTTAAATTACCCAATACTTCCAAAAATTTCCTCATCAGGCTTCTATCATTCGGTGCATAAACATTAACTAGCACACATTCTAATGACTGGTGAAGTTTACCTGAGAGTATTAGACAATTCCTACTACTGCAGCAATCGCCCAATTGAAACACCTCAGGCCTTCACACACAGAACAAACCATCTGCATTACCATCAGTTTCTACATCCATAAAGCCAACCTCATCATAAGGCCACAAAGATTTGACAAATTGCTCTGTAATGCCTAATCTTTTGATTTGACAAATTGCTTTGTTAATACATCATTTGGTGTGGGTTTGATTTTTTCTCACTGCGTAAGTGCTAACTTAATTGGAGCTTGTATTGAGAGGTCGGTGCAAATTCTCAGGTCATAGTCTCTCGTTTGAAACGAACAATAGGACACCTTGATAATCTCGACACATTATAGTCTTTCGTCTGAAACAAATAACAAGATAACTTGGTGATCTCGACATGGGCACTGCCTTAAACTTGTGGGTGGATGCGAGAATTTTCTTGTAACAAAAAATAAAATAAAATGTATAAATAGTAATATTGTATATTCAAAAATTCTATTTAAAGATATTAATATATAATTCAAATTCATTTTTACATATGAATTTTCAACAAAAAAATTCCTTAATTTCCAAACTGCATATAAAATAAGGTTACTCCTATTTATAAAGAAACCCATCTTTAGTTGCATATATTTTTGTATAGTAAATTTAAATAATAAATAAAATTTCTTTTAAAAAAATGAAAGAAATTATAAAGCCCTTAACACTTTTAATAAATGCTACAAAAATCAAATAAAATAGACTTTGCTCTAACCTTCATGTCTAGAATTTTTTAGTTCCATAATTTTTGTTTTCCAAGATAAAATAAAGTGGCCAATTTTTCCAAGTTCTCAATTTTTTAGGCTTTTTGATATTTGAAGAATTCTCAAAAAAATAAATAATAATAACAATAGTAATTTTTCTTGTCTAAAAGCTTAACAAAATAATAGACCCTTATCTTAAGGCTCAACCCAAAAAAAAAAAACTCTTTATTATCCAAAGGCATATTTAAATAATATATATATTGAGAAGGTAATTTATATGTAAATTGGACCAAGCTGGGTAATGGGCTGTGGTGGGCCACAGTAAAAAGGGCTTGGAGATAGCCCGGTCCAAAGAGAGCTTCGGAGTTAGCCCGGTCTATGAGAGCTTTACAGGTAGTTTGGTCACCACACACAGAGTTAGCTCGGTCGTGGCATATTGCAGTTAGCTTGGTCAGAACCTTGCTATTTGTTAGCATGATCTAAGCACGCTATGGTTAGTACGGTTTGTACAGGAGAAACCGAGGTAAGAGCAGTGAAAGGAAGAGCCGAACTAGGTATAGTTCGGTCTACTCTGCGGCTTAGCATAGCCATGTTTACCTCGGTCATATTGGAATCCGACCATGGTAAAACCATCTCACTTGGTTTAAGTAGTGTGGGGGGTATTAAAGGATAAGCATTATCTCTCAGGGGTATGACTCCTAGGAGGACTCTACATGGAGGAGTAAGAGTCCTACTAGGATTGTGCCACGCGGAACCTATAAAAGCTCATAACATCACCTATGGAGAGGTAACACAACTTTGATTCCCGAATACACAGAGTTTTTTGTCTATTTGTCTATTTTTGCTGACTTAGGCATCGGAGAGGTATCCGGCACACACCCATCGGCTAGCTCACGTTTGTGTTTTCAGGGAGTAAAGCGACGTCGTACGAAGGAGCGCAGACTTGATCAACAGGATTATACGAGAAAGAATATTTCTTGCTCGTACAATTGGCGCCGTCTGTGGGAATAACAGAAAGAATAAAACCTTTTGATCAAGTTATCCTCACTGGTTAGAAGCAATGGCGCACAACGAAGATTTGCCACAGTTCGCCATCGACGGCCAAACCCCAGAGGGAGGTGGGAGGCGCGAAGGTTTGCCTTCTATCCCTCCAATGGCGGATTTGGAGCCACAGCGATAGAACCCCTGGAGGGATGCAAGGGGGAGGCGGAGCAATAGCCCCTGTCGATCTCAAAGTCCTGAAAGGTAGAGGCAAAGAATCGACCCTCAAGCTATTGAGGATCGCGTGAAAGAGCAGGATGAACTAATAAGGAAGATGTCGGCGGATATGGAGGCCATGAAGCGCCAGATTAAGGGAAAATGAGTGGTGATTGTAGACATCCCCAAACGTCCCGGGAGGGAATCCCGTTTTGTTCATTTGGGCTCACTACAGTTCAGGACTCAAAGTCACGGTCCTGTATCTAATCTCGCAGAGTGCAATGCAGGACCGATGAATCATCAAAGAGTCCAAATCCGACAAATCGTTTTTGAAAACAGATTTTTTGAAAGAAGTGCCAATCATGGACTGCTTTGCCAGACACAGAGTCGCCACCTAAATATTTTATTTTGAAAAATTTAGGAAACCCTGACTTGTTGCCTAAGGCCACGTGTCTGTCATCACCAAAGTTGCCTCGGCTTGGGAACTTGGGTACGATTGGGAAAGGTCACTTCGTGAGCACCCCCGCTCGCCTGATAAAAGATCGGCCTCTACTAACCATGATAGCTAGTTTTGAAAACATTATGCGCTCTTATTCCGGTTATTAGCCTAGATTTACTACGTGATGCGCACAGCATACAAATATAGATCGGATCGCCTGAATTGGAACAAAACATCTCATGTTTGTTTTGAAAACGGTTTGCTACTCGCAAGTAGGCTGAAATGTGGGTTTGCCACCCTCAGGTGGGCTTTAGAAAACACGATGATTTGCCACTCTCAAGTGGGCTTAAAACTCACAGTCGATGCATTATTCCAATTCAGATAATCCAACCTTCACCCACAGGCAGTCAGACAGTTATATCATATAAGCACATAGCCTCATGGTAAGCATGCTATCATGGCAGTCACTCACACACATGCAAGGATGCTAAAGCATGAACACTTACCGAGTACTCCGAGCCAAAGAAAGAAGCTAATTAGAAATCATGCATGAATCCTAACTATGCTGAGATGCCTAATGCAACACATACAAAAATGCAACTATAATATGCTCGGCTATTCTAAGATGGCATATGATGATGCTACAGCTAACACGTATTCAACTTGAAATTGAAATACAATGCAGTTAGTATGATGCGCCGAGCCCGGTGCATGCAAGACAGATGAATGGATGCAAACATGCAAGCATAAGTATACTAATTGAAACATGCCCTAATGTAACCATCATAAGCTGATAAATAAAAAGGAGAAAGACGTGGGGTTGGAAGACATACATCACACACACGCACACTTATTACAATTGTGCCCTCGCTCGGAGGGTCCGAATAAATAATACAGTCCGAATAAATACAAAACCCTAATTAATTAACAAATTAACTAAGAAATGAAATAAACTAGTATGCAAATCCATGGACCACCTCAGCTCTGTTCCGAATGATGAATGATGCATGCTTGAGTTGCCTGGCGCGAAAATCCATTGCGATGCCCCGATTCGCCTCTGTTTACAATTAATGCTGGAATGCTGTGCAGAGCTCTAGAAGGCTGCTGATTTCTGATTTGCTGCAACAGAGAGCAAGAAAGGGGCATGGCAAAGCATTTTTCACACATGTCTGCACGACCTCGATCCTCGTGCCACCAATCACGCATCTCGATGCATGATGGCCGAGGAGTCGAATTGCACGACTTGATGTGAAATGAATGCACATGAAAACACAACAGGGCCTAGACTCCATCATGGATAATCCGGAGTGTCGGCGACCGGGAATTGAGACACGTTCCGTCACTTTGAGTACGAAACGTCCCTCGTTTCCCGTGTTTGGACTAAACCCTACTCCAAACACAATGCAACAAGTAGGATGGTATGCACCAATGCAAGTCTATCATGCAACCCTAATGCGATGCAACTAAGTGATGCAAATACGACTAACATGCACAATGCTATGGACTAAAATGGCATACACAATGCAAGATGGACTTACACCAATATGAGTGGACCTCAGCCACACTCACATCAGTGGCCATATGATGGAAATGAGACGACCGAAACGCATGCAAACATGCACGGATGCAATGGACCGATCCTAAGGGACAACATGCAACTCTAACAAGGCATGGCAAAGAATGAAATATGGCATAAAAGCATGCAATTTCCAGCTCTGGAACATGATGCACAATGGTCCCGAATCATGAAAATATGTCACACAATGCAAGCTAGATGGCTCGGGTACGGAAACTAGTGAAGTGCGTTACACTAGAGGTACCCAAAGCAATGCACGAATGGCAAAACCAACCCTAAATAGACCCTAGGCAGGTCTGAAACAGTGGGGAAATGGCCTAAAATGATGGCTCGAAATGCAAAGAAATGGAGCTCATTCAATGGTCGGTAAATGAGGCATACAAGCCCGACTCTCAAACACATTTAAAGAGTACAAAACATGGCAATATGACATTCAAACAAGCTCTGAAATATGATGTATAATGAGCCCAAAACATGAACACACCTCAGTATATGCATGGAATGAACCTCAAAACTCAAAGTTAAGCATGGGTATTGAACTACAAGCATGCAAAACCAACATCATTCAACCATGAGACCCAAAAACAGAGCTAGAGCAGTCCAAAATAAGCCCAATATCAGTTTAAGGCATGGCCAAAAAGAGCTAACATAAAGGGGCAAAACAACATGCAACATAGGCTAGTAAGCATGGTTTTCACTACATGTATATGAAGCAAAAGAGAGGTCACTAAACCAGCCAAAAATAGAAACATGGCATGTCAAATAAACCCCAAAAACCCACTGAAACAAAGTCCACACATGCTAGAATGGGGTGCTCCTTTGATAAGCTACAAGAGAGGTTACTCTACATATGCAACAAGGACAATCAACATGGCAAAACTAGCTCTGGAAATGACTTATAACAGCCCTAAAACCCACCAAAAAAACCTTGAAATTAGCCAATGAAGCATGCAATGAAAGGTCCCTTTGAAAGACCTTGAGGAGGATTGTTCTACATATGCATCAAAGACACAAAATATGGCCAAAAGGGCTTCAGACAGAGCTAAGGCAGACCTCAAAACTCACATAATAGGGCCTAAAACAAGGCTTCAAAGCATGCAAGATGGAGCCCCTTTGGAAGGCCAAGAGGGCCAACAAACAAGACAAGGAGAGAGGGGGTCACCCCCCTCTGATTTTGGCTCTCAAAATAGTGTGTTAGCCACTGAAAAGCCACTGATTTTTAGTGGCTAGAAGGCTAAACAAAGCATGCAACAAAGGCCTAGATGCAAGGCTCCAAACAAAAGGCAAACAAGCATTCAAGGAAGTAAATGACCTCAAACATAAAAATACCCTTAATCAAACATCAAGAGGGGCTCAAAATAAGACTCTTTTCAGTTTATAACAAATCTCGAAAATGCTCACAAGTAGGGCTAAGATATGAAGCAAAATAAGCCTACAAAGAGGGATAGAGCATACAAGGAGGTATGTGACCTCAAACAGAAAAGTGTCCTTAATCAAACTTCAAGAGGATCTCAAAATAAGACTCTTTTTAGTTTATGTCGAAGTCCAAAAATTCTTGCAAATAGGGCTAAGTTATGAAGCAAAATAATGCAAAAAATGGGGAAATGAGGACTTACCCTTGTAGACAATGACTCCAGCAGCTTCTGGACCAAGGAAGTGAGCTCTCAACCTCTGCAAATCAGTTCCAATATGCTTGGATGGATGATGGAGGTGGTAGGCTATGAGGTGTAGTGCAAATGGTGCAAGAATATTAGGGTTTGGGAGCTCAAGTGTAGAGATATAGGGAGAGAGGTGTATAAGCCTTCACCAAAATTGTTGAACCCTTGCAAATGGAGAGGAGACCCTCTCTTATAGGCAAAGAGGTCTAAAGCTTCTCTTGGAAGCTTGGAAGCAAGATTAAATATGGAGGATGCAGCAAATGCCTCCCAGCTGGCATAGCTGGAAGCAACTCAGGAAGACAAAACAGGAGGGAGTAGGCCGACCAATTCAAGTGGTCGGCCGACCAATTCAAGTGGTCGGCCAACCAGGCCAGGTGGTCGGCCAGCCACCTTTTGTGGTAGGCCAGCCAGGTCAAAAGGTCCAACTCAAAAAAGGTGGTCGGCCTACCCATATTAGTGGCCTCCCAGGTGAGTACAACACAATGGTGGTATAGGAGACTCGAAATTATGACCCAGAAGAGAGAAAAATCAGCTTTTTAGCAAGGTTCAAAAGGGTCAGGAAGAAAAGCTAGTCGGCCTACCCATATTGGTGGCCTCCTAGGTGAGTACAACACAATGGTGGTATGGAAAACCAGAAATTGTGGCTCAAAAGTGAGGAAAACCAGCTTTCTGTCAAGAAAACCAGCTTTCTGTCAAGAAAACCGGCTGGAGGAGAGAGAAAAGTGGTCTCCAAGGAGAAAGCTAGTCTCCAAGGGGAAAAGGTCGTCTCCTACCCTATTACCACCTTTCTAACAATGAAAATAGGGTCCATACCAAAAATGAACCCTAACCGATGCAAAACGAGGGTTCGGGGGCCAAAATGCGCAGTTCGGGGCCCTGAAAACAGGCTGTTAGGCACCAGGAGTGGCGTGTGACCACGAAGGTGGCCTCTCGGGCCACAGTGTCCCTCAAAATGGAAGAAACAAGGTGTGTGCCAAAAACCGGAGCAAACGGAGGTAGTTAAGCGGTCCCGAACCGAGTCACATGGCCGACGGCTCCGAAAACCGAAAACTGGCCTCTAAACGGGAAAAAATGGCCTACGACTACAAAACGTAGCCTACGGCCACTGAGAGATGGTCTAAGAGACCTCTCCCTTCCTTTGGGAAGAGAAAACAGAGAAAAGAGGACCTAGTTCGCAAACCGAGGCAAAGCACAAAAGAGCCCCGAAGTTTGGAGGCGAGGCTCTCAGCCGAGACTTTGCAACCTCAGAACGAGCACAATATGCATCATCATCGAGCGCTCAATATGCGACGTCTGAGTCTTATGGTCGGTCAAAAATGGGGTGTCTACAGTGATAGGAGAGGGGCGTAAAGGCAACACGCCCCCTCGCCACTCAGAAGATCGCAGTAGGCATACCACGCCATCACAAACAGAGAATAGGAGCCTCAGAACAGGCGACACTCAATCCAGGACTTCCAGAACTCGTCACTCCAGGTCTGAGAGGACGAGATCTGAGAGGTCATACACAGAGGAAAGCACCTATCGGCCCTCACGCACGCACCAGACATCATCTAGGCAGACGGAGTTACCTAGATCGTCCGACTTACGAATTGTGCTAGAAGAAAGAGCACGATGGAAGGAGGATGCCAGGGCGCGTGACCCACACAGAGTTTCTACCCTTCAGCGGTTGACTCCTCGAACGCATGGAAGCGTCGAGGTAGGAATGCCAATACCGCACCCTGCTTACGAACCTACGGCAAAGCATTAGCGAGGCTGCAGACCTCGCCGTTCGTTCCGGCAATTGAGACCGCGCCCTTACCTTCCGGCTTCCTGTAGCCCAAATTCACCACGTATGAGGGGAAGACGGACCCCTACTCGCACTTTTGCCACTTTCGCCAGGTTATGGCTATATACCGATGAAACGAGGCTTTAATGTGCATCCTATTCCCATCCAGCCTTGGCGACCTAGGATTAACCTGGTTCGAAAGGCTACCAGAAGGCAGCATAGCCTCCTGGGCGCAATTGGCAGAGGCGTTCGTGACAAGGTTCAGAACAAACACCAAGACACCGGTGGAGATCAGCCAACTACTCTCCATTGACATGGGCGACAAGGAGACGTTGAGGTCATACAACAGTCGCTATTGGGAGACCTTCAACCAGATAGGAGATTGCCCCACAAATCTCGCCATCACACAGTACAAAAGAGGTCTTCCAGTCGAGAACAGGCTGAGGGACTCGATTACCATGACGCCACCCCTTACAATGGAGGCCTTAATGGAGAGGGTACACCAGCACATTCGGGTGGAGGAGGATGGCGCCCGTGCTAAAACGAAGTCTGGTACAACCACAATACTAGATAAAAAGACCTCGGCAAAAGTCAATACGGTAGAACGTCCAAGCAGAAATGAACGAGGCAGGCGGGACAACGAAGAGGACTGAGATAAAAGATGGCTAAGAGTCCGCACTGCCATTACCACAGTATTCAAAAAATCGATCTATCGGATTCTAAGCGAGATACACGATGAACCTTTCGTCAGATGGCCAGCTAAGCTGGGAGAAACGCAAAAGGATTACGACGAAAGATCCCAGTGCACCTTCCATAAGGAAAAGGGGCATTGCACTGAAAATTGCACACCATTAAGGCAGCATCTGGAGGAGTTAGTGGCAGCCGATCATCTGGACAAGTACATAGAAGGAGGGACGCAGCCAGTCCCCCAGGACCACAACAACCCAAACGGAATGCCAATCGACGCCCCACCTCAAGGCGTGATCAACGTAATCCATGGGTATTCGAACTTGAGCGCGTATGCGAGCTCAGGGGCATGATCAAGAAGGCTGAGCACTTAAGGGAGTTACTAAGCGCCCAACCTACCATCAAAAAAGGGAGAACAGAAGCCACGAACGTCATATCTTTTTCAGATAGAGACTTGGTAAATATATACTGCCCTCACAATGATGCACTGGTCGTCACTCTCCGAGTGAAGGATTTTGACGTCAAGCGGATTTTGATTGACCAAGGGAGCTCATGTGAGATAATGTACTACGAAACATTCAAACAATTGAAACTAGAAGACAAAGACTTGGCACCTGCTGTATCTCCCCTGATTGGATTCAACTCAATGCCAGAATGGCCAGTTGGCAAGATAATCCTCCCAGTCAGAGTAGGAAGCGTGACGAAACAAGTGGAATTCTGGGTATTGAAAGTCCCTTCCACTTATAACATAATCTTGGGAAGAACATGGCTGCATGCCATGAGATCAGTAGCATCATCCTACTATCAAGTAATGCGGGTTCCCCAATGAAGCCGGAGTAATTGAAGAGGTCTTTGGAGACCAAATTATGTCCAAGCAATGCTTCGTCACAGTAAATGGCAGCCGAGCTGCCAAGGGGTTTGTTCAGATGGTGGAAGAACTAGAGAACAATGAATTTTCGCGGATGTTGGCAAAGCCGCTGAACAGAAGGCAGTGGAAGACTTGGTGCAAGTAAGAATAGATGAAAAGAACCCGGATAAGTTCTTTTTGCTTGGCTCATCTATGTCCAGCACTGAGAGAATAGAGGTCATGGAATTCTTGGCCTCTAACATCGAAGTATTTGCCTGGACGCCGTATGATAAGCCTGGCATTGACCCCAGCTTCATCTGTCACCAATTAAACGTCCACCCAACTGCCAGACCAATCATTCAGCGCACTCGTAGATCGACACTCTACCACGCCGAGATAGTGGTAGAAGAAGTAGGAAACCTGCTGGAGGCAGGGGCTATTAGAGAGGTACACTATCCCAGATGGATCTCCAATACAGTGGTGGTGCCAAAAAAGAATGGAAAATGGCGTGTCTGCGTAGACTACAAAACAGTCAACAAGGCATGCCCAAAGGACAGCTTCCCTCTACCCCGGATAGATCAACTGGTAGACCTAACAGCGGGGCACAACCGACTTAGCTTTCTTGATGCGTACAGAGGCTACCATCAGATCGCTATGTATGAACCAGACCAGGAGGTCACATCTTTTTACAACGCCAGGAGGACTGTACTGCTACAAGGTCATGCCCTTTGGCCTAAAGAACGCAAGGGCAACATTCCAACGGATGGTCACCAAGATGTTTGAACCATTGTTAGGCAGAACAATGGAGGCTTACATCGACGACATGGTGGTGTAAACGTCCCCGAACGCCCCGGGAGGGTGAGGTCCCGTTCCGCTCGTTTTTGCGGGTCTACTACAGTTCGGACTCAAATTGTCACGGTTCTTAATCTGAACCAAAGAGTCCAAATCCGGCAAATCGTTTTGAGAAAACAGATTTTTGAAAGAAGTGCCAAACATAGACTGCTTTGCCAGATACAGAGTCGCCACCTAAATATTTTATTTTGGAAAATTTAGGAAACCCTGACTCGGTGCCAAAGGCCACGTGTCCGTCATCACCAAAGTTGCCTCGGCTCGGGAACTTGGGTACGATTGGGGAAGGTCAGCTATGAGCACCCCCTATTGCCCGATCCGAAGATCGGCCTCTACTAACCATGATATCCAATTTTGAAAACGTTATGTGTTCTTATTCCGGTTATTAGCCTAGAATTACTATGTTATGCGCATAGCAAACAAGTATAGACCAAATCGCCTAAATTGGAACGAAACATAGCATGTTTGTTTTGAAAATGGTTTGCTACCCGTAAGTAGGCTAAAAATGCAGGTTTTGCCACCCTCAAGTGGGCTTTAGAAAAGTCGGTTTTGCCACTATCTAGTGGGCTTAAAACTCACAGTTTTAATGCATTATTCCAATTTAGGTAATTCAACCTCCATCCATAGGCATTCAAGCAGTTATATCACATAAGCAGCTAGCCTCATGGTAATCATACTGCCATGGCAACACTCACACGCATGCAAGGATGCTAAAGCATAAAAGCTCACCTAGTACTCCAAGCCAAAACAGAAACTAGTTAGTAATCATATGCATGATCCTAGTTCATGTTTAAAATGGCTAATACAACACATGCAAAGATGCGATCTAGACAGGCTCGGCTATCCTAAAGATGGCATGTGAAATGCTACAACTAACAAGTACTCAACTTGGAATTGAAATACAAGTGCGGTTAGCATGATGTGCTGAACCCGGTGCATGTAAGACAAATGTATGGATGCACGCATGCATAGCATAAGGTATGCTAATTTTAAATATGCCCTAGTCTACCATCATAAGCGGGTAAATAAAAGGGAGAAAGAAGTGGGGGTTGGAAGACATGCACACACGCATCCACACTTATTACAAATTTGCCCTCGCTCGGGGGGACCAAAAGAATAATACAGTCCGAATAATGAATCAACTATCCTAGCTAATTAATTATTACACAACTTTTAATTAATTAACAAATTGAATGCAGAAAGGAAAAGGCCACAGCCCCCGCCTCGGGATGCGCGAATGATGCATGCTTGACCCATCTCGCCCGGAAACTCGCTGCCATAGCATTGCTGCCTCTGTTTACACTGCCTAGCTCCTTTGAAAACTACACAAGTCTCAGGATATGTTCTTTGCACACTGTGGAACACCACCGGCTGGGAGGGATGGCCATCGGCCTCAGAGGATGACCACCGGCCTCAGAGGATGACCACCGGCCACAGATGAAGTTATCGGCCATTGATGAATTTCCGGTCGGCACTGTATTTAGCCGATCGGCCAAAGCTTCCTGCAGAACCTACAATTTGGCAGCAGCAGAGGGCAAGCAGTGTATGGCATGGAATTTTTAGGCAAATGTATGCATGGACACACTCCCTATCATGTAATGGACTCAATGGAGCATGTCCCTCGACCCTCGGGCCACCAATCACGCATTTCGATGCATGATGGCCAAAGAGTCAAGTATGCATTTCAATGTCAAATGCAATCCACACAAAACATACAAGGGACCCAACCTCAATCATGGTTGATCAAGAGGCAAGGCAATGCACAACAATGCACATGCGACCTAAGCATGCAAGCAAACATACAAACATGCAATGCAACTACATGGCACACACAATGCTAACAACATAACATGCACAACGCATTGAAACATGGCATACACAATGCAAAATGGACTTACACCAATGTGAGTGGACCTCAGCCGCACTAACATCAGTGGCCATCAAATGAAAATGAGACACTCGAAATGCGTAGATATATGCACGCAAACCGAGGACCGAACCTAAGGCACGAATGCCACTCTACCAAAGCATGGCAAGACATGGAACATGGTATGCAAACATGCAAATTTCAGCACTAAAACATGATGCTAAACAGCCCCAAAACATGGCAATATGGCACCCGATGCATGAGATGAGATCCGAAACTCAAAATTAGGCACATGGAATGACTTATAGCTATACAAAGCATGCATTATTTGATCATGAAGCATGAAGACAGATTCAAGGCAGTCCCAAAACATGCATATTTCCAGTTTATAACAAGGCCAAAAAACAAACACAAGTAGGGCTAATCTATCATGCAAGAATGGCCTTAAAAGAGAGATAGAGAGGCAAGGGACAGCAGCCGGCCCCAAACACTGATGAGCCCTTCAACAAAGTTGAAGAATGGCTCAAAATAAGACCCTTTACAGTTTACATCAAGCCACGAAAATAAACACAAGTAGGCCTAAACTATCATGCAAGAAAAGGGCCTAAAAGAGGGGTAAAGAAGCAAAGGGTAGATGCTGGTCCCAAACAGTGAAGAGCCCTTCAACAAAGTTGAAGAAGGGCTCAAAAAAAACTATTTTTCAGTTTATGGAAAAGCTCAAAACAGCTCACAAATAGGCCTAAAATACTATGCAAAAATAGGCCTAAAAGAGGGTTTAAACACAAAGGATAAGAAGGAAGCCTCAAACAGGGAAAGGCCCTTAATCAAACATGAAAAAGAGCTCAAAATAAGACTATTTCCAGTTAGGGTCGGAGCCCAAAAATGCAAGCAACTATGGCTTAGATATGAAGCAAGACAAGGCTAGAAAAGAGGGAATGAAGACTTACCCTTGAAGAGCAGCAATGCAGCAGCCTTTGATCCAAGAAAAGGAGCTCCTAACCTCTGAAAATCAGCCTTAAATGGTTGGAATGGAGAATGGAGGCCTTGTGCTATGGGTTGGTGTGTAAATGGCCAAGGATAATGGACTTTGGAGCTTAGAAGAGAGGGTTGAATGTATAGATATAGGGTTGTATGTATATTGGTGCCTCAGTTGGTTTTTTCAACCTTTAGAAATGAAGGAGGGGTGCTAGTTATATAGAGGAGAGGAGTGAAGGAAAGGGGGGGAAAAACAAATTCAAGTTTCCCCCCCCAAAAGGCAAAATCTCGGACAGAGGGTTTAAATGGAGAATAGCTAGCACAGCTAGCATGCACCCTCCTTAAGGGGTGCAAAAGGGTCATATCGGCCATGAAAGGAGGTCATCGGCCAAATAAATGGCCAGTCGGCACAATAAATGGCCGGCCTGCAATCTTTTCTGGCCGGTCGGCTAAATGGATGGCCGATGGGTGGCCAATAAGGTCAAAAAGTGTCGGTGGATGTCCAGATTGAAACCCCGGAAGTTATCTTTCCAATGGCGCAAACCTTGCATTAAAATTCCTCCTGTGGAAAAAGTTATGCCCATTTTGGTGACGCCGCGTAGATTCGATCCAACCGGGATGATGCCCAACTTCAACTGATCATATCTCCCCCACCCGGACTTGGCTTTAAGAGATTCTTGAGTGCAAGATGAAGCCCCGGAAGTAAGCTTTCCGACGGTGGTGGCCCCATAGCTAAAATCCAAGTATGCAAATAAATAAGCCCGATTCAGCGAGGGCCGCTCGACTCTCTTCTACTCGGATCCTTGCCGAACTTCTTCTCCAACTTGTTTTCTCCTCTCCTTTCCTCTTTTCTTCAACTTCAAACCCCTAAGCAAGGTGTTTTGAAAGATTTTTCAAAGATTTCATCTCTCTTTCGTTCATTTCCACTTTGTCTTTGCTCAGTTTATCGAAAAGCGCAGCATTTGACAAAATGCGAGTCTCGGAACATCGCAGAAACTTTATTTCAAAAATATTTTGAAAGAGAGGGTTTTAAGGTCTAAAAACTATTCAAAATATTTTTGGTCCAAAATGGGGTGTGAAGTTGAGATTTGTCTCTCTCCTTGCCGAAGAAACTGAACATTTGCCCTGCACACCTTTCTCCACCAAATAAACCATCAGTGGTGCCCAAGTCTTAAGGGCGGTCAAAAATGGGGTGTCTACAGTTACCCCTCTTTGACAGAGCTCGAAAGTCATAAAAATGACGGGAGTGAGTGTCAAAGCCCAGAGAAGACCCATTTTTGATGAGGCCGAAGACTTGGACAAACAAACAAAATACAAATGAATGAATGGTTGTGCCCGCAGGCTGCCTACGTATCCCTTTGCAAGGAATCAAACCAGCGTAGTTCAGGGACAGGATGCAAATGATATGCAGGAAGACTTTGATAATTGGACTTATACGCTATGTGAAGCCGGTTTGAAAAATTAGACTTATACGCTACGCGAAGCCGATTTGTAATTGGACTTATACGCTTTCGCGAAGCCGGTTTGTAATTGGACTTATACGCTTTCGCGAAGCCGGTTTGATAATTCAAAACAATGCAAGTGGAATGTGCGTGCCAACGGAAGTGAAGAGGTGTGCATGACAATGCAACCTAAGATGAATTCCAAACACACTGAAATCGTGTGGGGAAATAGGACAGGGAGAAACATAGGGACATATCCCGGTGTTTCGGAATGGTGTGAGCATTGGAACGTATTCCGAACGCTTTTAATCGAAGAGGGAGAGACATAGGGACGTATCCCGAGGATTAGGAAAGAAGGGAGAAAACATAGGGACGTATCCCGGTGTTTCGAAATGGTGTGAGCATTGGAACGTATTCCGAACGCTTTTAACCGAAGAGGGAGAAACGTAGGGACGTATCCCGAGGATTAGGGACGTATCCCAAGGATTAGGGACGTATCCCAAAGGTTAGGGACGTATCCCAAAGATTAGGGACGTATCTCAAAGGTTAGGGACGTATCCCGGTGTTTCGACAAAGGAGAAGAAACATAGGAACGTATCCCGGTGTTTCGGAGAGGAGGAGAAACATAGGGACGTATCCCGGTGTTTCGGAGAGAAAGAGAAACATAGGGACGTATCCCGGTGTTTCGGAGAGAAAGAGAAACATAGGGACGTATCCCGGTGTTTCGGAATGGTGTGAGTATTGAAACGTATTCCAAATGCTCTTAACCAAAGAGAGAGAAACATAGGGACATATCCCGGTGTTTCGGAAAGAAGGAGAAACATAGGGACGTATCCCGGTGTTTCGGAAAGAAAGAGAATCATAGGGACGTATCCCGGTGTTTCGGAAAGAAAGAGAAACATAGGGACGTATCCCGGTGTTTCGGAATGGTGTGAGCATTGAAACGTATTCCAAATGCTCTTAACCAAAGAGGGAGAAACATAGGGACATATCCCGGTGTTTCGGAAAGAAGGAGAAACATAGGGACGTATCCCGGTGTTTCGGAAAGAGAGAGAATCATAGGGACGTATCCCGATGTTTAGGGACGTATCCCAGGGTTTAGGAAAGGAAGAAGAAACATAAGGACGTATCCCGGTGTTTCGGAATGAAGCAGAAACATAGGGACGTATCCCGGTGTTTCAAAAAGAGAGAAACGTAGGGACATATCCCAGTGTTTCAGAATGAAAGATGCGAGCATTGGAACGCGTTCCAAATGCTCTAAACCAAAGGAGGTCTAACCCGTCGCACGCGCGAGGAGAAAGAATGATAATTGCAAGTGAAAAGGTGCATAACAATGCAAGTAATGACAATGCTAGATAGATGTGCAAAATCAATGCAATGAATGAGCATAACAATGCTAGTGAAGTGGGTGCATAACAATGCAATTGGAACGTGCATCACAATGCAAGTGGAACGGGCGTGACAACGCATATTTGGAACAAAATGCCGAATAAGGGAACACAAGCCTTGCCAAAACCAATTCAAACACAACCTCCGATTTACCTCTCGGAGGGGTCACAATACATATTTCAAAAGGATACACCTCGTGCATGCTGACTGACAATGAGCTACGCATCGAAGACATGAATTGAAAATTCTGCAGAAACAATTTGAGCTGAAAGTGGGTTACTCTTGCTTATACTTCCAAAATGCAGTTACTACCTTTCTTTCCTGGCAAGGACTGGTTTTCTGAGGGAGCACTTTGATTGCCATTTTGGCTTGAAGCAAACCTGATCTTGAGCTTGAGGTAGAGGCACACCCATACTTCGGAGTAGTGACAAGGCCTAAAGAGGTACATCCGGAGTACAATCACGGAATTTGCTAAAGGTGAAACACACTCAGATGCTTCGATTTTCCCTCTTTCTTTTGCTTTGCAGTCCGGAACCTATATAGCTTCAGATAGATCCTGATTTTACTGTTCTCACATGACCTGGGTTGAACCCTGCGGTTTTATGAAAGAACGAATCTTGTTTTGCTCAAACGTGAAGAATGGCACAGCACTCTGAGCACAAAACAATTTTATTTCTTGGAATTAAGAAATGAGTTCTTAACCGGATATTAAGTCTACGACTGAACACAGCGAAAAAGACTCAACAACGAAAAACAAAAGGTAAACAACCTAAACACATCGTGACACGCTCGGAACGACTCAAAGCAAGAATCGAAGTAAACAAAGACACAAACACAACACTCGGATGTGCTGCAAAGGCAAGGACCTCTTGGTGCACAAGGAGCCAGTTTCTACGGGTATTGTTTCCCACCCTTTTCTCATTTGTGATTCTCACATCACTCTGGCACTCAATCTCTGTTTTTCTGAAAAAGCCCTTTTCTCACTTTTTCTCTCATCGTACATCTCTCTATTCTTCAATCTCTCATTTTCCAATCCCTCCCCTGGGGTGGTTGATGGATAAACAGGAAGTCGTGGGCCCTTGCCCCTGGTATTCTACCAGCTTTTGATTCTTGTTCACAACAGTGAGTTCCTCCCACAGAGGGGTTGCACTACAACTGGTTGTGTAGCAAATCTATAGCTGACATCGGTTGATGATGCTCTGCTAGGGAGTTCGGACATGATCAGATCTGTCCAGATGAGGGAGTGGAATATCTCGCCCCATTCCAGTTCGTGCTTCGCACTTGGCTTGATACCTCGTTGCTTGGAGAATGTGAGAGCTTTCTGCCCTTTGTTGTTGACTTTAGTTGTGCCCTTTCTGGCAGGTAGAGTGCCCTTTCTGGCAAATGCATTGACAACAGGGAAAAAACAGGAAGCCTGACTCAACTGTGCCCCTAGTTCATTATTTTGACCATTTTTTGTTTTGGTTTTCTACTAAAACAATTTTGACCAATGTGAGAGTTAGATTAACACACTTGTTCGATTTTTGATTTGAAATCATGCAAGTCAGGCTATGAGCACTGAAAATTTTCCGTTTTTGGGTCCAAGAAATGGTCTAGTTTTTGGAAAAGATGGGATAATTTTCGAGAAAATTAGTCAACCTCAATAAAAATTCTCAAAAACTGTTTTTGTAAACGGCCCAGGCTTAACAAGCACGGAACCTACTCTTGAGATGCACAACCTCAGATTAGGAGGAAAATTGCCCCCTTGCTCGAAGAGAGCTGCATGGCAACGGAAAGTTACCCCTTGTTTGAACGGCACCGTAGTGCATTGAATGGCAACGGAAAGTTGCCCCTTGTGTGAACAGCACCGCAGTGCATTATAATCAGTCCTCGGAACGATGATTACAACCGAACTCTCGGATACAGAGAAGGCAAAGATTATCTTAACCATTACATGGACATGATCGAATTTGAAGTGTTTTAGGGCTGGACTTCAGAATGAAGTTGCCTACGTATCCCAAGGATGGGAATCAAGCCTTACGTAGTTCGGGGTTAAGGTACACTCAGGTATTAACCTCTCCTTTTTAGGCTTTAACTTTTGCCAAGGCGCCCGTTGCGGGTTTTTGACCTTGCGAGCTTTGTTCTTCTTCTTTTTTTTTTCAATTTTTTGTATCTTTTCATTCTTTTTTCATTCTTTTTTTTTGCATTTTTTTCTTTTCTTTTTTTATTTTATTTTTGTTGTTCTTTTCTTTTCCTTTTTTTTTTTTTTGTTCTTTTCTCTTGCTCTAACTTTTGCCTGGGTCGCCCTTCCGGGTTTTCGGCCCAGCGAGCCTCTCAAAGGGTAAAAGTGTAACAAGTCTATGCTAAATGGTTTTAGGGTTTTGCAGCCATCCGTATCCAGGAGAGTGGCCGTTGTATTGATTTACTGAAGGATCCATGTTCGGCTCTTCGAGTATATCGGACATTTTTGCCCCTAGTTTGAGGGATGCTTCTGTTCTAGCTTTGCAAGCCTCTTCTGATGAGATCTGATCTTCTTGATCTGACTTTCTTGCCTCTTGTTCGAGGGCTGCTTTGAATCTGGCCACACAGGCCTCACATGGCGGTTGACCGTTGAACATTCTGAATGGGTTCAAGGTTCGAAAACAAATGGATTGAATCTTGAGGCTGAGAGCAATCCTAGGCTGCATAATCTCAAGAGCGATTCCACACAAGTCTTCACAGGACCACGCAAAACAGTTTTTGAAATCTTTTAAGAAAGCGACCAATCGCTCGCGCTGAAGACAGTGTAGGACCAATTTGGATCAAGCCAGGATCCTTCCCAATACTCACACTAACAAGCATGATCTCAATCATTAAGGGCTTAGTACGCCTCTCTTTCTCTCAATTGATCAAGTTTTGCAAAACCCGAGGAATTCCTTCTTCTTCGTTTTTACCATAGTATTCAAAAAGTTTTGAAAAACTTAGGTCATTACAATAACTTCAAAGCACAGAAAAGACACAGCTTCTAGTCAAATACTGCCATCTCATTTAGAATTTCTGGCACAACTGGCACACGACAGAAGCAAACACAAGAGTGTGAAAATCACTGCTGTTCCATTCAAATCTGTTGGCACAACTGGCTCCCCGGCAGAAACAGACTCAAAGGAAAGCAAAAGGACAAACACAAAACATGCAAGTGATATCCAAGGTAACACCCCCGAAATCACCTGACTCTAACAAAACAGGACTGACTCGATACAACAAGACAGACCCGACTGACTCAGTATGAAAGGACTGACTCAAAACAAAGAGACAGACTCAACACAACAAGGCTGACCAATACCCAAGTTAGAATGTACAAAACTAGCATTCACAAATGCTCAAAACAATGCGTGCCATACGCCACATCTGGAGTAAACTGAGTGTCGCCCGCAGGTGGTCCAACCTCTGATCACATCACATTATCCCCTACAAGTTCACTGATCAAGTGCCGATAGACTTTGCAGAGCTTGGTGCGACGATGACCTCATTGTCAATCAGATTTTGTATCTCGTGGTGAAGACGGACACAACTGTCGGTGTCATGACCGGTTTGTTGATGGAAAGCACAGTACTGAGTCGGGTCATGCTTTGGAGGGAGAGGATCGGGTAGAGGCCGTTGTTCTAACGGTTTCAGATGTCCTTTCCTGAGTAAGACCCCCAGAGCTTTAGACAAAGGCATAAAGAGTGGGGTGAAAACCCTCTTGCCTCGAGGGAGATAGTCCGAAGTTCGGGGGTTTGGATTGGATACACCAACAAAGGGGGTGGCTGCTCTTGGTGTGGTGGTGGCGACCATGCCCACTTCGGAAGATCTTGCAGCTCATCACCACTGGTGGTCGCATTCGAACTGCGGTTGAATGCCCTCTTGGGCTGCTCCCTGTCATTGTCAATCAAACCCTGTTTCAAGGCGTCTTCGATCTGTACCCCCATCTCATGTAGATCTGAAAAGGTAGGGAAGGGGAGAACAATCATCTTCTGCATAAGCTTGGGTTGGAGGTCGTGCACAACCATCCGTATTTGATCCTTGTCAGTGGGCCTAATGGTCATCATTGAGGCCTTGGCCTTCCAGCGGGTTACGAATTCAGAGAAACTCTCCTTAGGCTCCTGCCTTGTTGTCTCGAGATCACGGGTTGTAATCTCGATTTGCGCGTTATAGGAGTACTGTGCAACGAAGGCCTCGGCCATCTCCTCCCAATTCCTTTTGACGGAGTCTTCCAGTTTTGCGTACCAGATGGCCGCTATACCCGACAGGGTCCGGCTGAACAAAGAAAGCTTCTGCAACCTGGTGAGGCCCATCGGCCTTAAGATATCTGAAAACAACCTTAGGTGCACCATGGGATCCCCAGATCCATCAAATCGGTTGATGTGTGGCATCTTAAATCTGTCCGGCAGCGTCACAGCTGCGTCGGTATACCCGTCCTCAATGTCCGGAATGGACTTCACACCTTGAGATTTCTTGAACAGCTTTTCAAGCTTGCTCACTTTTAATGCCGTGGGGTCCACCTCGAACTCGAAGGGAGAATCCGGTTGATTGATAGGAGGGGTGCCTTGGATAGTTGAGGTAGAATCGGGGGCGGAGTCGGCCCTATTGGGATGTCTGTATCCCCCTGAACATTTTGAACATTCGCCGTCTCCCCAGGTATTGGGACTCTTGGTGGGGGAGGAACCTGGTGTGAAGCAGATGCTCCGGTTTGCTGTTGTAGCCTGGCAATTAACTCTGCCTGTTGAGCCATGACCTCGGCCTGTTGTTTGGCAAATTCGGCTTGACGAACAGCGTCCTGCTGCATGGTTTTCATACTTTCTTGGAGTTAGCGCACCATCTCTTCCATTCCCGCCATACTGCCCTGATCTAACTGATCTATCGGTATATCTGTCTCTGTGGTAAAAGCAAATATCTCAACCCAACTGCACGCAGGTGAGATGGATAATGACTGCTGATCTGAAGACTGTTGAACTAATGATCTGTGCCTGACTGGCGTTTTTACCCTGTCTCTGGTGAAGGAACACCGATTGCCTTTGAACTGAATCTCTGACCCGACAAAATCTATCAGCACAAATCCAATGTACCTGGGGGATAGTGGAGCCTTCTGAAGCTATGGTTCCCAGACTACCTAGCAAAAGAGAAAACAGACAGCACCTCAACCTGATTTCACCAAAACAGATATGAGCATAGTAGGATGACTGTGCCCTCCACTGAATTCTGCCCCAAAATTCTGCCCTTGTAAACCGATACCCTCAGGTAAATTGAATCCCAAAATACTGAACTGGTGCCCGTAGGCCTGATACCCAAACTTGCAAACTGATACATGCAACCTGTAGAGGCACACTCTAACAGCACATAACAAGCAAGTGAGAGCCAATACACCCCTATGTTGGGGTAGGATTTCCCTGTCCTATTTTGTCAGGAGCTAGGGTTTCACTACGCACGCAGCGGTTTCAAACAACTTAGCATCGGGTAAGCAGCCTGTCCTAGTTTGGAATGGTCACTATGGATTCCGAATATGCACTAGGTCGAATGGTAAAAAGGGTGCCCCGGTAAAACCGGGGTTTGTGTTCCCATACTGTCAGAGCCCACAACCGGTCAGCCTTATGGTCATGTCTTGACAAGACAAACCTCCGGCAAACCGTTCAAGAATGGCAGATGGCAAACACGGTATCCTAGGCGCACCAATGCACATACAATGCAAAGAGACACATAAATGTAGTCAAAACAGGATATCACGAGTTCGAGTCAAGCTCTCTAAAAATTCCCCAGCAGAGTCGTCAGAAACTGTAGACGTCCCCGAACGCCCCGGGAGGGTGAGGTCCCGCTCCGCTCGTTTTTGCGGGTCTACTACAGTTCGGACTCAAATTGTCACGGTTCTTAATCTGAACCAAAGAGTTAAAATCCGGCAAATCGTTTTGAGAAAACAGATTTTTGAAAAAAGTGCCAAACATGGACTGCTTTGCCAGATACAGAGTCGCCACCTAAATATTTTATTTTGGGAAATTTAGGAAACCCTGACTCGGTGCCAAAGGCCACGTGTCCGTTATCACCAAAGTTGCCTCGGCTCGGGAACTTGGGTACGATTGGGGAAGGTCAGCTATGAGCACCCCCTCTCGCCCGATCCGAAGATCAGCCTCTACTAACCATGATATCCAATTTTGAAAACGTTATGTGTTCTTATTCTGGTTATTAGCCTAGAATTACTATGTTATGCGCATAGCAAACAAGTATAGACCAAATCGCCTAAATTGGAACGAAACATAGCATGTTTGTTTTGAAAATGGTTTGCTACCCGTAAGTAGGCTAAAAATGCAGGTTTTGCCACCCTCAAGTGGGCTTTAGAAAAGTCGGTTTTGCCACTATCTAGTGGGCTTAAAACTCACAGTTTTAATGCATTATTCCAATTTAGGTAATTCAACCTCCATCCACAGGCATTCAAGCAGTTATATCACATAAGTAGCTAGCCTCATGGTAATCATACTGTCATGGCAACACTCACACGCATGCAAGGATGCTAAAGCATAAAAGCTCACCTAGTACTCCAAGCCAAAATAGAAACTAGTTAGTAATCATATGCATGATCCTAGTTCATGTTTAAAATGGCTAATACAACACATGCAAAGATGCGATCTAGACAGGCTCGGCTATCCTAAAGATGGCATGTGAAATGCTACAACTAACAAGTACTCAACTTGGAATTGAAATACAAGTGCGGTTAGCATGATGTGCCGAACCCGGTGCATGTAAGACAAATGTATGGATGCACGCACGCATAGCATAAGGTATGCTAATTTTAAATATGCCCTAGTCTACCATCATAAGCGGGTAAATAAAAGGGAGAAAGAAGTGGGGGTTGGAAGACATGCACACAAGCACCCACACTTATTACAAATTTGCCCTCGCTCGGGGGGACCAAAAGAATAATACAGTCCGAATAATGAATCAACTATCCTAACTAATTAATTATTACACAACTTTTAATTAATTAACAAATTGAATGCAGAAAGGAAAAGGCCACAGCCCCCGCCTCGGGATGCGCGAATGATGCATGCTTGACCCATCTCGCCCGGAAACTCGCTGCCATAGCATTGCTGCCTCTGTTTACACTGCCTAGCTCCTCTGAAAACGGCACAAGTCTCAGGATATGTTCTTTGCACACTGTGGAACACCACCGGCTGGGAGGGATGGCCATCGGCCTCAGAGGATGACCACCGGCCACAGATGAAGTTATCGGCCATTGATGAATTTCCGGTCGGCACTGTATTTAGCCGATCGGCCAAAGCTTCCTGCAGAACCTGCAATTTGGCAGCAGCAGAGGGCAAGCAGTGTATGGCATGGAATTTTTAGGCAAATGTATGCATGGACACACTCCCTATCATGTAATGGACTCAAGGGAGCATGGCCCTCGACCCTCGGGCCACCAATCACGCATTTCGATGCATGATGGCCAAAGAGTCAAGTATGCATTTCAATGTCAAATGCAATGCACACAAAACATACAAGGGACCCAACCTCAATCATGGTTGATCAAGAGGCAAGGCAATGCACAACAATGCACATACGACCTAAGCATGCAAGGAAACATACAAACATGCAATGCAACTACATGGCACACACAATGCTAACAACATAACATGCACAACGCATTGAAACATGGCATACACAATGCAAGATGGACTTACACCAATGTGAGTGGACCTCAGCCGCACTAACATCAGTGGCCATCAGATGAAAATGAGACACTCGAAATGCGTACACATATGCACGCAAACCGAGGACCGAACCTAAGGCACGAATGCCACTCTACCAAAGCATGGCAAGACATGGAACATGGTATGCAAACATGAAAATTTCAGCACTAAAACATGATGCTAAACAGCCCCAAAACATGGCAATATGGCACCCGATGCATGAGATGAGATCCGAAACTCAAAATTAGGCACATGGAATGACTTATAGCTATACAAAGCATGCATTATTTAATCATGAAGCATGAAGACAGATTCAAGGCAGTCCCAAAACATGCATATTTCCAGTTTATAACAAGGCCAAAAAACAAACACAAGTAGGGCTAATCTATCATGCAAGAATGGCCTTAAAAGAGAGATAGAGAGGCAAGGGACAGCAGCCGGCCCCAAACACTGATGAGCCCTTCAACAAAGTTGAAGAAGGGCTCAAAATAAGATCCTTTACAGTTTATATCAAGCCACGAAAATAAACACAAGTAGGCCTAAACTATCATGCAAGAAAAGGGCCTAAAAGAGGGGTAAAGAAGCAAAGGGTAGATGCTGGTCCCAAACAGTGAAGAGCCCTTCAACAAAGTTGAAGAAGGGCTCAAAAAAAACTATTTTTCAGTTTATGGAAAAGCTCAAAACAGCTCACAAATAGGCCTAAAATACTATGCAAAAATAGGCCTAAAAGAGGGTTTAAACACAAAGGATAAGAAGGAAGCCTCAAACAGGAAAAGGCCCTTAATCAAACATGAAAAAGAGCTGAAAATAAGACTATTTCTAGTTAGGGTCGGAGCCCAAAAATGCAAGCAACTATGGCTTAGATATGAAGCAAGACAAGGCTAGAAAAGAGGGAATGAAGACTTACCCTTGAAGAGCAGCAATGCAGCAGCCTTTGATCCAAGAAAAGGAGCTCCTAACCTCTGAAAATCAGCCTCAAATGGTTGGAATAGAGGATAGGCCTTGTGCTATGGGTTGGTGTGTAAATGGCCAAGGATAATGGACTTTGGAGCTTCGAAGAGAGGGTTGTATGTATATTGGTGCCTCAGCTGGTTTTTTCATCCTTTAGAAATGGAGGAGGGGTGCTAGTTATATAGAGGAGAGGAGTGAAGGAAAGGGGGGGAAAAACAAATTCAAGTTTCCCCCCCCAAAAGGCAAAATCTCGGACAGAGGGTTTAAATGGAGAATAGCTGGCACAGCTGGCATGCACCCTGCTTGAGGGGTGCAAAAGGGTCATATCGGCCATGAAAGGAGGTCATCGGCCAAATAAATGGCTGGTCGGCACAATAAATGGCCGGCCTGCAATCATTTCTGGCCGGTCGGCTAAATGGATGGCCGATGGGTGGCCGATAAGGTCAAAAAGTGCCGATGGATGTCCAGATTGAAGCCCCGGAAGTTAGCTTTCCAATGGCGCAAACCCTGCATTAAAATTCCTCTTGTGGAAAAAGTTATGCCCATTTTGGTGAAGCCGCGCAGATTCGGTCCAACCGGGATTATGCCCAACTTCAACTGATCATATCTCCCCCACCCGGACTTGGCTTTAAGAGATTCTTGAGTGCAAAATGAAGCCCCAAAAGTAAGCTTTCCGACGGTGGTGGCCCCATAGCTAAAATCCAAGTATGCAAATGAATAAGCCCGATTCAGCGAGGGCCGCTCGACTCTCTTCTACCCGGATCCTTGCCGAACTTCTTCTCCAACTTGTTTTCTCCTCTCCTTTCCTCTTTTCTTCAAATTCAAACCCCTAAGCAAGGTGTTTTGAAATATTTTTCAAAGATTTCATCTCTCTTTCGTTCATTTCCACTTTGTCCTTGCTCAGTTTATCGAAAAGCGCAACATTTGACAAAATACGAGCCTCGGAACATTGCAGAAACTTTATTTCAAAAATGTTTTGAAAGAGAGGGTTTTGAGGTCTAAAAACCATTCAAAATATTTTTGGTCCAAAATGGGGTGTGAAGTTGAGATTTGTCTCTCTCCTTGCCGAAGAAACTGAACCTTTGCCCTGCACACCTTTCTCCACCAAATAAACCATCAGTAGTGCCCAAGTCTTAAGGGCGGTCAAAAATGGGGTGTCTACAGGTGGTCAAGAGCAAGGATAAGAATGACTATCTCAAGGACCTAGGTGAGATGTTTCAGATCTTGAAGAAGCACAAGCTACGCCTAAATACGTCCAAATGTGCGTTCGGTGTAGGATTTGGCAAATTTCTAGGCTTCTTGGTGACCAACCGAGGTATTGAGGCAGACCCCTCTCAGATCAAAGTAATTCAAGATCTGGAGAGGCCCAACTCGGTGAAAGAAGTGCAGCATCTCATTGGCATGGTAGCTGCACTCAACCGATTCATAAGCCGGTCGTCGAACAGATGTCGACCACTTTTTCAAGCATTAAAAGCCAAGTTCGAGTGGGACGAAGAATGCGACCGCGCTCTAGAAAGCTTGAAAGAATATATGTCTTCTCCATCACTGCTTGTGACCCCAATACCTGGAGAAGAACTCTTTCTGTACCTGGCAGTTTCACAATACGCAATTAGCGCAGTGTTGGTCCGAGCAGAAGGAATCCAACATATGCCCATCTTTTATGTCAGCAAGACATTACTAGGCGCAGAAACAAGGTACTTACCACTGGAAAAACTGGCCCTAGCCTTGATGATGGCCTCAAGAAAGTTGTCACATTACTTTCACGCCCACACCATAGTCGTCCTCACAGCCTTTCCATTAAAAGTTTTGTTTGAGAGGGCAAACTTTTCTGGGCGGATCCTAAAGTGGGTAGTAGAGTTGGGACAACCCAGAACCGCGGTAAAAGCCCAAGCCTTGGCAGACTTTGTCGCAGAATTCATCCCAGGAAGTCATCATATCTGCCCAGTCGACCTGACTGATACAACCGAACTAGGGTTGGAAGTTGACGCCGGAATAGCGCAACCCCTGGTGCAGGATACCCAGTCAGACACTAAGGCAAACCAAAGTAAAGTAAGGGAGGAAGAAGCAAACCATGCTACACCAAGTCAAGACTCACCAGCAAATAAAGACTTGGTACAATCAGATAGCGAGGGGCAAACAGTAGGCATGGACCCTGAAGAAAACACCAGTAACACTCTTGATCCCAAGGCATCATCTGATTCCTCTACTTGCTAGAAACTGTTCGTTGGAGAGATATGGAAGCTCTTCGTGGACGGAGTGTCCAACAGGCACGGTGCAGGACTAGGCATAGTCCTCATTTCACCAGATGGCCTAGTGGTGGAGCAAGTAGTCAACCTTGGCTTTCTAGCATCAAACAACGAAGCAGAATATGAAGCACTTCTGGCAGGCTTAAAATCAGCATTCTACATGAAGGCCACTGAGCTAATGGTTTACAGTGACTCACAACTGGTGGTAAACCAAATTTCAGGTGACTACGAGGTAAAGGATGACAGGATGGCTAAGTACCAAGAGCTAGTCAGAAAAGAGATCAAGAAATTTGAAGTAGTGCGGATAGAGCAAATCGGCAGGGAAAAAAACAGTAGAGCGGACGAACTAGCAGGCTTTGCTTCAATGGCAGATACCTCCACCCCTCATCCATTGCTGATTGACTACCTACCAAGACCAAGTATTGAAGAACCCGAAGTAGAAGAGGTATGTTGTGCCGAACTAGGCCCTTCGTGGATGGATCCCATCATACTGTTCCTAAAAGACGGCGTCTTATCAGAAGAAAAGAAAGAGGCCAACAAAATAAGAGCAAAGTCACAGCGCTTTTGGCTCTCCCCAACAATGGCATTGTACAAGAAATCCTACACAGGACCTTACCTAAAATGTGTCCACCCCAGCAAAGTTGAAGCATTCTTGTTCAAGATACACGAAGGCGTATGCGGAAGCCATCAAGGAGGAAGATCATTAGCTTACAGAGCCATTTCGCAAGGATATTGGTGGCCTTACATGCAAGCAGATTCAGAGAAGTATGTCAAGAAGTGCGAGAAATGCCAAAAATTCGCACACCAAATACATCAGCCAGCTAGAGAACTCCTACCATTAACAAGCCCATGGCCCTTTGCAATGTGGGGCTTGGACATAGTAGGACCACTTCCAACAGCACCCAGCAACAGAAAGTTCTTCCTTGCAGTAACAGACTATTTCACAAAGCGGGTGGAGGCAGAAGCATTGGCATCAATCAAAGAGAATGATGTGAAAAAGTTCGTCTGGCAGAATATCATCACTCGGTTCGGCATACCAAAAGCTCTAATATCGAACAACGGCACTCAATTCGATGGCAGAATCTTTAGAGGCTTTTGTGAAGAGTACAAGATAGAATTCTACACCGGCATACCCCCAAGCAAATGGCCAAGCAGAAGCATCAAACAAAGTGGTCTTGGATGGATTGAAGAAAAGATTAGAGAAAGCAAAGGGCAAGTGGGCTGAGGAGCTTCCCCACGTTTTATGGGCTTACCATACCACACCTCGGCGATCTACTGGCGAAACACCCTTTTCCTTGGCCTATGGCATGGAAGCAGTAATTCCACTAGAAGTTGGCCTCCCCACAATTAGAAGTGAAAATTTTGACCCAGACTTAAATGGAGAAGCCATAGCATTGGAGCTCGATCTTGCAGAAGAAAGAAGAGAAAGAGGACTGGTTCACATTGCCTTGTACCAACAAGAGTTGTCTAGAAAGTATAACAAAACAGTACATCCAAGACAATTCAAAATCGGAGATTGGGTACTGCGCAAAGTGATGGGAAACACCTTGGTACCCGGAGATGGTAAGTTAGGGCCTAATTGGGAAGGACCTTACAAGGTGGTTAGATTAGCTGGAAAAAGGGCATACCACTTGGAAGATAAAGACAGCAAAGCCATTCTCAGGCCATGGAACACTGCCAATCTCAAACTATTTTATTTTTAGCTTTTCAAGTACTTGTAATTTTTTTTTTCCTCAATAAAACAAGTAGTTTTCTTTTCAGCATAATTGTTTTATTCTGTAAAAGTTGTTTTAGTGAGCTAGGGGCAAAACAGAGTTGGCCGGAATAACCAACTTTGTCCTCTCCTAAGCCCAGGATAAGGATCCAGGCTGTAGGACGTTTGGTCAGAATAACCAACTTAGAGGTTGGCTAGAAAAACCAACACCTCTCCTAAGCCCAGGATAAGGATCCAAGCTGCAGGACGTTTGGTCGGAATAACCAAACACTATACTCTAGGTTGGCAGGAGAAACTAACTTAGAGGTTGGCTAGAAAAACCAACACCCCTCATAAGCCCAGGATAAGGATCCAGGCTGCAAGACGTTTGGTCGGAATAACCAAACACTTCACTCAGAGTTGGCAGGAAAAACCAACTTTGAGCTCTCTTTAGCTCAGATAAAAATCAAGGCTGAAGAGTGGTTGGCTGGAAAAACCAACACTTAGTACTCTTCAACCCAGATAAAGATCAAGGCTGAAGAGTGATTGGCTGGAAAAACCAACACTTAGTACTCCGCAGCCGAGATAAAGATCAAGGCTGAAGAGTGGTTAGCTGGAAAAACCAACACTTAGTACTCCTCAGTCGAGATAAAGATCAAGGCTGAAGAGTGGTTGGCTGGAATACCACTTGTTGTGATCTTCAGCCGAGGTAAAAAACCTAGACTGAAGAGGTTAGCAGGTAAAATCAAAGATTTCAAGGTTAAAACTGGAATAGGTATCCCGGCTGGAGAATGTTACACATCATTCATATTACAATTGGAAAGGTAAAGCAAGCATAGATTAAACCGGGATAATAGATGGAACAAAAGAAGATTTCATTAAAAACTCAGATCAAGTACAAAAGGTGGGGCCTCAGCCCGGTTACAATATCTTTCCAAAAGTAAAAAGAAGAAATTACAAAGATTAAGCAAAAAGGTCATCCAAATCAGCATCAAGAACAACGCGGTCTTCACCTAGGGGTAGCTCGGTTGTGGCAGGCACCTCTTGGTTAAGCTCGGTTGAAAGATCCGCATCAGCAGGCAAAATCGGGACGGAGACCTCTGGAGTTAGGGAGGTAGACTAGCGACCGGGCCGAGTGTTGTCTTCTGGAGCTTCATCTTTATCCTCCTCTTCCAGAAATTGCTGCTGAATGGTAGCAGCATACTCCATCATTGAGCTCAGGATGAAATATGAAGGAGGGTTGAAGACCTCGGTCTCGGGGCCGTGACCGAGCTGTGCCACGGCCGCCCTCCATCCACAGTTGAAGAAAAGGTCTTTGGCCGCCTTACACTACTTAATGTAAGTGGCCTCCCCCTCTTTGTAACCTCGATCCTTTGCGTCCTCTGCCTTCTTCTTCAGCTCGGCAATCTCCGCGCTCTTTTTGCCATCGAGCTTGGCCAGCTTGCACAAGTATTTGTCTTTCATCACGGCCAGGGCCTTCTGTTTATCAACATCAGCCGAGGTAACAAGCCCGGTGAGTCGAGCCACCTCGGTCTCTAGCTCAGCTATCTTTTGTTGGGACTCCTGCCTTGTGGTTTTTCGAAGTTCCAACACTCGCTTGTGAGCGATGTGGTTTTTCTGTATGGTCTGCAAAAGGATGGTAAGACACTTTTTCAATATAACCGAGCTGAAAGTTGTAAAAATTTCTTTGAAAAAAAATAAGCAAAGAAGCAACTTACTAGCACCATTGATTTTGTGGACGAGCGAAGGGCCTTCAACTCGGTTAGGTGGTCGTGGTGCCTCATGTCGGCTGGAAGGCAAACACCTTTAGCGAGGTTGAATGCCATCAGGTGGTCTTTTTCTGCAACCACTGAGTCAGAATCCGTGATAGCACGGTTCTGAAAAGTGATCTTTGGAGCCCACTTGGAAGAGCTAGCTCGGTCAGAGCGCTCCGATTGCGGGCTTAGTGGAGGGCTTGGCGGAAGGATGGTATCTTCTTCATCAACAAAGCGTGGCTCGGTCGTGGAAGTCCGAGCACGCTTGTTTGGACGAGATGATGAGGGTTGATGAGATGGAAGGGCCACCACGGTCTCCTGAGTCTGACCGGCTGGTGGTATCTCGGGTTGGTTTGTTTCGATTAGGAGGGCCCTCACAGCTCGTTTCTTGGCCATTTCTTGTTCGGTGGTTAGTGGAATGAGATTGATTTGAGGCAAGGATGGGTCTGGTTCGGGAGAGGCTTCCAACAAGAAGTCAGTTACCTTGGTCTTTCGTTTGCCATTGTATCGGTAGGTCGGCTCAAAATTCAGTAGCTCGGTCCAACTCCGGTTTGGATATCGCAGCGCGGCGCGAAGAACATTCAAGTCGGGGTAGCTGTATTAGGACTTGAGAAAGTTCAAATCTGCAAAAAGGAAGATAACAGTCAGTACGGTTCAAGATCAGAAAAACCGAAGTAAAAGAAAAGCATAGAATTAAGTCGAGGTAATCCTACCAGCTACACCCTTGTTCCAATTTATTCTATGGCTTGGGATCTGGGCTTCTTGGTTCTCAAAATTCCGAGATACCCAGAAGAAATCATCATCGTTCATGTCTTTATCCGGAGTATCCTTTATTATTTTTTCACGCCGGCGCCTTATTCGTAAGTAGAAAACCCAGCCATCTTCAGCTGATCCTATGGAGTATTGGTGAAAAAGCTCGGCTACGCCAAGATTAAGGTCAGCTCGGCGGTTTAGCTCGGCTATGCCGTTTATTATACGGTAAGAATTGGTGGAAAGTTGGGTGGGGCAAAGTTTGGTTTGCCTAAGAAACTCACATAGAAAGGGCTGTACAGGGAATCGCAGACTGCACTCTACAATGGAAATAACGTTAAAAGGGACAAAACCTTGTTTTCCCTAGGGAACGGTTTCTAGTTCGGCCACTGAGAGGTGGACATCATCTGGAATTTGGTAGTCCTTACGAAATTCAGCTATGGCCCCTGGTGAGTTTACTAAAAATCTATACTTTCCCATTTGTGGTTTAAGTTATGAATAAATTAAACTGGAGTGTTAGCTCGGTCGAAGAATGGTGCTGAGTAGCTCGGTTGAGCGCTCAAAGCAGTGCCTAGGCAACCTAAGTCTGCAAAGTGAAAAACAAAGGTGTTAAGCACAGATTGTTGGACCGTGCTAAAAGAAATAAAGGCAAGATAAATGATGTCCTAGCTCGGCTACGCGAGATGCTATCAATCTTAGCTCGGTTTAAGCAAGGGGCTTTAGCCCGGTTGAGCCTTTGGGGCAGCATTCTCAGCTCGGTTGGAACAAAGAGAGCTGGTTTAGCCCCAAGTTTTAGCTCGGTCAGTAGTGGAGGCTTTCTAGCGCGGCATTGCGCAAACTTAGCACGGTTTGCTAGCTCGGCTAAGATAAGCAGAAGGGTTCTAAGACTTATTTAAACTACAAAGTGACGTGAAGTTTCAGTTCGGTTATTGGGTATGGCTAGGATAGCACCTAATGCAAACAACTTCCTAGTGCGGTTGGAGTATGATGTTGGATCAAAATCAGTGTTTCTCAGGTTATTTATGGAGTACCAGAGGTTCTACTACATGGTTTTTCCCAGAAATATTGAAGCAAAAGTGGAATGTGCTTTGGAAAAACATACAAATAAAACATGCTATATGTTGCAAAACAAGTGCGAAAACAACAAGAAGGAAGAGTATTCGAGCCACTTACCAGTTCAAGTTGAAGAGGCTGAAGATGAGAGCAACGGCAACAAGAACACGAGCTTATGCAGTGTAGAAATGGGGAAGCCGAAGCTCAAGCAAGAGAGAGAGAGAGAATGAATAGTGCAAATGAAGGGTTTCAAAACAAAAGGTTTGGTTTTATGAAAAGGGAAGGAAAAATACGGGACTGTTCAAAAAATTACGGAGTACGAAGACGGCTGACAGCTGCATTGGACCAATAATAGTTCGCCACATGTCCATAGAATGGGAACCGATTCAATTACAGCAACTGAAGAGACGTTTTGACCGGACAGACAGAGCTCAGTATGAATTTAGCACGGTTGGAAAGCTAAAAGCTTTTAGCACGGTTGGAAGACTAAAAGTTTTTTTAGCTCGGTTGGAAGGCTAAAGTTTTTTTAGCTCAGTTGGAAGGCTCAAGTTTTTTAGCTCGGCTGATAAATAGGTAATCCCTATCATGCTGCACAGATGGAATTAAGGGGCAATTGAGAGGGTAATTTATATGTAAATTGGACCAAGCTGGATAATGGGCCGTGGTGGGCCACAGTAAAAAAGGCTTGGAGATAGCCCGGTCCAAAGAGAGCTTCGGAGTTAGCCCAGTCTATGAGAGCTTTACAGGTAGTTCGTTCACTACACGCAGAGTTAGCTCGGTCGTGGCATATTACAGTTAGCTCGGTCAGAACCTTGCTATTTGTTAGCACGGTCTAAGCACGCTATGGTTAGTACGGTTTGTACAGGAGAAACCGAGGTAAGAGCAGTGAAAGGAAGAGCCGAACTAGGTATAGTTCGGTCTACTCTGCGGCTTAGCATAGCCATGCTTACCTCGATCATATTGGAATCCGACCATGGTAAAACCATCTTACTTGGTTTAAGCACTACAACAAAAACATACTTTAGTGGCACTACACTAGTGGCATATTTTTAGAAAATGACACAAAAAATGATATTTAGTGGCACGTTTTTGAAAAATGCCACAAAACGACAAACATAAAAGGCTCTAGTGACATTTTAATGAACAAGTGTCACAAAACTACAATAAAAACATACTTTAGTGGCACTACACTAGTAGCATATTTTTAGAAAATGCACAAAAATGATATTTAGTGGCACGTTTTTGAAAAATGCCACAAAACGACAAACATAAAAGGCTCTAGTGACATTTCACTGAACAAGTGTCACAAAACTACAACAAAAACACACTTTAGTGACACTATACTAGTAGCATGTTTTTAGAAAATGCCATAAAAATAATATTTTGTGACATATTTAGATAAATGCCACAAAGCCACAAACATATAAGGCTCTAGTGGCATTTCAATAAAGAAATGTCACATCAATTTTATGGCATTTTATAAAATAATGACACAAAAAATTATGTTCATGACATTTACCAACAAATGCCACTAAACTTTAGTAGTAATGGCATTTTTTAAAAAATGTCAGGATACTAGGTAGGTGCAAATTAATTTTTATGGCACTTAGGTGAAAAGTTTTATAAACAAATATTTTATAGCATTTTGAGAAATGCCACTAAGTCAAAAACTTTCCAAGCTTATAATGGCATTTTTAAAAAAATAAAAAATGTCAATATATTTTTAAAATTTTTAGAATGCAGTAAATGATTAAAAATAAATAAATTAAACTCAATATACATTACAGGAAAAAGTATATTCGACGACTAAATTTCTTGACCAAAAAAAATTTGGTCGCTGAAAGTATAGCTTTCAGCAACCAAAACAGCATTAGTAGCCAAAAGTAAAGCTTTTTGGCGACTAAACAATTTTAGTACCCAAAGGTCTACAATTGGCGACCAAAACTAAGTTTGGTCGCTGATTATATGGGTTTTAGTGACAAAAAAAAATTTAGTAGCCCAAAGTAAAGCTCTTTGGCGACTAAAAAAATTTAGTAGTCAAAAGTCTACAATTGGCGACTAAAAATAAGTTTGGTCACTGATTATATGGGTTTTACCGACTAAAAAAATTTTAGTAGTCAAAAGTAAAGTTTTTTGATGACTAAAAAAATTTTAGTAGCCAAAAGTCTACAATTTAGTCGCTAAAAGTGGTTATTTTTAGCGCGGGAGAACTAAAATCCTAAGGCGGGAATTAAATTTTTTGGCGACCAAAATTTTGGTAGCTGAAAGTGCATTTTCGGTGACCAAATCCGATTTTGGTCGGCAAAAGTTAAGTTTTTTAGCAACTAAAAAATAATTAGTAGCCAAAAGTATAAAATTGGAGACTAAAAAATATTTTTAGTCGTCAAAAGTGGTCTTTTTTTATTTTACTAGTAAATAGTTTATTTTACATAAATTATGTTCAATAAAATAATTATGTTTATACATATACTTTTATATTAATATAGATGTATGTACTATATAAATAATATATATTGCATATATAATCATATGGTGCTATAGAGGTATAGTGGGAAGAGTGTGGTGTATAAGGTTTATGGTGCGAGAGATTGGCGGTTCGAGTCTCTGCAAGAACGGATCAAATTGTTCTACAACGAATTATTGTCACGAATAGCACTTGATAGCGTCACGAATAGTGCCTACCATGACATTAAAGTGTCACTGAAAGGTTTTAGTATTGATGGTGTAATGACACTTATAAGTGTCACTAACTCTTTGTTTAATAGCGCTTGATAGTGCCACAAATAATATCTACCATGACATTAAAATGTCATTGAAAGTTTTTAGCCATGATAGTGCAGTGGCACTTGCAAGTATCTACCGTGGCACCGATAGAAGTGGCACTTGTTCAAAATGCCATAAGGCCAAAAAATGCCATTAGAAGAATAGTTTTGTAGCACTTTCAAATGTCACTAAACTAAGAAAATGTTGTAGTGAAGCAGTGAGGGGGGTATTGGAGGATAAGCATTATCTTTCAGGAGTATGACTCCTAGGAGGACTCTACATGGAGGAGTAAGAGTCCTACTAGGATTATGCCACGCGGAACCTATAAAAGCTCATAACACTAAACTTAACACTAAACTAAGAAAATGTTGTAGTGAAGCAGTGAGGGGGGTATTGGAGGATAAGCATTGGAGGATAAGCATTATCTTTCAGGAGTATGACTCCTAGGAGGACTCTACATGGAGGAGTAAGAGTCCTAGGATTATGCCACGCGGAACCTATAAAAGCTCATAACATCACCTATGAAGAGGTAATACAACTTTGATTCCCGAATACACAGAACTTTTTGTCTATTTGTCTATTTTTGCTGACTTAAGCATCGGAGAGGTATCCGGCACACACCCGCCGGCTAGCTCACGTTTGTATTTTCAGGGAGTAAAGCGACGTCGTACAAAGGAACGCAAACTTAATCAACAGAATTATACGAAAAAGAATATTTCTTACCCGTACATATATATATATATATAACTTCTGCGAATGCTTAAAAAAAACTCCGTCATTAGGTCCTCAATAAAGAATGAATAAGGCACATTCTTTGCCCAAAGTTCTAACGAGAGAGAATAAATAAATAAATCTATAAATAATCTAAAAGCTTAACAAAATCTATCATTGTTCAAGTGTCCTCAATAACAAAAGTGGTAAAAGTCATCTTAATTACAAAAGTAGATATGGAATTGAATTGAAAAAATTTACAATCTTAAAATCACAAATACATAAAAATTCTGATTAAAATTTTACTTTAAGCTTCAAGAATATTGAGCGAACTCCGAACTTGCAGAGTGAAAAACACATCCATTCATGTTAACGTAATTAAACCATCACCGCTGAACTTTTTCATTTACTCAAATTATTTTTTACTTTTTTGTTTAATTTAATTCAAAATAATTATGATTTTTACAAGACATTTTACTCATTAGATGTTGTCAAGTGAATGGTAGGCCCTTAAAAAAATTAGTTTCATCATGATGAAGCATAAAAGGTAATTATTAGGATCTTGATGGAAACAATAAAAGAGGAGGATCATAAGAAAGATCAATCTCCAACCCCACATAAATTTTCATGCAAAAAAAGCACCCAATTGTTCCTCTAAAGCTTTTCTTGTGCTATAATTTTGCATCTTCCTCAATCTTTCTTTTTCTTTTTAAAATTTTACATTTATAAGATTTTGAGATGGCAATAGATTCATATAATGATCATCTTAGGATGTTTCTTTTAAGATCAAATCTATTACTAGACTTTGAATTTGATTGCTAATGAAAGGGACAAAGAAGAACATAGATAGATGGACAAATTAGTTTTTAATTGCATCAATTTTACCCTTAAATTTTATAAATCATTTCAATTTAGTCCAATCAACATGCATCAACTAACTTCTTATTCTTTTTTAAGAAAACAACGCTCTTAAGAGGTACATTATATGGCGAATAATGTTATATGTACAAATTAATGTACTAACTAGTATATTAACAGATGATGTGGCATAATTTTAGAGGTTTTGGATATTTGTAATTTGTATAATAGGTGAAGTCAGTAATAATGACATAACACTAGTTAGTACACTAATATGTTTATTAATTGGTGCATGTAGCACCACCGCTATATGGTTGTTTAGGACAGTTCTTTGCAACTTTTTCAACAAGATTGATTTTCATATTTCCATAATATAAAAAAAAAAAAAATTAAAAATTTCAACTTACCCTTGTTGGTAACTTGTGTCCCACCATGTCCTAGACTATGTTTAGAAATCACCATGTAAAAATTGAGGTTGAAACTGTTTTACAGTTTGATTATAAGGAGCAATATTGTATAGAACTATTTTATTATTTCCGTACCATTGAAAAGGAAAACTAAACTTGCAAAATAAAGAAAAGTTAAAAAGGTTTAAGTATTGTAGCATTGCTTTTTTTTTTTTTTTTAATGTAGTTTTTTGGCAATTTAGATCTCTTCTACCACCTCATTGCTACTACCACCTCCACCACTTCCACCCCCACCACCACCACCAATACATTAGTTTTAAGGTCACAACCAAACACATGAAAATATTTTCTACAAATAACATTTTTTGGAGGGAAAAAATCATTAAAATCATTTTTCATTTTCATTGAAACAAACGGAGGCAAGTGTTGTAACTTTGCTTCTTTTTTGTGTGTGTGATTTTTTAGGAATTTAGATTTTCAGCTTTCTTCTTCAATTATCTATTGTACCTAATCATACTACTATTAATATAAAATGAAACGAAGTTCTTTTTCTTCCACCAAAAGAAAAAAAAAAAAAAGGCAACGAGAAAATAAGATAATAAAATATTGCATTCCACTAAAAAGGAATGTGCAATGCACAAGCCTAGAAAATCATGACTCGCGTGCGCCTATTAGTACTTAATTAATAACTTAGTAAAAAGTGGCTAATTTGTTGTTAAGTTGACAATCTTTTGTGTTTTTCTTTTTGATTAGACATAATTAAGCCAAAAGCATTATAGGATCATCATATAATACACACCAAGTAATCTTTATTTATCATAAGTAAACTGTTCTATGGATGGATATTATTGAAACCGATCTAATCACAATGAAATTAAGTGGGGGCTATAGGAAAGAAGAAAAGTAAAAGCTACTCACTTTGGAAGTACTTAAGTAAAGTTTAAGCACTTAGACATGATAATTAAATATGTTAATGGAAAGGAAGTGCTATATTGTGTGACAAACTGCTAAAAAATGGCTTAAGAAACTTCACTATGAAGCTTAGACTTATTTAAAAGAAGACAACTATATAAACAAAAAAAAAAAAAAAAAAATTAGGTAAAAGGTTTTGTATAATTTAAAAGGATGTTCTTTTGCCAATTATTGTTTCTTTTTCTTTTTTTTCCTTCTTTTTTTCTTCTTTTTTCTTTTTGCTTTGCGAAAGTACTTTCTTTGGAAGCAGAAAGAACAATATAAGTTGACAATCCAGGCATTGTTGACTTGTACAATATAAACTAATAGTTAACACACACAAATTGCTTAGATGTCCTATGCCCTCTTCCTCTTCCTCTTCCTTAATATATACCTAGTCTAGAGCTAGTCCTCATCACATCATTTTAATAAGGGCGAATGACACTAAAGTCTTATAGTTTGGACCTTATGTCATTTTGATTTTTGACTTTTTAATTATGACATATTTGATCTTAAATTTTGAATCTTGTTCCAAATAAGAACAATTGAACATACCATTACTCAATCTCAAGGGCAAAGTCATTAATTTGATAAAATATAAACTAATTTGACAAAAATAAATGTCAAAAAAAATATTTTTTATTTTTTAAAAATTATTTCTACTCACCAAAGATAAAATTATGTAAAATTGATTAATATTTTACACATTATTTATTTTTTTATCAAATTAATTTTTATTATGTGTTTCGATGATAACCATATAATATGTGTTTGTTTTTTATTTTATTAAATTAGTTTTTGTTTTTCCAAAAGTAAAATATGGTGACAACTTTGATATCATTATTAAACTAATTCATTAAATAAAAAAATCAAAAACTAAAAACATTTCATATATTAAGTATTGATTACACATTAAAAGCTTAACAACTACCCATTACATGATTATCATCCAAACACATAACAAAAATTAATTTGGTAAAAAAATAAATAAATGTGTAAAAGATTTATCAATTTTACATAATTTTATCTTTGATGGGTAGAAATAATTTTGTAAAATTCAAAAATATTTTTTGGCATTTATTTTTATCAAATTAGTTTATATTTTATCAAATTGACGACTTTGCCCTTGAAATTGAGCAATGGTATCTTCAATTGTCCTTATTTGCAACAAGATTTAAAATTCATGGTCAAATATCTTACAATTGAAAAATCAGAGACTAAAGTGATACAAGTCACAAACTATAAGGACTGGTAGTGTAATTCGTTCTTTTAACAATCTATCAAGTTACTTAGAATAGCACCCCAAATCCAAATCTAATTTGCCAAAGTAAAAAATGTTTTTTTATTTTTTATTCTTATATTACAAAATAAATTAATATATTAATTAATTAAATTAAAAATTATTAGGTATCATTCTTTGTTGTTAATTACTATGGGATCCCGAGATTTTGCTCGTAGGAGTTAATTAAGTGCTCTGTGAACTTTTGTTGCTCTCTATGACACTTCCATACAATTATGTTAACTATACAATATAATTTGGGAAAATTATGTGTGATAAATGTCCCAAAATCCTGTAGGTGCTTAAGCAAACAAAAGAAAAGAAAAGAAAAATATCCATATATTCCATCAAAGAAAATAAAAAATAATATATGATAGATGTCCCAAAATCCATATATCTAGCATTCTCCTTTTGATCTTTGATAAATTTAGCTTGAATCAGCACACAACCACAAAAGAAAAAGAAAAACAAAAAGTGAAAGAAAAACCAAAAAGGAAGAAACAATTATTAGCTATACAGATTGAAAATAAGTTAGTGTGGTAAGTGGGGAGGTTTTAAAGTCTGAATGCTCTTGTAGGTTATAAGCTTTTGTAGAGCTAGTCTTTGGGAGGCAACAAGTGTGGGCTTAAGCTAGTGTTGGTTTCTCACCAACATTATGCTTTGTTCCCCTTCTTTTTTTTTCTTTTTTCCTTCTCTTCTTTATTGATGGTAGCTCATATGTAATGTATGTTTTATTCATCAATAAAGTTTTTTCTTTGCTGATCAAAAAAAAAAAAAGCTATACAGATTGAAAATCTTTTGCATGACCCATGTCCTTTCATTGCAATCTTCATATGAATCCATTTCTTGTAATGCACGATGATATTTTATTAATATTTATATATAGTTTCACAATAAAGAAAGTGTGTGTATTCACAAAGATTAGACTACAGTAAGTTTTGCTAATGCCTTTTGTTTATGTGGACTTTAATCTACATGGAAAGTTCTCACTCTGATGATTGCAAGATTCCTATTAAATAAGTTCAAATAAGAGCTTTTTGAAGTCTTTCTTTAAACACAAACAAAACTTTATATTCCATCAAAGCTTCATTGTGCACTAATGATATATCATGTATCCATTTGACAAAGACACTTTGATATGAGGGAAAGGGAGAGAGAACAATTCAGACAATCTTTTGAAAGATTGAGGCAGCATTCCTCAAGCCATGGTTAATTATAGTGATGGAAATGTCACTTTATGAAATACTATCTACCTAAAAAGTATTTTAAAAGTGTACAAAGTTTGATTGTATGATTTATATTTAAAAAATAAAATAAAAATTGTTGGATTGAGATGGTGTAGATTTAAATTGAGTGTGATGTGGGACATGTTCTTTGATTGATTTTGGCCTTTTAGATGCTTTTTAGCTAATGAGCAAAAGAAAAAATATCTGTTATTTTTTGGCTAAAAAGATGTTTTTAAAGAAAATCCTAATGATCTACTCAACTTTTTATTGACAAAAAATTAATTTTTTTAACATTTAACAAACGCATCAGCTGTTTTAAAAATAATTTTATCTTAAAAAAGCTATTATCAAACTAATCTATATTTTAAATTTTAAATATTTTTTCTAGGGCGAATTACATTAACGGTCCTTATAATTTGGGATTTGTGTCTCTTTGGCCCCTAACTTTTTAATTGTAATACATTTGATTCAGAATTTTGAATCTTGTTTCAAATAAAGACAATTGAAGATACCATTACTCAATTTCAAGGGCAAAATTGTTAATTTGATAAAATATAAATGAATTTGACAAAAATAAATGTCAAAAAAATATTTTTGAATTTTTAAAAATTATTTCTACCCACCAAAGATAAAATTGTGTAAAATTTATAAATTTTTTACACATTTATTTATTTATCAAATTAATTTTTATTATGTGTTTGGATGATGATCATGTAATAGGTGGCTATTCGGATTTTATTGTGTAATCGATATATTTAATATATGAATTATTTTTAGTTTTGAATTTTTTGATTTAATGGATTGGTTCTCTATTTTGGTTAATGGATCACCAACAGCTGAGTTCAGACCTCAGAGAGGGCTTAGACAAGGTGATCCATTATCACCATTCCTCTTTAACATTGTGGCTAAGGGTTTAAACATCTTGTTGGGCAGAGCTTTACAAATGGGGTTGATTAAAGGGGCAGCTGTTGGATCTAATGGTGTAAAGATAACCTACTTGCAGTTTGTCGATGACACAATATTGTTTTGTGAAGCCAATTGGGAGGAGGTTGTCACCATCAAAAGGATCTTGAGATGTTTGGAAATATTGTCAAGGCTAAAGATTAACTACCATAAGAGTGTGGTAAGTGGGATTGGGATTAATGATGATTTCCTTGAAAAACTTGCTGCTAAACTAAATTGCTTGCATCAAAGATTGCCATTCAAATATTTGAGTTTGCCTTTGGGAGCTAATCCAAGGCGAAGAAGGACTTGGCAACTAGTGCTTAATAAATGTAAACAAAAATTGGCTTTTTGGAAAATGAGATTCTTATCATTTGCAAATAGGTTGACATTGATTAAGTTTGTGTTATCTTCTTTACCAGTATATTACTTATCTTTGTTTAAGATGCCAGAAGGGGTGGTAAACGAGTTTGAAAAGATTTAGTCTAGATTTTTATGGGGAGGTGATAAGCTTAGGAGGAAAATTCACTTGGTTAAATTGGGGGAGATCACTCAAAGTAAAAGTCAAGGGGGTTTAGGAATTAGAAAGGTTAGACTTTGGAATCACTGTCTTATGTTGAAATGGTGGTGGAGATTTGGAACTGAAGATAATGCTCTTTGGAAACAAGTGATATACAGTAAATACCCATAGGTTGGAAGAGGATGGTGGCCTTTACCTATTGAAAATAACAAGCTATCCATGATCTGGAGAGATATAGTGGGTGTTGCTGGCTTGTGTCTTGAGCTGGTGGATTTCTTCAAGCATAACATAGTTCTGAACATTGTTGATAGCAAGAGAACAAAGTTCTGGACTAACACTTGGGTTGAAAATACTTGCTTAAAAGATGAATTTCCCAAATTATATTATGTGTCTTTGGACAAAACTAAGACTGTGGCAAAGGGGAGGAGCAAAGGAATTGGTATTCAAAAATGGAGGTTTAACTTCAAAAGAGTTTTGTTTCAGTGGGAAATGGAGGAGTCGGGGAGGCTGAATATGTTTTTACTCAATGCACCAATGCTTAGGCTTGGTAGGTTGGATAATATCAGATGGAATGCAGATAAATCTAGTTTATTCACTATTGTTTCTGCCTATAACTGGAATATTTTATCTTCTAAGGATATTAGCAAAGTAGCTGGGTTCATTTGGAAGTATGTGACTCCATCAAAGGCTCAGTTTTTTGGTTGGTTATCATGAAAAGGAAGATTAAGACATCCTACTTTCCTCAAAGGCTTGGTGTTCTTAGTAGTAGGTCAAATGTGAACTGTATCTTCTGTAATAATGATTTGGAGACTGTCAATCATGTGTTTCTGTTCTGCCCTTTTACCTAGAGAATTTGGTCCAAAATTTTGGATTGGTGGGGAGTAAAATGGGCAATACCCAGGTCTGTAGATAGCCTTCTTCGTTGGTGGGCTGGTACAAAACTCAAAAAACAAGAAATGGTGCTCTAGAACATTATTTCGTTGGCAGTACTCTGGTCCATTTGGAGGCAACGTAATGACAGTATCTCACAGGTGGACTTTGAAGAGTTGTGTGATGCTATCAAGATTAGGATTGCATTATGGATTAGATCTTCTTCCCCTTCTTTCAATTGCTCTGTTAATGATATTGTGTATAACCTGTAGCAAGTGAAGTATTGCTTCTAGGTAGGGATGGGCGTGGGTCGGTTGCGGCCACAGAACCTTCAATCCGCCATCCGTTCGCCAGATTGGCAGATTGGAGAAAATCAATCCGCATCCGTCCGCCAATCCGACGGATGTGGATTGAGCGGATTGGCGGTTTGGCGGATGGATGCGAATCGGTTTGGCGGTATAAAATTTTATAAATTTTCAACATAATTTAACTTGTGCACTTCTTCAAAAAAAAAAAAAAAGTATTACAGTCAATGACTTAAAAAAGTATTACAATCATTGTATGTCTCATCCAAAGAAAGAAAGTTTGAAACTTTAGAATATCACAATCACTACATGCATCATCTACATATTACAATCACAACATGATTCATCCACATAAAGTATTACGATTTGTGGTTCTTAAAATATAAAAACAATTCAAATCACCAAAACTATGAACAGAGCAGTAGTAGAGATTGTATGTCTCTGTATTGTTACATCTATATATGTTTTTGAAAATAAAAACCAACCAGCATATATCATATTTTCTATTTATTATTTTTAGAGTTAGATTTAAAAACCAAAAAATTTAGATAAATAATACGTTTATTTTTTTCAATTCAAAAAATATATTCAAGTTGAAAACTTTTTTTGAACAGAATATTTAAACTATTTTTCAATTGAAAACACAAACAAAATATTTAAACAAATTGAAAACATAAAGTCTTACAAATTACTAGGGGTGCTCGCGGTTTGGCGGTTCGGTTGCGGCCAAAAGAATCTCAAATCCGTCATCCGTCCGCCAAATTGGCGGATTGGAGAAAATCAATCCACAACCGTCCACTCGTCATCACGCATTCGTCCAAAATGCGGCAGATCGGTTCGGTTCGGTCAGTTTTGGTGGATCGGTATATCCGCTGCTCACCCCTACTTCTAGGATATATTTGGTTTGCAGATTGCAGTTGAGTTTGGTGTGGTGTGTTGTGGCTACTGTGTGATTTTTCTTTTTTCTTTCTCCTTTGTATTGTGTTGGTTTCTCACCAACTTTTTGTGGTTGTGCTAGCAGATGATTAGGCGTCCTCTTCGATGCTATTCTAGTTGGGAATGGGGTAGTTCGTTGTGATACTTTTGCACTTCCACCTCTTTATTGATGTAATTTCATATAAAATGTATATTTTTCATCAATAAAGTTTTTTTGTTGATCAAAAAAAAAATAATGATATCAAAGTTGTCCCATATTTGACTTTTGAAAAAATAAAAACTAATTTAATGAAAAGAAAAACAACCACCCATTACACGATCATTATCCAAACACATAATAAAAATTAATTTGGTAAAAAAATAAATAAATGTGTAAAAGATTTATCAATTTTATATAATTTTATTTTTGGTGAATAGAAATAATTTTTAAAAATTCAAAAATATATTTTTGACATTTATTTTTGTCAAATTAGTTTATATTTTATCAAATTAACGACTTTACCCTTAAAATTGATCAATGATATCTTTAATTGTCCTTATTTAGAATAAGATTTAAAAATTAGGATCAAATATATTATAATTAAAAAATCAAAATCCAAAATAACACGAGTCTCAAATTATAAGAACTGTTAGTGTAATTCATTTTTTTTTTATTATAAATATATACTATATATATGACATAAAATCATATTGGGCATCATGTCCTCCACTCCCCTAAACTTTTTCCTGCCTTTTTAATTTCAAGAGCTCCATTGAAGTTTATTTATGGTTTTAAACACTTAGTTCAAAGTTTGATTAGACATGAGTAGGGACCTTACTTTCTCGTGATAGAAAGTGCATTTGTCGATAGTATTTTTTTTTATATTTGGAATAGAATAATAAATCTACAAAGATATAAATTAATCATAAAATTAAACATAAAAATATAGATAGACAGATAATAAAAATTAAATTAGACTTCACTAACAAAATTTTAAAAAAATTATTTATTCATATATATTTTGTATCTGATTTTACAATTGATTTTGTGTTGATAAGAACTGTTTATAGTAAATAAGCATGTATTTATAAAATTAATGTCCACTACGGCCCCGTTTGGTAGAGTCATGGAAAATAGATTATAGATTATAACTTAACAAATTATGACTTATAGCTGTGAGCATAAGTTGTCAACCTATTTGGTGCAGTTGTGGGATTATGGATTTAACCAGCAGAGTAGTGTTTGGTTAATAAGTTGTAAAATAGTTTTTTACTGTATAATTGTCCTTTCTGCCCTTATATGATATAAAAATGATTATTTTGTCATTTTTTTTCAGTTTTAATTTTTTAAAAAAATTTCATTAATAAAAGTTAATATAATTAGTATTAATTAGTATCAATTAATATAAAAATTGATACATTTGCTAAAAATGTAATGGAAATATTATTGTCACAATTATTTTCCATTATAAATTAATAAGTATCAATTAATTGCTTAATTAGTATCAATTAATACTAAGGCCTTGTTTGGGATGATCTAAATAAGTGCACTTTTTTACTTTTGATGAAATATGGGTTGGGTTTGGGTTGGGTTTGAAGTGATGTGTTAAAGAGGTGATGTGACTTAAATAGGATAGTGACTTTTTGACTTTTTATCTTTTTCAAGACATGCCAAACTTGGCCTAAAATTATTAATTAGTATCAATGGCTTAATTAGTCTCAATTAATATTAAAATTATTAATTAGTATAAATTAATATTAATATTTAATTTTTATTAGTATCAATTAATACTAATAATCAACAATTGTTATTAATTAGTATCAATTAATAATTAATTCATTACAGAAGTATACAATATTAATTTATTAATAATTAATTCCAATTAATATTGCTTTTTTTAATTAATATTTATTTTTTTCTTTTTCTTCAGAAATATACAATTTTTTATTTTTTAATTAATATAAAAATATACACTATGAATTTATTAATAATTAATACCAATTAATATTTATTTTTCAATTAATATTGATTTTTTTCTTTTTCTTTAGAAATATACAATTTTTTATTTTTTAATTAATATTAATATTAATTAATATTAATATTTGGGTATTAACGAGGGCATTTAAGTAATTTTAGCCCCTCACACCAGCTGCGCGCTTAAGTAAAAAATTTAAGCACTCCCTGACCAGCTTTTGAGATAAGCTGAGAAATAACTTTATTTAAACTATAAGCTGGTTAACTTAAGTTGCACCAAACACAATATTTTAGCTTAAATTAAGCTAAAAGCTGAAATAAGCAGCTTATAAGCTCTACCAAACAGGCCTTAACTTCAAAATGTTCATATGACAGTTCATTCATTAAATTTGATCTAAATTTAGAAATATTTCTGACTTCGACATCCATTTTATCATCATCTAAAGTATTTGTGATCGCTAAGTGCAATTAACAAGGATAATATAATCCAATCATCTTAAATTAAACCTAATAATACAATAATCAACCAATACGAATGAGGAAAATGGAAAGCAACATCTTTACAAATTTCATTTCCATTGCAACTTAGATTCGTCAAAGAAAATAAAAAGGAAATTAAATTACTTTTAATTTTTTATGGGTGACTAAACAAAAATATGGATTTTTTTTTTGTAATACAATGGTGTTACACACACCAATTAGTATACCAACACAAAGAGAAAGAATTTAGCATTTTTTTTTGTTATTTTTCTCTCTTTTTCAATTTTTTCTCCAGAAATTTAAGATCCAAACATTATCTACATTTTTCTTTTTGTCAGCAAAAGAAAACTTTATTGATTGCTTTAACATAAAACAAGATACAATCAATAAAGAAGATGGGATGCAAGGATCATCATAAACGATTGGAGCAAAGTTATGAAACGAACCAAGTCATTACTTGAGCTCAAATCGTGTTCAATTTGTTAAAAGTTCGTTTGAGATCAATTTATTATGTAAATAAATCAAATATGAACACATTTTAACACTCACTAAATTTTCAAATTAATACTTGACTTCATCTCAACTCGTGATCGGTTCCACTAAAATTTGTTTGATATCAATTTTTTGATTGTTAAACAAATTTAATTTGAACACATTCTAAATTTTATTAAATTTTCAAAATAAACTTGAACAAACTTAGATACAATGGTGTTAATAAAAAAGGATTAAAATGAGCCATTAGTGGGAGAAAATGTTATAAAATACATCTAAAAATGGCTTTACATGGGAAAGAGAAATTGAAGATATAGTTAGTGCGCCATACCCACCTAAGGATAGGATTGATGGGCGGTGCGCCATATACCCACCAATTTTTATGAATTATTGGCTCATAACCATCTCCTCATTTTGTGTTTCTTCTTCTTTTTTTCTTTTCGTCTTAGTTAATTGGAATCCGAATCCTCTCTAATACTTTTTTTTATTTAGTTATCATTCAATAGTGGATCCAAAAATTACAATTTAACAGCTATTTATTATTATTAACTGTGACTTTTATATCAACTGTTAAATAATTGTTGGATGAAAAAAGTGTTAGAAAGGAGTCTACATTGTTGGCACATGCAAACCAAAATAGAAAAACTTATTATCAACAAATAAGGTAGTAATTGGTTCACTGACATGAAAATAGAATGAAACAAATTTTTCGTTAGAATGTCTATTTCCACATTTGATTATCTAGAAAAGTCTCAAAATTCATTACATATGAAATCATTATTCATTTCGCTAAAAAATTATTAAAATTTTATTGCAGACAGAATTAGCATTCACCGTTGTAAGTAAATAGACATTTCATAAGAAAGTTAAAGGCCATTCTATTTTCTTTTACATTTATTCTAATAAATCAAACATTTTTTTAAAAATTTAAAATCGAAAACCTTTATGTACAGTGCATAGCGGGGATGAAGGTCGTGGTAAGCTTTTAGATAATGCCATATGGTTTTGCTTGCGTTAGGGTTTGAATAGATAATTAATAAATTTTATTTTTCTCTAATTTACTGGTTATAAAATGATTGATATAGGAAAAATTATATTACACTCACAGTTTTGAGTCAATCAAAATTTATATTTTATTCACACATTACCATGTATATGAACAAAATCAGACTCTCTTGAAAGCCCTCTAAATAGTTAAATATTAATGTTAATTGGAATATATAAATAATACCCACAAAAAAAATTGGCCGGACAAAAATATATATATATTATAAAGTTGACTTTCAAGCGAAACCAAACGCGGCCACTAGGCCCCGTTTGGTAGAGCTGTGGGAAAATGATTATAATTTATAGCCTAATAACTTATAACTTATAGCTGTGAACATAAACTGATTTTTGACTTATAAATTAAGTTTCTCCTCCCCCACTCAAAGAATAAGTTGATTTTTGACTTATAAAAAGCTATAAGTTATATTGTTAAGCTGAACCAAACACATCAAAATTGCTTAAATTAAGCTAAAAACTGAAATAAACTGGAAATAAGCCCTATCAAACAGGGCCATAATTTGTTCAACTCTGGCTAGAATGTTTAAAAGCCCATATTCTATGGGCTTATAGTTTGTGTCCGTAGCCCAAAATAAGCACAACTCATTAGCCCTGGGCCCAAAGCCCAACTATCAAGTCCATGACAAGATTATTTTGGATGATAAAATTTTTGAAATAAAATAAAATAAATATATAATTATGGGTCTTGCTTTTGGAACGGACTAGAATAGAAAAGTAATTTTTAATTACTTGTTTCAACAAAAATCATTTTATAAAACTAAGCAATAATTTCTTACATATTTTATAAAAACAAAATAAAAAAAAAAAACTAAATAGAAATTTGATTTCTCCTCTTTTTTATGGGAATCTTGCACTCCTCCAAAAATGTTAGCAATTTTTAAAGAGTAAGAAATAATAATTGGGACCACAATATTTAAGTTTTTATAAATTTTTCATGAGGTTTAAATAAATATTTTCCACCTACTAATACTTTTATTGGTAGTTTAAATAAATATAAAGTTTTGACAATATATACAAGTCCCAATGCAAGTTTTATTTTTTTCACAAAATTTATTGATATACTTTTATGGAAAATGATTTGTCCCCCTAAAAATGTCCTCCCTAATCCCCCTAATGCCCAAAACGACGTCGTTTTGGGCATTTTTTTTTTTTTTTTTTTTTGCCTTGGTTTGAAATTTAGGGGGATTAGGCGGCCAAAAATTAGGAGATGTAGCAAGGCACTACTTTTATACACAAGAAATTGAGCACACGCTTTGATATTTTATTCCCCCCACGCATTGAGCACACACAAAATTTGTTTTTCTTTGTTTCGATTCGACCAAAATGGTTTTTTGTTGGAAAATATTTTTCATAGAAAACGATTTCTTACATTTGGTTATTACTTAGAAATTAATGTGCAGGCATTGGTGGTGGAGTGGTAGAATCATTGGTGAAAATTCAGTTCAGAAAATATATTTTTCACCTTCAAAAGTGAAAAATATTTTCTTCTTTAAATAAGAATGTTTTTCATTTTGTTGATGATAAAAATGTCATTTTTGTTGGTGAAAAAATATATGTATATTTTTTCCAATTATACATATTTGTGCTCCTTTTTGTTATTGTTATTGTTATTGTCATTTTCTTCGTCGCTTTTTTTTTTTAAATATTATTCACTTTGCTTGTTTTTGGTTTTCTAAAAATACTTTTCAGAAAATTCTACTTTCTTATTTTCCGTATTTTTTTGTTTTTCCTGAATTTTTTAATAGTTTAAACAAATTTTTTTAATTTTTAGACGCACCTAACATAAATACACATAAAAAGTATAATTTTTGTGAAAAAAATATTTTAAACATTCACTAAATACAAAAAATACAAAAAAAATATATATATATGAGAATTCAGTATATTTTCGTATTTTTATGTATTTATTAATTTTTTAAAATATTTTTCACAAATTTTTTACTTTTTAGATAAATCTAAATAAGGTGCATCTAAAAAAATAAAAATGCTTAAAATTTTAAAAATATTCACTAAAAATAAAACAAAAATAAAACAAAAACTAAAAAAACTGAATTTTCAAAAAACTTAATCCAAAAAACTCAAACTAAACACACACATTATTATTATTATCCTTGTATTCACAATGGATAAATGGTTTGTTACTGTTATATATATATATATATATAATATTTATAAAAAAAAAAAAAAAAAGTCTCCAATTATTAAGGGTTAGCCTAATTGATAAGACGAGGGGTAGGCGCGGGTCGGTTGCGGTCACAGAACCTCTAATCCGTCATCCGTCTGCCAGATAGGCGGATTGGAGAAAATCAATCCGCATTCGTCCACCAATCCGACAGATGTGGATTGAGCGGCTTGGCGGTTTGGCGGATGGATGCGAATCGATTTGGCGGTTTAAAATTTTATAAATTTTCAACATAATTCAACTTGTGCACTTCCTCAACAAAAAAAAAAAAAGAGAAAGTATTATAGTTAATGACTTAAAAAAATATTACAATCACTGCATGTCTCATCCAAAGTAAGAAAGTTTGAAACTTTAGAATATCACAATTACATCATGCCTCATCCACATAAAGTATTACAATCTGTGGTTCTTAAAATATAAAAATAATTCAAACCACAAAAATCATGAACAGAGCAATAGTATAGATTGTATGTCTCTGTATTGTTACATTTATATCTGTTTTTGAAAACAAAAACCAACCAGCATATATCATATTTTCTATTTATTATTTTTAGAGATAGATTTAAAAATAAAAAAATATAGATAAATAATACGTTTATTTTTTTAATTCAAAAAGATATTCAAGTTGAAAACTTTTTTTCAACAGAATATTTAAACTCTTTTTTAATTGAAAATGTAAATAGAATATTTAAACAAACTGAAAACACAAAGTCTTATAAATTACTAGGGGTGTTCACAGTTTGGCGGTTCGGTTGCGGCCAAAGGAATCTCAAATCCACTATCCGTTCTCCAGATTAGCGGATTGGAGAAAATCAATCCATAACCGTCCGCTCGTCATCACGCATCCGTCCAAAATGTGGCGGATCGGATCGGTTCGGTCGGTTTTGGCGGATCGGTATATCTGCTGCTCACCCTTAGATAAGATGCTCTTTTACCAGACATTATTATTTAATAGCAATCATAATAATCAATGGATTGACTTGGAGGCTGAGTTTGCATTGGTAGAAATGGTTGGGAAAATTCTGGGTAAAATCAGAATTTTTTCTTAAGTTTGGTCTATTTTTTAAGTGGGCCCTGTGCGTCGATTTTCACAGATCAAAGTGGTAACGCGTTCTATGCCGCATCGTGATTCACGTGGTATATTTGGTTGCTCAAAACCATTATCGGGTGAATGGAAAATTGAAGCCAAAGTGAGCTTCATGAAAATGGAGTTTTTGTGGAAATTCCTTAAGGTTGGAAAATAGCTTGTCTCACATTGATTTGGTAGGAAGTTTTGAATGGGTTTATAAGGCATGGGATTGGAACTTGGGGTGTGCCCCAAGAGGTACCTAAGTTTTGTAGAGAGAGAGGTTATGGGCAAAATGGGTTAGACCCATTGGACCCAAAAATCACTACGGGCGGGCTGGGCTTGGTGCGTGGTGCGTGGTGTGTGGTGTGTGGTTGGGTTGGACTTGTTCAGCCCAATACCTATCTCTTTGGGCAAAAAACATTTGAATTTTATTTTTTAAAATTAAATTCTAATTTTTCCAATTTGATTTTCAGAATTTAAATTCAAAATCTAGTCCGATTTTCTCCCACCCAAACAGATTTAAATCTGTTTAAAATTCAGAAAATCCGAACAGTGCATAACAGTTTTATCTGTTTGAATTTCGAGTGCCTCATTTGATAGATTGATTCAGAAATTTCGTACTTCTCCTCTACAAATTTATTCTTCATTTTGTTGCATTTAATTTTTGTGAGAAAGAGTGTAAACACTTACTGTGTTCGTTGAACAAATAAATTGTAGTGTTGCATTTATTTGTTGTTGATCATTTTATTATGGGAGATAGACGTACATATTCTGAAAGCGCCGTGGAGAGGACGAATCTGTCTTAAGGACACAGTGTCGAACACTGGACTTGATCATATTATTATTCGAAGAAATTAATCAAGTAAGTTAATTCTTTTTCCTGTTTTATTATTTATTTAAATCAGATTTTAATTTTATTTTTGTAACAAAATAAAATCTGTTTTTATTTATTTATGTTATTTTATTTTATTGGTTTGATTTTTGAAATCAAACAAATTCTTTCATTTCCTATTTTCTTTTATATTCTGTTTGTCGTTTAGTACCCAAACAGAGTTTATTATTTTAAATACAGTGAAGATTGTCCAACAATCTTAAGACAGATTCAATTTTGGTATCTTCATTGTATTTAATTTTCTGTGATTTTATAAAGACATATTCTGGTTGAAAAAACAAATAGTGGTTTATGCTATTTGACAGATAGTAGTAATATACTGTTTATTTTCTTTGACAACTAGTAGTAATATACTGGTGTCATTAACAATTGCAGAATATTAATTTGTGTTACAGAAAATTATTGTGGTATTTTATTTTTCTAGTTTTAGTAACAAGGAAAATAAAATTATTTTGGTTTATAATTTATTTTCTGGTTTTAGTAACTAGAAAATTAATTTGTGTTTTTTCTGATTTTTGTAATCAGAGATTATGGCTACTACAACTGAAACTGCAACTGGTAGTGGTACTCTAATTGTTACACCAACACCGGTCCCTATCCAGAACCATGTTCAAGCACCAATAAATCATGGAGAAAAACCAGAAAAATTTAACGGTACTGAGTTTAAGAGATGGCAGAAGAAAATACTGTTCTATCTTACAACCTTCTTAATTTGGCCTAGTTTCTCCATGAAAAGGCTCCAGCACTTAAAGATGGTGAAAGTGATCGGCAAGTTGTTGTCACTGTAGTTGCTTGGAAACATTCAGATTTCCTGTGCATAAACTACATCCTTAATGGCCTTAACAACATGCTGTATAATGTTTACAGTCCTCTGAAGTCAGCAAAAGAATTATGGGATTCTTTGGAGAAGAAATACAAGACAGAGGATGCCGGCACGAAGAAATTTGTTGTCGGTAAATTTCTAGACTTTGTTATGGTAGACTCCCAAACGGTAATTTTTCAAGTTCAAAATTTTTAAATAATTTTGCATGATATTCATTCAAAAGGTATGTCTCTTAGCGAGTCTTTCCAAGTTGCTGCTTCAATGGAAAAGTTACCACCGGCTTGGAAAGATTTCAAAAATTATTTAAAACATAAATGGAAAGAGATGACCATGGATGTAATAACCCCGACCACTAAATACCGATTAACTACCGAATACTGCTAAACTGAAACTGATTATGATAATTAATGAATCAACTGAAATACTGAACTGACTGACTGAAATCTGAAACTGATTGATTGACTGTATCTGTTTAAATGCATTTTCTATCTGTTGATTGTTAATTGATCTATTCGTGCATTTACGTTTAAACTGCAAATTGAAGGCCTTATCGGCGGCCGAATCAGAAATTGATTGATGATTTAGGATCATGAAAATTTATGTGATTTTATGGTAAATAGTGATTTGGTATGATTAAATCAGATTAAAATAAGCCAATTTCAAGAGTTAGCTTAATTACCATATTGCCATTGTGAGTGGGCCTTTGTATACTGAATTTTTAAGCCTTATTATACACTTAGGCACACATTTGCTCAGCCCTTTTCTTGTTATTGCCGAAATAGAGAGAGAGGGGGGGAGTTAAGGGAGAATTTGGCTATATCTTGTTGAACTACTTGGAAATTGGAAGAAATTAAAGGTTGATTTCAAAATTGTGTTTCTATTCTTGAACTACAAGACTTAAGGTTGGTGTTTCACCCTCTCATTTGTGTATTTGGGTTGATTCTTGCATGCACCTTGAGCCTCTAGTGACTTGAGTCTAGAATTGGTCATATAGTGTTGGGTTAAAGCTTGTATCATGCATGCATGTGTATATTGAAGAGTTTTGGGTTGATTTCATAGCAAATGTTGCATGCATGTTCATGTTAATGTTTAGGACCATGATTTCATCTTGTTTTTCAAAGAATTGGCTCACTAGAGCATCAAATTGAAGCTTTGAAATGATTTGAATTCATGCATGTTTGCATGTTCTTCATGTTCATGAAAATGGGTTTGAAATTTGGATTTAATTGACTCACCCTTGGGCTGTAAATTCACAAATTGAGCTTTGAAACTTGTTGTATATTGAGTATAGATGTGTTTTCTAGAATTTGGGCCCAAGAGGTCGAGTTTAGAGCTGTAGAATGCTTGGTTTGAGCTGGGGAGGCAAATCTGGAAATTCCAGAATTTGGCTTCTTCGCTCGAGCGAAGGATTCCACGCTCGAGCGACCATCGTTTATGCTGAGATCCGCTCGAGCGAAGAAATGGTGGCTCGAGCGTAAATTGCAAGCTCTCAGAATCTTGGTGCACGCAGACACACGCTCGAGCGAGAGAACCTACGCTCAAGCGAGGACTGTGTCTTACGCTCAAGCGGGCGTCGAACGAGCATCGAGCGGAGATTTCCAACATCCAGCACTTTTTGCATTTTTGCAGACCGCTCGAGCGAGGAAGTCCACGCGCGAGCGACCCTGCTGTTTTGACAAGCTCGCTCGAGCGTAGAAATCCACGCTCGAGCGAGACCCCTGTTTTCTGAAAATTTTGTAAAGTGTTTAAAAGTGTATCTTTGTATCCTCTTTCCATCCTAGGCATTCCTAGGGCATATTTAAGGCATCTTAATGAGGATATAGATGTAGAACACAACGAGGCAAATTAAGGATTAAGTTATCATCTTTCCCAACTGTGTAGCTTAGTGTGTGTTCGTTCTGTAAACTGTGTAGGGTTGGCATCGGGAGACGCTCTAGCTTACCGTAGCCCAAAACTCTGTGAGTAGCAATTGTGTAAAGATATGTTCAAAATGATTATCTTCTGAATACTGAACTGAACTGTTTACTGAACTGATATTGTTTACTGAATGAATGTATGTCCTATATTCTGAACTGTACTGTGGCATCCTTAGCACCTACTGTTTACTGTTACTGTTACAGAGATCTCTGTCGGTTCCCTCGTGGAACCACTACTGTTTACTGATTGATGGCCATCATTACTGTTCGGTTTTTAAGACCTACTGCTTACTGTACTGTTATGCTAATGGATGTACCACATATGACTGATTGGCTAAAAGACTGAAATACTGATTTAATGAACTGTTTTCATTACTGTAAGGACATTCATTCTAAACCTCTTTACGCATTATGTTATTCACTGGGCTTTAGCTCACTGCTCATATATATATGTAGGTGTACAGGCACCGGACCAATGCTAGAAGCGTCGGGGTAAACTCCAGTTTTGTCAAGCCAACCACTGTGCCTCACTGTGAGGTTCCAAGCCTGCCAAGCTAAGGCTTAGGGGTGTTTTAGTTTTCCCCCTTCTGTACTGTTTTGTTTACTGTATAGACTGAACGTTTTGCACTATACTATTTATCAGGGATAAAGTCCCTGTTCTGACTGGTTGTATATTATATGCATACTGTTTCGTACTGTTCTGTATAAATGTATGGAAAATCTTTTTGGCATACAGACTGTCACAGCTCATTGGACATTGTTTATTTACTGTATTGGCTTCCGCCAAGCCCTTGTACTCTGTATCACTGTATTACTATTAAGCAGGCCTTCGGTAATCTAGGATTACTGGTCGGTTACGGTACTAAACCCATAAGGGCGGGTTTGGGTCGTGACAATGGATAAACTTATTGTAAGACTGAGAATTGAGGAAGATAACCGTAAGGTTGAAAAGAGGAATGAAAAAAATCCCATTGAGTCCAAGGCTAATGTGGTTGAACAAGTTCATAAACCACATAACAAAAAGAGGAAGTTTACTGGAGATAGTCCTAAATAAGGCGACAACAATGGCAACAAGAAGTTCAAAGAAAAATGCTATAACTGTAGCAAGACTGGATATCGAGCTTCTGATTACCGCCACCCTAAGAAGGATCATGGAAGTACAAGCAAGAAGACCACCAATCAAGCCAATGTGATAGAGTTAGATTACATCTCTGACGGGGTAAACGACATCAACCTCACTACTGTGGTGTCTGAGGCTAACTTGGTTGGAAATCCCAAAGAGTGGTGGGTTGACACTAGAGAAACTCGTCACATATGTGCGGACAAGAAGATATTCACTACCTACATTGAGGCTGCAAATGGTGAACAACTTTTCATAGGAAATTCTTCTACTTCTACTGTGGCTGGACAAGGAAAAGTGATCTTGAATATGACATCAGGGAAAGAACTGACCCTCAACAACGTACTGCATGTACCTGACATCCGGAAGAATTTAGTTTCTGGTTCTTTGTTAAGTAAAAATGGTTTTAGGCTTGTCTTTGAGTCTGATAAATTTGTATTAACAAAGAGTGGCATGTATGTTGGTAAGGGATACATGAGTGATGGTCTCTTCAAACTAAATGTAATGACAATTGTACCAAAAGTTGCTATGAATAAGAATAACACATCTTTTGCTTATATTCTTGAGTCGAATTTATGGCATGGTAGATTAGGACATGTAAATTATGATACTTTGCGTAGATTAATTGGTTTGGATTATATACCAAAGTTTGAAATTAATCATAATCATAAATGTGAAGTTTGTGTAGAAACGAAACTAACTAAGGCTCCATTTAAATCGGTTGAAAGGAAAACCGAACCTCTAGAATTAATTCATACTGATGTATGTGATCTAAAATTTGTTCAAACTAGAGGAGGCAAAAAGTATTTCATAACATTTATCAATAATTGCACAAGATATTGTTATGTTTATTTACTTAGAAGTAAAGATGAAGTCTTAGAAATGTTTAAACTCTACAGAACATAAGTTGGAAATCAACTTGGTAAAACCATTAAAATGGTTAGAAGTGATAAGGGTGGTAAATATGATGCACCATTAAATGAATTTTGTGCACAACATAGCATTATTCACCAAACTACAGCACCTTATTCTCTACAGCAAAATGGAATTGCTGAAAAGAAGAATAGAACCTTAAAAGAAATGATGAATGCCATGTTACTAAGTTCAGGCTTACTAAAAAACTTGTGGGGGGAAGCAATATTGTCTGCTAATTATGTTCTTAACAGAATACCCCACAAGAAAACCACCAGTACTCCTTATGAATTGTGGAAAGGTAAACCGCCTTCCTACAAATACTTAAAAGTGTGGGGGTGTTTGGCAAAAGTTGAAGTTCCTGTTCCTAAAAAGACTAAGATTGGACCAAAAACAGTAGATTGTGTGTTTATTAGTTATGCTCAGGATAGTAGTGCATATCGGTTTCTGACTTATAAATCAGAAACATCTGATATAAATGTGAACACTATTATAGAGTCAAAGAATGTTGTGTTTTTTGAACATGTCTTTCCTTACAAGAAAGGACAGGAATTAAGTTCACAGAAATGAACTTATGATTGTACACAAAGTCAAGAGACTGATGACAATCAAACACAAGAGACTAGTAATGGTCTCGACCAACAGGATTTAATTGATAATGAACCAAGACGAAGTAAGAGAGCGAGAACATCAAAATCCTTTTGTCCAGATTTTCTGACATTCCTGTTAGAAAATGAACCTCAAAGCTTTAAGGAACCAATGACAGGTCCTGAAGCACATTTGTGGAAAGAGGCTGTTAATAATGAAATTAAATCCATTATGCAAAATCATACTTGGGAATTGGTGGATCTTCCACCAGGTTCTAAACCTCTTAGATATAAATGGATATTCAAGAGAAAAATGAAAGCAGATGGTTCAATTGACAAGTATAAAGCAAAACTTGTAGTTAAAGGTTACAGACAAAAGGAAGGTCTGAACTATTTTGACACATATTTCCCTGTGACAAGAATAACATCCATTCGCATGCTTATTGCTATAGCAGCATTGTTTAATTTAGAAATACATCAAATGGATGTTAAGACAGCTTTCTTAAACGGTGATCTAAATGAAGAGATCTATATGGAGCAACCCGAAGGGTTTGTAGTACCGGGACAAGAAAAGAAAGTTTGTCAGCTTGGAAAATCCCTTTATGGATTAAAACAAGCACCTAAGCAATGGCGTGAAAAATTTGATCATGCAATGCTTACTAATGGATTTAAGATAAACGAATGTGACAAATACGTCTATGTTAAATACACTAACCTAGGATATGTCATAGTTTGTCTTTATGTGGATGACATGCTTATCATTGAAAGCAGTCAAAACATGATCGAATCAACTAAACAAATACTTAACAAAAGATTTGATATGAAGGATATGGGGGTCACAGATATTATATTATGAATGAAAATTATTAAAATATCTGACAGATATGCATTATCTTAATCTCAGTATATTGAGAAAATTCTTGATAAATTTATCAAGGATGATATGAATGTAGTAAGAACACCTGTAGACATTAGTCTTTATTTATCGAAAAATAAAGGTGATGCCATGTGTCAGTTAAAATACTCCCAAATCATTGGAAGCCTAATGTACCTAATGAATTGTACTCGTCCTGATATAGCTTATGCTATCAGTAAATTGAGTAGGTACACTAGTAACCCCGGAGAATATCATTGGAAAGCGATCATTCGGGTTCTTAAATATCTAAGATTCACCCGTGATCATGGTTTGAACTTTACTCGATATCCAGCAGTACTTGAAGGTTATTGTGATGCAAATTGGATATCGGCTACTAAAGATTCAAAATCCACTAGTGGATATGTTTTTACTCTGGGAGGCGCTGCTATTTCTTGTAAGTCCACGAAACAAACATGCATCGCACGATCCACAATGGAATCCGAGTTTATTGCTTTAGACAAAGCAGGAGAAGAAGTAGAATGGCTTCGTACTTCTTAGAAGACATTCCAATGTGGCCAAAACCTGTGCCAGCTATTTGCATTCATTGTGATAGTCAATCTGCAATAAGCAGGGCACAGAATCACATGTATAACGGTAAGTCACGACATATTCGTCGTCGACATAATACCGTAAGGCAATTGTTGTCAAAAGGAATAATCTCAATAGATTATATAAAATCTAATGAGAATATTGCAGATCCGTTAACAAAAGGTTTGACAAAAGAGCTAGTGTATAGTTCATCGAAGGGAATGAGATTAAAGCCTATTATATAAGAGTCATCATAATGGTAACCCTACTTATATGACTGGAGATCCCAAAAACTAAGTTCAAAGGGACAACTAAGTTATGTGTGGCTTGCCAGAAATCACCAAGGGATTAAAATTCCTTACCCATTCCTATGGTGAGAGTGATATCTGCAATATGTATTGTCTGCAGAGGTATATGGATAAGCTTTACTTTTAATGATTACTTATATCTTGATTTAGGTATAAAAATCAAGACAAGTATAAATAGATACTTACAATAAGAATCACCTATATGAGTGTCAAACTGAGACCGGTTCTATGAGAATGAAAGAGGCTAAATTCTCTAAAAACACTCATGAAAACCAGGAGCGTTCAAGACCAAAATGAACACAACAGTGAGAACCATGAAGTGTTAGAAGATATTTTGTGTGAAATCTATTGCTTGGCTTACACAAACGGCTGAACAATTCAAGGCATCGCGTCCATTGGTTAGCCAGTAAGTCCGATAAGTTATCACTAGGGAAGGTTCAAGGCCAAAAGCTACCTATCCTGATGCAAGATATTTTTGACTTATACTCTTTCGATAAAGTCTACATATTGTTGCATTTCGGTTGTCATCAAATTCCATTCATGTGAGGGGATTGTTAAAAATGGTTGGGAAAATTTTGGGTAAAACCAGAATTTTTTCCTAAGTTTGGTCTATTTTTTAGGTGGGCTCCGTGGGTCGATTTTCGCGGGTCAAAATGGTAACGCGTCTTATGCCGCGTTGTGATTCACGTGGTATATTTGGTTGCTCAAAACCATTATCGGGTGAATGGAAAATTGAAGCCAAAGTGAGCTCCATGAAAATGAAGTTTTGGTGGAAATTCCTTAAGGTTGGAAAATGGCTTGTCCCACATTGATTTGGTGGGAAGTTTTGAATGGGTTTATAAGGCATGGGATTGAAACTTGGGGTGTGTCCTAAGGGGTACCCAAGTTTTGTAGAGAGGGAGGTTATGGGCAAAATAGGCTAGACTCATTGGACCCAAAAATCACCACACACGTACGCGCGCGCCGCCACTTACTCGTCCGTCCGGTCGGGCGGACTGGGCTTAGGCACTGGTGTGTGGTTGGGTTGGTCTTGTTCGGCCCAATACCGATCTTTTTTGGCCAAAAACATTTGAATTTTATTTTCTAAAATTAAATTCTAATTTTTTCAATTTGATTTTCGAAATTTAAATTCAAAATCTGGTCCGGTTTTCTCCCACCCGAACAGATTTAAATCTGTTTAAAATTCAGAAAACCCGAACAGTGCATAACAGTTTTATCTGTTTGAATTTTGAACCCAACAAATTCAAATCTGTTTAATTCAAAACCAAACAGGTTCATACCTGTTCAAAACAGATTAGCACCTGTTTAATTCAAAACCAATAGCCACCACTTCACCTATATAAACAGGTAGTCCCTCATTTGATAGATTGATTCAGAAATTTCGTACTTCTCCTCTGCAAATTTATTCTTCATTTTGTTGCATTTAATTTTTGTAAGAAAGAGTGTAAACACTTAGTGTGTTCGTTAAACAAATAAATTGTAGTATTGCATTTATTTGTTGTTGATCATTTTATCTTGGGAGACAGACGTCCATATTCTGAAAGCACCGTGGAGAGGACGCATCTGTCTTAAGGACACAGTGTCGAATACTGGACTTGATCAGATTATTATTCAAAGAAATTAATCAAGTAAGTTAATTCTTTTTCCTGTTTTATTATTTATTTAAATCAAATTTTAATTTTGTTTTTGTAACAAATAAAATCTGTTTTTATTTATTTATGTTATTTTATTTTACTGGTTTGATTTTTGTAATCAAACAAATTCTCTCATTTCCTATTTTCTTTTATATTCTGTTTGTCATTTAGTACCTAAACAGAATTTATTATTTTAAATACAGTGAAAATTGTCCAACAATTACGTTATGCAACTTCTCCTTACCTTAAGGTTGTTCTCTTTCTACCCTTCCTCAACCCCTTCCCCCTCAAAAAACCAAAAAAAAAAAAAAACAAAAAACAAACTTGCTTCTAGTACAATTTTGGCTACATATATTATATTTTAACTTTTATTAATTTACAAACTACATTGTGAGTTAGTATTTTATTGTGCTACATATGTTTCTTTCATGTTAGGCTACTTCAATATAAAAATGTCTTATATGTTTAACTTTTATGTATGTGCATTTTATTTTATATTTTTCATTTACATGCTTTTTTTTTTTTTATGTTTTGGTAAAAGACTAGGCCTCACTTCTCTTGGAGTAGAGACCGAATGAGGATTGCATTATCGGAGAGGTAAAAAAAAAATAAAAATTTTCCATATATACAAAATATATATGTATGTATATATGATATATAAATTATATGTATATTAAAAAAAAATTAAATACCATAGAAGCAATTTCTAATATGATGAATAATTTTTTTTTTTTTTCTTTTTGATGTAAGATAGAAAGATAATTTAAGATGGAAGAAGAATGACATATATATTTTTTATATTGAAGGATCATTTTATATATAAAATGATATATATATATATACATATATATTTAAAGTTCTATGATAAACAAAAATGTTTACAGAAGTACGGCAGGAACGGAACTAGGATTTTATTATCGGAGGGGCAAAAGAAAAGTAATTTTTTACACCATATACACAGAACACACATGTATATATAATATGATATATATAAATTATATATACATTAAAAAAAATTAAATATCATAGAAACAATTTCTAATAAGATGAAGAAGTTTTTTTTAGTGTAAAATAGAAAGGGAATTCAAGATGAAAGAAGAATGACATATATATATTTTTATATTAGAGGGTCATTTTATGTATAAAATATATATACATATATATATTTAAAATTCTATGACAAACAATAATTTTCACAGAAATAGGAGAGTCATGGCTCCTAATAATTTTCTCCTAATTCCATTCCTGAATGGGAGGGTCATGATCTCTCATAATTTTCTCCTAGTTCAGTCTTTGTCTTGGAGAGTACAAAATAATTCTACCAAGTCTAGAAAGATAGAATAAACACGGAATCAAACATTGAAATTATATGAACGGATATAATTTTTTTTTATACAAGACCCATTTTTTAAAAATCGTGTCAATTAATTTATTGTTTGCGTCCAATTTTGTGTTGTTTGACTTTTTTAAACAACTCATGCAAACAAGGTGACAACTTTGCATGTTTCTTATCATTTTCTAGAATTACTTTTTGTTTCCAAATCAACATAAATAGAAACTAATTGAAAATTTTGTTTTGCAAACTACCTTTTAAAATTGTTTTAAAAATAAAAAATAAAAACACTAAGAAAATACCTTGTGCTTTAAAAAACACTTTTAAGTTGTTTTATTGAAAGATTTTTTTTTTGGCACATTATTATTGTTATTATTTTGCACAGAAAGAGAATGGTATGAAATAAATTGTATTTTTTAACCTTTTCATTAATTTTTTTTATAAAAATGAAAATTAGTCTTTTTATATTATTTTTTTTGCTATTTCTCTTAATATATAACTAACGTAGCAGAGTAATTAATTGCTAAACAAGTTTCCATTGATGGATGTTTTCCAACTTTGACTAACACCAAAATTATGACTTACAAGTAAAGATTTTGATTTCAATTCCAGAATCTATTTTGTGAATTTAAAAAAAAAATGATTTGATAAAAATAAACACTAAAAAAATATTTAAAATATTTTAAAATTATTTTTGTCATCAAAAAATGAAAACAAAGAGTGTTCTCCTCTATCAAACCTCTTCCCTATCACATGATTAAAGTTAGAAAAGAAAAATTAATTGGAAGATATCAAACATTGAAAAAGGTAAAAATTAATTATTTCTCCCTTAATAATAGACTCTTTGATTTAAGTTATATACATATAATATCAAATTAGATATCAATTATTTTAAAAAATCCAATATCAAATACTGGCAACCAATGACCATTATATCAATATAAGAAGGACTTCATCATGATAAAGAAATAAATGACTAAAGAAAAGCCCTTAATAAAGAACAGATAATTAGGGGTTGTTTGACAATGCACTAAATAAGTGCATTTAATTACTATAAGTTGTTCCATCACTTTTCTACTTTTCTTCACATTTTTTTGTAAAAAGTCACTAAATAAGCAAACTCAATCTTTGTCCCTAACAATGATTAATCTCTTGACCTCTTAATAAAGAGTGTATATGTTATAGCCCAATTAATTTATTATTCCCATTATGGTTACTTTCTTCCGTTTTGCTAGTATAATAAGTTTTGTTAGATTATAATTATCCAAATTCATATAAATCTCATAATATTTGTTAGATTAATGCTATACAAATAAAAAAAATTATACAGAAAATCAATACATAATAATGTAGTAAGTTTTTATTTTATCTCTTGAAAACAAAAGGTAAATCAAGATGGCTTATATTTTTAAAAATATCACTGATATTGTCGCTTTGGTCAAAAATTTTGTATAAATAATCTATGAGAATATCCCTTTCCTAGTTGTAAGAAACCTCTTACACCCATGAGACAAAACTTAAAACATTAAATAAAAATCAGTGAGTGTGATTTAGGGCAAGAAGATTCAATCAATAATTTGACTGATTAGTGAATAGATTTTCTCACTCTAAAAGAGACTCAAGGTGAAAAAAAGACTTTGGCGTGTACCATTTTATTTCCAACTTGTGAATTTTTTTAAACATCTCTATCTATCTTTTTGAGCCCTTTTTTTTTTTTTTTTTTTTTATTTATTGGCAAAAGAAAAAACCTTTATTAATGAATCAAAAGTAGCAATAATAACAACAATACAGAAGGGCAAGTGCAAAGAATATTATAACATACACATTCTAGCTATGTTGGCACCAATATAAATGTCCAATCATAAGCTAGTACAAAGTCAAGTTTGGTGAGTAACCAAACAAAAGATAAGAAGTAAGAGCTAATACAAAACCAAATATAACTACACCCAAAAGAGCACTGCCAATCAGAAGGAAAATTCATCAAAGATCAGTCCAGCAAGCAAAGCTAGAAAGCACTTCAGCAAATGAAACAGCGTAAAGAGCAGCAGTGCATCAGGCAGTACAAACAGTCACAGTACACTACAACATATAAGATTTTTAGAGGTCAAAAGATAATTAGGGATCAATTTCTATCGTCATGAGAATAGTCGCTAAAAGATCGTCGACAAAATTTTGAAAATGTCACTAATAAATAGATTTTTAAAGACAAAATAATTTGGTCCCAAAATGGTTTATTTTTTGAGACAAAATTTGGTCCCAAAATGATAATAATTCATCACTAGTGTCTAATTTTTGTTGCTAAAAATATAATAACAACATTTTTCACAATAAAAATATTTGGTCCCTAATAAATAATTTTGTCCCTAAATTTTGGTTTCTACAACCTTAATTTTTTGTAATGGTAGAGATCAATAGCCCACACCAAAAACAGCAACAAGCAAACTAGGAACCTACAACCATTTTGGAAAGTAGGAAGACAGGAAGTTTATTGGTTTATTGGGTTATCTAAGTCACACCTCCTCTCTATTATTTTACACTCTTTTTTAAAAAAATCAATAAACTAACCTTTTTTTTTTTCGTACTTTTCAAAACAAGCCTAACCTTAGCTACAAACGGCTGGACAAATCTGAAAATGTGAAGTTCCTCAACTCAGGTTTCGTTTTGGCCCAAAGCACAACCCAAAACTTAACTAGATCGATAATCTCCTCCCAATTGGGTTCAATGTTCCCAAAAGCACATTTGTTTCTCAGCCCCCAAATTGACCACATAACCGCACATGCGATCACATCCCATGCAACTTTCTTAGCTCCTTTAAATCTCCAGCTCTGCCACCATTCGAGTAGTGAGTTAACAGAACCAGGAACCACCCAGACAAGACCCCACCAGTTTATAATTTCAGACCATACCATCCACACCTTCGAGCACCAAAGCAATACATGATCTGAGGATTCGACTTCATTTCTACACACAAACATTATCCTTCTCCCTGAGAAACATAATCCTTTTTTAGCATTTCTATATGCATTTCATTTTTGGGAAAATTAATAATAATATCATGTTCGAATCTCTGATTTATTAAAAACAAAAGAGGAAAGTGATAAAATTTAGTTCCTTACACTTCATCTTCCCTTATGAAAAGAAAACAACCACTTCATGGAGCGATCTGGCTTAATGGGAGATGTTCCCATATGCAATGCACACCACATGTAAGCCTACACAAAATTACATAAGTTCTCGTGAATTTCTTTTTTTTATCTGCAAAAAAGATTATATTGATGTGTCAAAATCTAGTATAATACAAGTGAAGATACATCAAGAAAGAAGCTAAAGGGCAAGCATTAAAGCTTACAGGACGAATCCCAACAATGTGTAAGTTTTCACGATTTTAAATAAGTGATTACATAAAAATATTTAAGTCGAGCACAAATTTAAATAAATTTTGAAAACTGATGTGATCACACATTTTTGGGAGATCAACTATGTAAGTTCGTAAAAACTTATGTGATTTTGTGTAAGGATACAGATGGTGTGTAATACACACCTAAGATTTTTCCATAGACATCGATGTCACAACTTGAAGTCACAAATTCATCTAAAATTGCATCCTTTGGTTGCGATTTTATTCTAAATTAGCCAAATGTGTGTTAGAAATGGTTAGAAAATCTAGATAAAATCACAATTTTTTGCTAAAGTTTGGTCTATTATTTAGGTGGGACCCGTATGCCAAAATTGGCGGGTTTAAGTGGTAACGCGTTCTATGCCGCGTTGTGATTCACGTGGTATATTTGGTTGCTCAAAACCATTATCGAGTGAATGGAAAATTGAAACCAAAGTGTACTCCATGGAAATGGAATTTTGGTGGAAAGTCCTTAAAGGTTGAAAAATGGCTTGTCCCACATTGATTTGATGAGAAGTTTTGAATGGGTTTATAAGGCATGGGATTGGAACTTGGGGTGTGCCCCAAGGGGTACCCAAGTTTTGTAAAGAGTGAGGTTATGGGCTAGACCCATTAGACCCAAAAATCACCACACGCGCGCACCACCACTCGTCCGGGTTAGGCTGGGCCTGGGCGCAAGTGTGTGGTGTGAGGTTGAGTTGGGCTTATCCAGCCCAATACTAAATTTTTTGGGCCAAAAACATTTGAATTTAATTTTATTTTTTGGTAAAATTAAATTTGTCCAATTTAAATTTCAATTTTTTGAATTCAAAAATTGGATCAGTTTTTCTCCCACCCGAACAGATTTAAATCTGTTTAAAATTCATAAAACCCGAATAGTGCATAACAGTTTTATCTATTTGAATTTTGAACCCAACAGATTCAAATCTGTTTAATTCAAAACCGAACAGGTTCATACCTGTTCAAAACAGGTTAGTACCTGTTTAATTCAAAACCAATAGCCACCACTTCACCTATATAAATAGATAGTCCCTCATTTGATATTTTCATTCAGAAAATTCGTACTTCCCTTCTGCTAATAAATTCTGTATTTAGCTGCATTTAATTTCTGTGAGAAAGAGTGTAAACACTTAGTGTGTTCATTAGGCAAATAATTTGTAGTGCTACTATTATTTGCTGTTGATCATTTTATCCTGGGAGATAAACGTCCATATTTTGAAAGCACCGTGGAGAGGACGAATCTGTCTTAAGGACACAGTGTCGAACACTGGACTTGATCAAATTATTATTCAAGAATTAATCAAGTAAGTTATTTAATTTATTTTCGGTGTTATTATTATTTATTTAAATCAGATTTTAATTTTGTTTTTGTAACAAAATAAAATCTATTTTTATTTATTTATTTTTATTTCTAGTTTGATTTTTGTAATCAAATATTTCCTCTCCTTTCCTTTATTTTTCTTTTATATTCTGTTTATTATTTACTATCCAAACAGAATTAATTATTTAAATTCAGTAAAGATTGTCCAACGACGTGAACTTCACAACTTTGCATCGTAGCAAAATTGAAATAGGATATTCAATCCCTAGGAAACTTGTATCAGAAAACCTGCATATATTAGGAAATTTGTATTTTTTTTCCAAATAAATCTTTATCTTTTAGGATAATATTTTTTTAATCCAAATAAAAAACACGTGTAAACATAAATATATTTTAAAAAAATTAAATTAGTTTTTTTAATTTATCAAAAGGATTCCATTGTACTTGGGTCTATTAGCACCTCCAAGCCAAGCACCTACACCAAGTCCATATTTTCACTTTATGTTTGTGTAAACTTTTTGGATGGGAGTTTGTTTTTTTACTTCATAAACATATCTGGAATAGCTAATTATAAATATTATTTATGTATACCTTCTTTATTTTTTTATTTAAAGTAATTAAAAAATCTTTGCTAAACAATAGAAGTTTATTGAGAAAATGATCCCAGTTTCATGTTTTCTATAGACACAAGTTTCTTTAAAGGAACGCAATTGACATTAATGGATGAAATTGTTAAAGAATTGGTCCTTCTGCTTTCTTTGTTTTTCGGTCGGTTGGTATCTCACCAATTTTGGGTCTTGTGCTGGCATATGATTGGACTTCCTTTGCGGTGCCAATCTAGTTGGGATTGTTTTGGTTAGCTATGATGCTTTTTGCACAGCCCTGCTTTGTTGATGTTAGTCTTGTTTTGTATCTTAATCTTTCATCAATAAAGTTTTTTTTGTTGATAAAAACAAGTGGTCCATTGATAAGCTGCCACCTTAGTGCTTCTATTTACACCATGCTTTTACCTTATTACACTTATTTTTTAATTCCACCCCTAAAGAAATTTAAATTTTGAAAATATATCTTTTACACCCGCATGATATCAAACTTACCGTCATCCATGACCTTTAAATCTTCTCTATACACTCTTTCTTTTCCCCTGCTTCCATCCCTCTTTCTCCTCCTCCCTTCTCTCTTTTTACCTTTTTCATCAATATAAAAGTGATTGATGAGGTCGATATATATTTTCAAGTTTTGTTCGATCAAGTAATTGTCTAGACCCAAACAAATCAAGGTTGTTCAACTCTAAACAAACTAAATTGTGACAAAATTATAGTGTCGTTCGGTCTTAGTTATCTAGACAACTTTATGATGTTTGGTCATCAAAAACTAAACAATGCTCAACAAAAAATCATAGGCTAAAAACAACTTGGTAATTTCGACTTTATTTTTTTTAAATAGAACAAAACTACATCAAAATGATAAAAAAATCATAATCAAACATCTCCAAACACCAAAATCTAATATAAAATATATTTACATTATCATATATATATTTCAACTATATGTTTTTTAAAAAAAATTACTTATTTTTGTTTTCTTTATATTCCTGTGATAGAGGTGTCGAGTGTTACAAAAGAGTGGAGAGAAGGTGCTCGTCGTTAGTGGACGGGAAGGGGTGGAGGAGTTTGGTGGAAAAGAAGGAAACAATCAAAATATTTACATTGTTTAGTTTAAAAAAAAAAAAATCAAATATAAGAAAATATTACAGTAAATTACTAATATATCTTAATAGTTAGATTGAATTCTCATCAACTTTTATTATAAAAAGTCTTAATAAAATTGTCGCTTAAAATAATTTTTGTGACGATTTTTTATATATATATCATTAAAAAATGACAATTATTGACTTTTTTTATCACGGTTTTTATAAATTGTCTCTGAAACTTAAAATTAGTGATTTTCTGCGGTGACAAATTTTTGAAACTGTCACTAAAAGTTAAAAATTAATTATGTTTTTTTGTGACTTTTTTTAAACTGTCGCTAACTTATAATTTGTGACATTTTTGTAACAATTTTTAAATTGTCATTAAAAATTAACAATCAATGATTTTTTTTTTTAATAGTGTTTGATGAAAAATACTATTAATTATCATATGACTTATTGGATACCTATTAAGACCTACATATAAATTCCCAAAAATATTTTTTTTTTTAAAGAAGAAATTACATATGAGTGGAGTTTTCAAATTTTAATTACATATTCATAAATAAATAAATTATGATTTTACATTTTAATATTTATACATTTTCGTACCTTCACCACCGTCATCATCCGTAACCTAACTAAAAGTATTACTAGATGGTTTGCGGCTAAAATAGTCACAAAATGCAAAATAGGCTATTTTAGTCACAACAAACAAAACATCACATTCAACCAATAATCATTACACTCTTCTCTCACAAAAAAGTCAAAAAATCTAAAAAGTTAAAAAGTCCTTCCCAAACCAAACTTTTTAGCCCAAGCTAAAATAGTCAAAAAAAATTAAAAAGCTAACCCACTTCCCAAACTAACCCTTTGTATGTCCCTGAAATGAACCACATATATCACTGTCTCTCACATATATTTTTGTATCCCACCAATTGAGGTTATGTTTGTTTGTTTGTTTTTTTTTTTTTTTTTTCTTAACCAAAAAAAAAAAAAGAAATCTATATTTTTTTTCACATTTTAAATCTGTGAAAAGTGAATTTAAAAAAAAAAATTGAATTCACTAAAAACGAAAAATAGTCGATAAAAAAGTTGTTAAAAAACTAATTATGAACCCCAACTTCACTCTTAGGTAGTGTTTTGTTTATTTTTTATTTCTTTTTTTTTTTAATCGATAAATGTTAGTGGTTAGTTGTTAGATTAAGAAAAAAAAAATATAGGTTATGTTTGTTTTTTTTTTTTTTCTTAACAAAAAAAAAAAACAAAAGAAATCTATATATATTTTTTTCACATTTTAAATCTGTAAAAAGTGAATTTAAAAAAAAAAATTTTGAATTCACTAAAAACGAAAAATAGTCGATAAAAAAGTTGTTAAAAAACTAATTAAGAACCCCAACTTCACTCTCAGGTAGTGTTTTGTTTATTTTTTATTTCTTTTTTTTTTAATCGATAAATGTTAGTTGTTAGTTATTAGATTAACCTCTATGAGAGAAAACCTCATCACCTTTAGCAAAGCACCTAAATGCTTGAATTCCCTTAATTCAACTTCCCTTACCTCCCTAAGAACTAAGCCTCATCCTAGTTTTTATCTTTATTGATGTAAGATGTAAGGTTTTCTCCTTGATTCTTATTCAATAAAGTTTATTTTTGCTAATTAAAAAAAAAAAAAAAAAACTAGGCTAAGCCTAGTTGGTTTAGGCCTCGTTTGGCATGCGAGAGTTTTAGTCTAAAAGTCAAAAAATTATTAAAAAAATCAAAAAAGTCTATAACATATACCAAAAAGTTAAATATTACATTTTCTCTCTATTTTTTACACATCTTTTCATTAAAAAATTAAAAATTCATTCCAAACATACTAATTTTTTTACCTTATATTTTAGCCCAAAAAGTCAAAAAATTACTAAAATAATATGTTTCCAAACGAGGCCTTAGTATTTTGTTTACTTAAAAGAGATATAAAATAGAATCATCATTCCATAAGAATATTTATTCTCAAGTTTAATTCAGTAGGATTTGTCAAGTAAGAAGTTAGAAAGGAAAAGAAAAGAGAAGAATAACAAAATTTTATTTCATATTTCACTCATATTTTTCATTTTATTCTTGTCCTTTTCACAAATTCCTCTCCAAGCCTAAAAATGATGAAATGTACATGCAAACCATTTACAATTATTACAACATATAAGAGTTTTAGAAATCAAATTTTTTAGTCTCAAAAAGTAAAAATTTTGTTGCAAAAGACATTTAGGGACCAATTTCTATCGTTATGAGCATAATCAATAAAAGGTCATCCCAAAAAGTTAAAAATAAGGCTTTTAGCAACAAAATTTTGAAAATATCACTAATAAATACACTTTTAGGGACAAAATAATTTGGTCTCAAAATAGTTTATTTTTTTAGATAAAAAATTTAGTCTAAAAGGATAATAATTCATCACTAATGTCTAATTTCGTTACTAAAAATATAATAACAACACTTTTCGCAACAAAAATATTTAGTCCCTAAAAAATAATTTTGATCCTAAATTCTTGTCTCTAAACTTTAATTTTTTTTTTTTTTTTTTTTTTTTTTTTTTTTGGTAGTGAATGGTAAGGAAAAGTCATTCTACAAGGTAGTTAAGAAATGATTATTCCATTTAATTTCACGGTTATTCTAATTACCAAACACTACCCTAATGTTCACTTATAAATATTGCAACCCCCTTCCCTCCAAATTCCAATACATAAGTGAGCTTTGCTTTCACACTTTCTGTTGGCAGTTTTACAGCTTCAATGGAGTTACATCTCCTACCCATCTTCACATTTCTTTCTGTGAGTTTCTAAAGCTTCCAAATCCTCAAAACATAGAAAATACTTTCTTGGAATTTTATATTTGCTTCCTCCTCTTCCTTCTCCTCCTCTCTCACATATACACGTGTTTGTGTGTTTAGTTTTCATTTTTTCTGTTTTCAAAAAAAAAATGAAAATTTCGAAAACACCATTTACTTTCATATCATTTTCATTTTTGTGTTTCCTATAATTTTTGGAAACTTCTCTCGAAAATAATTTTTGCAAACAGCCCACCAAGAAGTTTTTTTTGTTTTCAAGAAATGAAATACAGAAAGAGAGAATGAAAACACAACCTAATAAGACCTAGTATTTATGTATGTTAATACATTTCTTTCGTTGTATTTGTATGCCAAGCTATATTTTACGAAGAAAAAACAAATTAATGAAAGTTCACTTTTCCATGAAAAAACCAAAACAAAAAAGGAAAACGTGGATTTATGAATGTTCGATATGTGTGTGTGTGTGTGTGTGAAACTAATGAAAGTTCACTTTGTGTTTCAGGTGGCACTGGTGGCAAGCCATGCAGCTCTATCACCTGAAGAAGCTTACTGGAATTCCATGTTGCCAAACACTCCCATGCCTATGGCTGTCAAGAATAGTCTACAACGTGGTTGGTATTTGTGTCTACTAGACTACTTTCATCTTCTTTTTGTTTGTGATGTTCTAAATTAGTGTATTTTTTTATTTTTTATGAAGTATGGGTTGGGTTTGTAGTGATGTGATAGAGAGGTGATGTAACTTAAATAAGATGATATAATTTAAATATGATAGTAATTTTTTGACTTTTTAATTTTTTTTTAAAGAATGACAAACAAAACCTTAATATTATTGTAAATACCGTTTGGTTCCCTAGAAAGTAGAGGGAGGAATGTGAAATTTAGTAATTTTGTAAAAATGCTAATTAATATTACTGCCACATCAATATACAAGTGTTTAGTACTAAGGGCAATGCTGGGGACCCCAGTGGGGGGCGACCCCCAGCACCCCCAGTGCCAGGTGGGGCACTGCCAATGGCCGGAAATTCCAAAAAAAAAAAAAAAAATCAATTTTTGGACCAATCAGAGAGGACTCCCAGTACCTCCCCTGGGGGTCTCAGCCATTTTCCTTAGTACTAATTGGTTGCACAACAATATGGCATGTATTTTGTAAAACATATCCCTTAGTGGTAAATATACATGCATACATTAAGTAACATTAGACCCCTTTGGACTGAGCCGCATCGTCTGTCCTGATTTCCTTCAAATAAATTTGACTTTCCTTAGTAAATGATTATTCAGCCCCACAAAGTTAAAATTGCTTGTCGAAAAGATCAAATAATTATTAAGAAACTCTTTTTTGGGTGAAACTCGTTCCTATAACGTAGATCATGAAATTTTACAATTAACTTCTAGAACCTTTTCAAAATCTTTCTATAACTTCAACATAATTTAAAAAAACTCACAAAGTCACAAGAATATTTTCTAAAAAACTGACTTCACATAATTTCTACATGTTTATGCTCCTAAAACTTACTGTTCAACGATAATATGTTACTGATTTTATAAGTTCTCTATATATTGATAAATAATAACATTGTAATAGATCAAGAAAGTACATTATTTTGTTCATCTATCCGGTTAAATAAACTTTTTTATTTGTCCTTTTTTGCTTCGCTTCTTTACTAACCTAGCAGTATATACCAGAGAACATAGAAAAAACGACACTTTGAAATTTTGAATTCTAATTTAAATGACAAATGCCTATCATAGAAGGTACAAATTTGCAAATAATGCACATGGAGACAATCACTTCTAATATTTCATGTTAATTAGCAGAATTGATGGGAGAGAAAAGCACCACAGTCGGCGTCGACGTCAGCGCTGGAAAGCCCCACAAAGGAACATCGGTACATGTTAAAGTACCTGGAATATCACCATTCGATTACAATTATGCTGCTACTGCAGATCAACTCCATGATAACCCCAACGTAGCTTTTTTCTTCTTGGAAAAAGACATGAAACTCGGCACGAAAATGACCTTGCACTTCACTAAAGATACGAACGCGGCTACTTTCTTACCTCGCCAGGTTTCGGAGAAGATACCTTTTTCGTCCGACAAATTGCCAGAAATTCTAAACCACTTTTCGGTGAAACCCAACTCAATGGAAGCTGAGATAATGAAGAAAACGATCAAAGAGTGTGAAGAGCCCGAGATCAAAGGAGAAGAGAAATATTGTGCAACTTCATTAGAATCGATGATTGATTTCAGCACTTCAATGCTCGGGAAAACCGCCCACGCAGTCTCCACGGAGGTACAAAAAGAAACTCCGTTGCAGAAGTATACAATTTCAGGAGTGGAGAAGATAGCCGACGGCAAAGCTGTGGTGTGCCATAAGCAGAGCTACGAGTATGCTGTATTTTACTGCCACAAAACAGACACCACGAAAGCATATATGGTGTCGATGGCTGGTGCTGACGGCACACAAGCAAAAGCAGTGGCAGTGTGTCATACCGATACATCGGCATGGAATCCGAAGCACTTGGCCTTTCTAGTGCTCAAGGTTAAACCGGGAACTCTTTCGATCTGCCATTTCCTTCCAGAGGATCATGTTGTCTGGTTTTCCAACTAGATCTCTGCAAAAACGAATCAGCACTTGTTAGTTCCATCTGTTGGTTTTGTGTAGTTTGGATTGTAATATTTTGAAACTCTACTACTATAGTATCACATGCATGCATGTAATAAACACCCACTTCATTATACATAAGCATATGCATGTAGTCCGAAGGCTTGATGCGTGACGTTATTCCTTACAACTACTCTTCATATGGCACAAGTGGTTCTTGGGAATTTTCTCAAACAAACGTTTAATACCATCATGCTAACAATCTCATCACCAACTTACATTTCCTTTGGCACCTAAAATCTTTTAAGAACCAAAAAAGATTCTTGAAATTAACAGCCGTCCTCCAACATTGTTTCAATTTCAGAATCAGTTTTGTAAATTTTTTTAAAGAAATAGAAATTGATTCAACAAAAATAAACACCAAAAAGATATTTAAAATTATTTTTGCCTTCGAAAAATGAAAATGAAGAGTGCTCCTTATCAAATCTCTTCCCTATGATTAGAGTTTGGAAAGAAAAATTAATTGGACTAGTTCAGTTACCAGTTGGATTGTTAATTGGAAGATGGAAGATCAAACATCAAAAAAGACAAAAATTAATTATTTCTCCCTTAATAGACTCTCTGTATTAAGTTTTTTTTTTTTTAATACAATATCAAGATAATTATATTAAGGTGGTGTTTGGTTATCATATTTGGCTAAATAATCACAAAAAGATAAAAAAAAGTCAAAAAGTCACAAAAAGCCAAAAATCACAAAAAGACAAAAAAAAATCCACTATTCCAAAGCTAAAAAGCCAAAAAAGCCAATCAAGAATACCAAACGAACAAAAAAAAGTCTCAGGCTAAAAAAGTCAAAAAAGTCAAAAAACCAACTAAAAAAGTCATTGTCAAACGAAGGCTAAATTAGACAATCAATTATTTAAGAAAATTCAACATCACATATACTGCAACCAATGACCATTATTTTTTTTGATCATCCAAAAAAAAACTCTTTATTGATGATAACATAACGAAATACATCATGGTATACATCAACAAGGAGGGGAAAGTAAAAGCAAAAAGTATCGTTTCAAACCTCCCTAATCCCAACTAGATTAACACCTAGGAGAATGCACAATCATTTGCTAACTCAAGCCATAGGTTGATGAGAAACCAATCAAAGAGGGAAAAAGCAAAAAAAAAAAAAAAAAACAGCAAAACAGCAAACCAGTATCAGATTGCAAATCTTAGCAAAAACAGAATAGACCACTGCAAAACAGGTCCAAGTGCAAAAACAGTGCAAAAACAACGGATCAATGCAAAAACTAATGACCATTATATCAATGCAAGAATGATTTCATGATGAGAACGAAATAAACAATTAAAGAAAAGCCCTTAATAAGATACAGATAATCAATCTTCGTGATTGATTTCTTGACCTCTTAATTGAGAGTGTACATGAGTGACCAACTGAGTTAGCCCAATTAATTTATTACTCCTATATTAAGTTTATTTCTTCTCATTATGGACACTCTCTTCTATTTTGCTATAAATCTCATGTTATTTGTTAAAGTAATGTTATACAGACAAAAATTATACAAAAAATCAATATGTAATAATTAATATAGCAAGTTTTGATTTTATCACTTTAAAAAAAAAAGGTCCATCAAGAGGACTTATATTTTTAAAAATTTCAATGATATTGTCATATTATTCTGGTCAAGAATTTTGTATAAAAATTCTGTAAGAATATTACTTTTCTAGTGGTATATATAATCTCTTTCATCCATGAGATAAAAATTTAAAAATTTACAATATTCTTTATGAATATCACTTTCATAGTCGTAAATAATCTCTTACACCCATGAGAGAAAAATTATAATATTATTTTTTTTTTTAAAAATCACTTTAGTGCAAGAAAGAGTCTGGGCAATAATTTGACTAATTAGAGAATAGATTTTTTTACTCTAGAAGTGACTCAAAATGGAAAAAGACCTTGGCGTGTACCATTGTAGTTTTTACTTGTGAATTTTTTTAAACATCTCGATCTATTTTTTTGAGCATTTGTATATGCATTTCATTTTTGAGAAAATTAATATCATGTTTGAATCTCTAATTTATTAAAAGAAAAAAGAAAAGTAACACTTCTTTTTCTTCTTATCTTTTCCGATTATGAAAAGAAAACAATCACTTCATAAAGCGATCTAATTTAATATTATATTTTTTTAATAGTAACAATTTATAAAATTCTTTAATTTTTAAACTATTTGACCAAATATACTAAATACACATCCATATCGCAAATTTTTTTTTTTTTTTATCGGCAAAAAAGAGACTTTATTGATGTAAGGATCAAGTACAAGGTACAAAATAAATTACACCAATAAAGAAAAGAGAAGTGTAAGAGCATCACAATGAGCTAAATCATCCCAACTAGGTTAGTACCAAAAAGCTCGTCCTATCATTTGTTAGCACCCTAGAGTTGGTGAGAAGCCAACGAAAGAAACAAACCAAAACACCACAGCAACAACAGCACAGCCGAGCAATCAGACCCATTGAACCACTGCTGCTGCTAGCTGAGTAGCCAGAGCAAACATATCAAAACAGATTAACACAAACCAGCAAAGTACCCCACTAGCAGTCTCTGTCACAACCCAAACCCGCCCCTATGGGTTTAGCACCGTAACCGGCCAGTAATCCAAGATTACCGAAGGCCTGCTTAACGGTAATACAGTAAAACAGAGTACAGGGGCATAGCGGAAGCCAAAACAGTAAATAAACAATGTCCAATGAGCTGTGACAGTCTGTATGCACAAAGACTTTTCATACATATATAGAGTCAGTGACAAAACGGTATGTACATTATATACAATCATTTAGAACAGGGACTTAATCCTTATTAAACAGTACAATATAAAAGCATTCAGTCCATACAATTATACAAAACAGATACGGAGACAGACGGGGGAAATTGAAAACACCCCTAAGCTATAGCTTGGCAGACTCGGAACCTCGCGGTGAGGCACAGTGGTTGGCTTGACAAAAAGGGGAGTCTAACCCACACTCCTAGCTCCGGTCTGGTGCCTGAACACCTATATATATATATAAACAGTGAGCTAAAACCCAGTGAATAACATAATGCGTAAAGAGGTTAAGAATGAATGTCCTTACAGTAATGAAAACAATTCATTGATTCAGTGTATCAGTCATTCAGTCAAAACAGTCATATGTGGTACATCCATTAGCATAGCAGTACAGTAAACAGTAGGTCTTAAAAGATCGAACAGTAAATGATGGCCATCAATCAGTAAACAGTAATGGTTCCATCAAGGGAACCGACAGAGATCTCTGTAACAGTAACAATCAGTAACAGTAGTTGCTAAGGATGTCACAATACAGTTCAGAATATAGGACATACATTCATTCCGTTAACAGTGTCATTTCAAAAAGCAGTACAATTCAGCATTCAGAAGATATTCATATTTGAACATATCTTTACACAGTTGTTACTCACAGAGTTCTGAGCTACAGTTAGCTAGAGCGCGTCCCCAGTCGCCAACCCTACATAGTTACAGATCGAACACACACTAAGTTACACATTCAGGAATCAAAGACTTAGTCCCTACTTAGACTCGGTGTGGTTCTAACATCTATATCCTCTTTAAGATGCCTTATATATGCCCTAGGAATGCCTAGGATGGAAAGATGATGCAAAGATGCACTTTAAAAGCATTTTCAGAATTTTCAGAAAACAGAGTTCCGCTCGAGCGTGGGTTTTCCCGCTCAAGCGTAGATGCAGACAAAGGTATCTGCTCGAGCGTGGACTTTCCCGCTCGAGCGTTCTACAAAACAGGTCAAAAGTACTGGATGTGTGAAAATCACGCTTGATAGGGCGCTCGACACCCGCTCGAGCGTAAGACACAAGGTCCCGCTCGAGCGTCACTTATTCTGCTCGAGCGGACATCAAAACAGTGCAAAGTATTGGGAGCACGAATTTCACGCTCGAGCGCCAGTAACCCCGCTCGAGTATGAGTTCAAAATCTGGAATTCCCATATTCGAACCTCAAGCTCAAACTCAAGTTTAAATGTACCAAATTCGATCCTTTTGGGCTAATTTTCTGGAAAACACTTCAAAACTCATAATATAACATGTTTCAAAGATCAATTTGAGAAATCAAAGCCCAAAGGTAGTTTAATTAAATCCAATTTCAAATCAATTTTCAAGAACATAATCCCAAATGAACATGCATGAACTCAAATCATTTCAAAGCTTTAAATACAAGCTCAAGGGAGCTAACTCTTACAAAAACATGATGAAATCATGGTCCAATGTAAAATTATGAACATGCATGTGAGGAACTTATGAACAAACACCTCAAAACTCATGAATGGCAACATGCATGCAACAATTAAGCTACAATGCAACATTATAAGCCATGTCTTGGCTCTATCCTTTAACAATCCTCTAAAACATGCTAGAAGTGACTCAAATTAAACACAAAAAGGTACAAGCTCTACCTTATGTCTTCAATTATAAGAATATAAGCTCAATTTGCAACCTATATTCCAACTCTTCAAGCCAATGCACAAAATCAAGCTGAATTCACTCCAAACCTCTCACCCTCCTCTCTTGGTCGGCAATAACGAGGAAAGAGGCTGATGAAATGTTATGTAATGCAAGGCTAAGGCTTAGGCAAAGTTTGGTGTAGTGGTCCACTCAAATGGCAAGATTGTAATTAAGTCAAACTACATAATTTAGCTTATTTTAATCCAATTTAATCATACTAAATCATATTTCAATTAAATATGCCATAAAATCACATAAATTACGATGAATACAGAACATTAGTCAATTTCAGATTTGGCCGCCAATAAGGCCTTCAATTTGTAGTTTAAACATAAAAACATGAACAGGTAATCAAACAGGCAACAAATAGAAATGCAATATAACAGATATACTTAATCAATTCAGTTCCAAATTTCGGTCAGTCAGTTCAGTATTTTAATCAGTTCAATTACCAATCATAATCAGTCTTAGTTTAACAGTAATCAGTAATTAATCGGTGAGCAGTGATGAGGGTTATTACAGTCTCCCCTCCTTAAAAAGAGTTTAGTCCTCTAAACTCGAGCTACCTTCATTTTGGAAGAAAACAGGGTTTAGTGGAAACAGTTCAGGATATCTCTTGGCCATGTCATCTTCCCTTTCCCAAGTGGCATACATGCCACCATGGTTTTGCCAGTCGACTTTCACTAGCGGGATCTCTTTGTTTCTCAACTTCTTGATCCATCTGTTTACAATCTGAATAGGTCGTTCCTCGTAAGTGTAGTCATCATTCAGTACTACATGAGTAGGCTCTATCGCATGGAAAGGATCCCGGAGGTAGTCCCTTAACATAGAAATATGGAACACATTATGCATATGCTCCATTTCAGGAGGAAGCGCAACCTGATACGCCACCGGATTGATTTTCTCAATAATCTCATACGGTCCGACGTATCTCGGCGCTAGCTTGCCTTTGACTCCAAAACGAGTTTGGCTTTTCATCGGTGTCACTTTCACAAAAACGTGATCACCTACTTCGTACTCTCTGTCTCGCCTTTTGACATCTGCATAACTTTTCTGTCGACTCTGTGCAGTTTTCAGTCTCTGTTGTATCAATTTTACTTTCTCAGTCATTTCATATACAATCTCGGGCCCAAGCAAAGGCCCATCTCCAACTTCTGCCCAACAAATCGGAGATCTACATTTTCTGCCATACAATGCCTCGAAAGGCGCCATACCAATACTTGAATGAAAGCTGTTATTGTAGGCGAATTCGGCTAAAGGCAAATGGCTTTCCCAGTTTCGCTGAAAATCAAGGACACACATTCTCAGTAAATCCTCCAGAGTCTGGATGGTTCTTTCTGATTGGCTATTTATCTGAGGATGATAGGCACTACTCAGTCTCAGTTCAGTACCCAATGCAGTCTGTAAGCTTTGCCAGAATCTCGATGTAAACTTCAAATCTCTGTCAGAAACAATGGACACAGGCACTCCATGCAGTCTAACAATTTCATCAATGTAAATCACAGCCAATTTGTCCGCATTATAAATTGTTTTGACAGGTAAGAAGTGAGCAGATTTAGTCAGTCTATCAACAATAACCCAAATTGAGTCCATACCTTTATTGGAGCAAGGCAATCCCACAATAAAATCCATGGTGATATGTTCCCATTTCCACTCCGGTATTGGTAAGGGCTGCAGTAAGCCTGCGGGTCGTTGATGTTCGGCTTTAATTTGTTGGCAATGAAGACACTTTGACACAAAATCAGCAATTTCTTTCTTCATCCCTGGCCACCAGAAATTCAATTTCAAATCTTGTTACATTTTCGTGTTCCCTAGGTGGATAGACAGTTTTGAATTGTGGCCTTCTTGCAGAACTCTTCTTTTCAGTTCAGTATCATTTGGTACACACAGTCTTCCCTGAAATTTCAGTACATTATTCTCAAATTTGAAGTCCGGCCTCGGTGTAGATTCTCGTTCATTGATGATCTTCTTCAAGAAGTCATCATGTTGCTGTTTCTCTTTAATTTCTTCAATCAATACCGATTGAGCAGAAATAGTAGCTATTGTTCCACCTTGTTCTCGCAAAACAATCTCAATTTCAGATCTTTCAAGGTCACAAAGCAACTCTTTCTGTCCGGTGAGCAAACATGCCAAGTTTCCAATTGACTTCCGACTCAATGCATCGGCAACGGTGTTGGCTTTCCCAGGATGGTATAAAATCTGTAGGTCATAGTCTTTAATCAGTTCTAGCCATCTCCGCTGTCTCATGTTCAGTTCTTTCTGTGTAAAGAAATACTTCAGACTCTTGTGGTCGGTATATACTTCACATGTCGCCCCATAAAGGTACTGACGCCAAATTTTCAATGCAAATACTACTGCAGCGAGTTCCAAGTCATGGGTCGGGTAGTTCTTTTCATGCGGTCTCAGTTGTCGGGAAGCATAGGCAATAACTCTCCCATTCTGCATTAAAACACATCCCACACCCTTATGAGAAGTATCACTAAATACAGTATAACCATCCGTACCTGAAGGTAAGGTAAGAACTGGTGCAGTCACTAATCGAGTTTTCAACTCCTGGAAAGCTGATTCCCTTTGGTCAGTCCAGTCAAATGATGTCCCCTTCTGAGTTAACTGAGTCAACGGTAAGGCAATTTTGGAGAAATCTTTGACGAATCTTCTGTAATATCCAGCCAAACCCAAAAAGCTTCGGACTTCTGTCACATTTGTTGGTCTAGGCCAGTTTACTACAGCTTCGATTTTCTGTGGATCAACTGAAATTCCATCTTTGCTAACAACATGCCCCAAAAACATAATATGATCAAGCCAAAATTCGCATTTAGCCAGTTTAGCATAAAGTTTCTGTTCTCTTAGGGTCTGTAGGGAAAGTCTCAGATGATGTTCATGTTCTTCTCTACTTTTGGAATAAATCAAAATGTCATCAATGAATACAACAATAAAGTCGTCCAGGTATGGTTTAAAGATTCTGTTCATGAGGTCCATAAATGCAGCAGATGCATTGGTAACTCCGAAAGGCATAACTAAAAATTCATAATGTCCATACCTCGTTCAAAAAGCAGTTTTGTCAATATCTTCTGGTTTAACTTTCAACTGATGGTACCCTGATCTGAGATCGATCTTAGAGAACACTTGAGCACCCTGTAACTGATCAAACAAGTCATCAATACGAGGCAATGGGTATTTATTTTTCACAGTTACCTTATTCAATTCACGATAGTCAATACACAGTCTCAGTGAGCCGTCTTTCTTTTTCACAAATAAAACAGGAGCGCCCCACGGTGAAGTACTGGGCCTGATAACTTCTTATCTAACAGTTCCTGTAGTTGCACTTTCAATTCTTTCAATTCAGTTAGAGCCATTTTGTAAGGAGCTTTAGATACTGGCTGTGTACTCGGAATCACGTCAACAGTGAACTCAATCTCCCTGTCAATCAAATCCCCTGGCAGATTATCTGGAAAAACATCTGGGAACTCTCTGACTATGGGAATACTGTTCACATTAGCATTATCATCAGTAGATACAGTCAATACAGAACACAGATACCTTTTACACCCCTTCTTAATCAATTTACAGGCTTTCATGGAGGAAATCAGATATGGAGGAGGTACTACTCCACTTCCATTAAACATAAATTCAGACAAACCCGGTGGACGAAAAACTACTTGTTTCGTTACACAGTCTATGGTAGCATGATATTTCGTTAACTAGTCCATCCCCAATATTACATCAAAATGATCAATGTTCAGAGGCAGTAAGTCAATAAACAAATGTGCATCTCCAACAATAATTTCACAAGCAGGGTACATGTATGCACAAGTCATGGATCCCCCAACGGGTGAAGATACAGCTAACAGATAATTCATGGGTTCTAAGGGTCTATTCAATTTTCGCGAAAAAGCATGCGATACATAAGAATGTGTAAACCCCGAATCAATCAATACATATGCATTTTGAGTACAAATAGAGAGAATACCTGACACTACGGTCTCGATATTTTGGACGTCTCCCGGTACTAGGGCGAACACTCGACCCTGCCTCATAGGCTCTTTCCCGGTAGCTTTAGGGTTCGGTTTTGGTGCAACAGTTGATGCTGCCATTCTTGGTGTAGCTTTGCTATTGGCCTGTGGAGCAGAGGGGCAGTCTTTAACCATGCGGCCCACCTTGCCACACCTGTAACAAGTACCAGAAATTTTATAACAAACTCCCTTATGGTTCTTACCACATTCAGAACAGGGCGGTATAGACCGGTTCCCTTGACTAGAAATAGTCGTTGACCCTGTATTTTGCTTTTTGTTCAACGGGTTGTTTTTGCCTTTCTTGAACTTGAAACCCTGCCTTTTACCACGCCATTCAGACGCTGGTCTTTCAGTTTTCAGTGCCTCGATGTTTGATTCAGCCATCAAAGCTCGGTCAAGAACATTTACATAGTTCGGTAGCTTCAAAACATTAATTCTGTCGAGTATTACAACATTAAGGCCGCCTTCAAACTTCCTGGCCTTCTTGTAATCAGGGTCCACCATGTGCGATGCATATCTAGCAAGCTCGGTGAACTTTGTTTCATATTCAGCGACGGACATTGTGCCCTGTCTCAGCTGTTTAAATTCAGTTACTTTTCTGTCTCTGACACACTATGGGAAATATTTCTCGAAGAAGGCTCTTTTGAATTGAGCCCAAGTCATTACAGTGTTGTCATCACGGATAAGCATCCACCACCTTCTAGTCTCTTCCTGTAAGGTAAAAGTGGCCAATAGCACTTTATGTGCTTCAGAGCACGGAAAAACCTCAAACAATTTTTCTGTTTCAAGAACCCATGCTTCAGCTTTTAACGGTTCAAGGCCTCCCTGAAAGGATGGCGGTTTCATTTTACTGAACTTTTGTGTGAGAGCAATTATGTCCCCATCATTAACATTGACATTCTGTTCCGGCTGTACCGGAGGAGGAGGTGGGGGCTGTTGATTCTGTTGTTGGTCTAGTCTTTCAGTTATTAGTTCCATCATTCTTTCCAGTCTTGCCATTCTTGCCTCAGAGGATGAGGATTCAGATTCATTTGTAGCTCTTGCATTATCCATTTCACTATAGGCAGTCATAACAGTCATCAACATAGGCAGTCATTTGTTTAAACAGATTAACACGTTAGCATATATTCAGTCATGTCATAACCACACACTTATCATGCTCATGCAATGCCCTAACACTTTTCTAGGACACTCTATAGCTCATTTGGACACGTGTGTGCGGTATAACTCGTGGTAAGTATCACTCTGATACCACTCTGTCACGACCCAAACCCGCCCCTATGGGTTTAGCACCGTAACCGGCCAGTAATCCAAGATTACCGAAGGCCTGCTTAACGGTAATACAGTAAAACAGAGTACAGGGGCATGGCGGAAGCCAAAACAGTAAATAAACAATGTCCAATGAGCTGTGACAGTCTGTATGCACAAAGACTTTTCATACATATATACAGTCAGTGACAAAACGGTATGTACATTATATACAATCATTCAGAACAGGGACTTAATCCCTATTAAACAGTACAGTATAAAAGCATTCAGTCCATACAATTATACAAAACAGATACGGAGACAGACGGGGGAAATTGAAAACACCCCTAAGCCATAGCTTGGCAGACTCAGAACCTCGCGGTGAGGCACAGTGGTTGGCTTGACAAAAAAGGGAGTCTAACCCACGCTCCTAGCTCCGGTCTAGTGCCTGAACACCTACATATATATATAAACAGTGAGCTAAAGCCTAGTGAATAACATAATGCGTAAAGAGGTTAAGAATGAATGTCCTTACAGTAATGAAAACAATTCATTGATTCAGTGTATCAGTCATTCAGTCAAAACAGTCATATGTGGTACATCCATTAGCATAGCAGTACAATAAACAGTAGGTCTTAAAAGACCGAACAGTAAATGATGACCATCAATCAGTAAACAGTAATGGTTCCATCAAGGGAACCGACAGAGATCTCTGTAACAGTAACAGTCAGTAACAGTAGTTGCTAAGGATGTCACAATACAGTTCAGAATATATGACATACATTCATTCCGTTAACAGTGTCATTTCAGAAAGCAGTACAATTCAGTATTCAGAAGATATTCATATTTGAACATATCTTTACACAGTTGTTACTCACAGAGTTCTGGGCTACAGTTAGCTAGAGCGCGTCCCCAGTCACCAACCCTACATAGTTACAGATCGAACACACACTAAGTTACACATTCGGGAATCAAAGACTTAGTCCCTACTTAGACTCGGTGTGGTTCTAACATCTATATCCTCTTTAAGATGCCTTAGATATGCCCTAGGAATGCCTAGGATGGAAAGATGATGCAAAGATGCACTTTAAAAGCATTTTCAGAATTTTCAGAAAACAGAGTTCCGCTCGAGCGTGGGTTTTCCCGCTCGAGCGTAGATGCAGACAAAGGTATTTGCTCGAGCGTGGACTTTCCCACTCGAGCGTTCTGCAAAACAGGTCAAAAGTACTGGATGTGTGAAAATCACGCTCGATAGGGCGCTCGACACCCGCTCGAGCGTAAGACACAAGGTCCTGCTCGAGCGTCACTTATTCCGCTCGAGCGGACATCAAAACAGTGCAAAGTACTGGGAGCACGAATTTCACGCTCGAGCGCCAGTAACCCCGCTCGAGTATGAGTTCAAAATCTGGAATTCCCATATTCGAACCTCAAGCTCAAACTCAAGTTTAAATGTACCAAATTCGATCCTTTTGGGCTAATTTTCTGGAAAACACTTCAAAACTCATAATATAACATGTTTCAAAGATCAATTTGAGAAATCAAAGCCCAAAGGTAGTTTAATTAAATCCAATTTCAAATCAATTTTCAAGAACATAATCCCAAATGAACATGCATGAACTCAAATCATTTCAAAGCTTTAAATACAAGCTCAAGGGAGCTAACTCTTACAAAAACATGATGAAATCATGGTCCAATGTAAAATTATGAACATGCATGTGAGGAACTTATGAACAAACACCTCAAAACTCATGAATGGCAACATGCATGCAACAATTAAGCTACAATGCAACATTATAAGCCATGTCTTGGCTCTATCCTTTAACAATCCTCTAAAACATGCTAGAAGTGACTCAAATTAAACACAAAAAGGTACAAGCTCTACCTTATGTCTTCAATTATAAGAATATAAGCTCAATTTGCAACCTATATTCCAACTCTTCAAGTCAATGCACAAAATCAAGCTGAATTCACTCTAAACCTCTCACCCTCCTCTCTTGGTCGGCAATAACGAGGAAAGAGGCTGATGAAATGTTATGTAATGCAAGGCTAAGGCTTAGGCAAAGTTTGGTGTAGTGGTCCACTCAAATGGCAAGATTGTAATTAAGTCAAACTACATAATTTAGCTTATTTTAATCCAATTTAATCATACTAAATCACATTTCAATTAAATATACCATAAAATCACATAAATTAGGATGAATACAGAACATTAGTAAATTTCAGATTTGTCCGCCGATAAGGCCTTCAATTTGCAGTTTAAACATAAAAACACGAACAAGTAATCAAACAGGCAACCGATAGAAATGCAATATAACAGATATACTTAATCAATTCAGTTCCAGATTTCAGTCAGTCAGTTCAGTATTTTAATCAGTTCAATTACCAATCATAATCAGTCTCAGTTTAACAGTAATCAATAATTAATCGATGAGCAGTGATGAGGGTTATTACAGTAGTGCAGACCAACACAGACCTATATCAGCCAAACATAACAAAGCAGATCAAAACAAACCAGCATAGCAGACCACTAGCAGAGCAGACCAACAAAGCACAACAAACAATAGCACAGCCACTAAATTCACTATCTAATACTCCACCATGATTAGACAAAATCGATGAAAATTCACTATCAACAGATTCTCGTGCTCCAGATGAAATTCCTAACTGATTTTTGGTTGAGAAAGCTTTGATTGAGATATGACTAGTGGATGACCTTGGTGTTTGACTACTTACTAGTGTTCCCTTTGCTTTAGCAGTAATTCCTTGAAGTATGCTTTCACGAACTGTGGCACACTAAAGACTAATCCAAGGATCAAGTTGCATTAAAAGCTGCCCAGAAGGAAGGCTTTTTGGAACCCAACTCAGATCCCTTCCATCAATGTTGCATGAAAGTGGCATACCACCTTGGTTCTCCATCTCCACCTGAGTGGTGGGTTGGCTTTGTAAGAAAGAATAGCTACCACTCAATGCATTCTAAGCATATTAGTCCAACATCAACCAGCAATATTAACAGCAGCTAACAGATGGTGGGGTGTTTCTTGGGCAATGCCTAGATCAATGAAAATATTTTCAATCCAAACAGCAACACAATTGGATCTCTTTTTACATCTTCCAAATCAGACCATATCAATCGATTGCTGAGAAGACCAAACATAGCAATATGGCTGCCCAAGTATCAGCTAAAAACAAGCCAAACAAAATAGAACCTGAACCAGCAAAGCCAAAAAGACAGTAGGGCAAGACAAACAGAATTTGAGACAAAACAGCTTCAATTCCACCCACTCAAGTTCAGTAACAGCGCAAAACTGACAGCAGAGCAATCCTAATGAACAAAAGCCTACCAAACACACTAAATACAGCTTCTAACTTGATGTAAAATAGACACAGACTCATATACTGTGGACCTTGTGTCACGACCCAAACCCGCGCCTATAGGTTTAGCATCGTAACCGGCCAGTGATCCGTGATTACCAAAGGCCTGCTTAACAGTAATGACAGTAATACAGAGTAAGGGGCTGGCGGAAGCCAAAACAGTAAATAAAAGATGTCCAATGAGCTGTGACAATCTGAATGTGAAAAGACCTTTTATAAACATACCACATGGATAACCAAAACATACATACAACATATGCACAAACATATATATACAAACAACCCTATCAGGGACCAAATCCCTTTTACATAACTGTATAGTCAGGTCTAAATATTTATTACAAAACAGAGACGGAAGGGTGAAACTGAGACACCCCAAAAACAGCCTTAGCTTGATGGACTGGAACCTCGAAGTGAAGCACCATGGTTGGCTTGACAAAACTGGGGCTTAACCTGACGCTCCTAGCATCGATCCAGTGCCTAAATACCTATATATAAGTATAAACAGTGAACTAAAGCCCAGCGAATAACAAATGCGTAAAGAGGTTAAGAATGAATGTCTTTTCAGTAATAAATCAGTCATATCAATTATATGTGGTACATCCAATAACAAACAGTACAATAGGTCTTAACAGACCAAGCAGTCAGTTGATGGCCATCATAACAGTATACAGTATTGGTTCCAAGTATTGGAACCGACAGAGATCTCTGTGACAATAGCAGTAACAGTACAGTAACAGTAAGTTGCTATGGATGCCACGAGTACAGTTCATAAATAGGACATCATTCATTCAGTAAACAATATCACTTTAGAAAACAGTACAGTTAATTGTTCAGAAAATAATCATCATTGAACATATATTTACAACATTGTTACTCACAGAGCACTGGGCTATAGGCAAGCTAACGAGCGTCTTCGGATGCCAACCCTACACAGTTGCAGAACGAATACACACTAAGTTACTCACTTGGGATTAACATCTTAGCCCCTACCTTGACTTGGTGTGGTTCAATAACATTATCCTCATTAAGATGCCTTAAACTAGGCCTAGGAATGCCTATGATGAAATGAGGATGCAAAGATGCACTTTAAAACACTTTTCAAATTTTCAGAAAACAAGGGTCTTGCTCGAGCATGGCTTTCTTCGCTCGAGCGAGCTTGTCAAAACAGTGGGGTTGCTCGAGCGTGGACTTCCTCGCTTGAGCGGTCTGTAAAAATGCAAAAAGTGCTGGATGTTGAAAATCCCCGCTCGATGCTCGCTCGAGCGTGAGACACATCCTTCGCTCGAGCGTAGGTCTTATCGCTCGAGCATGTATTTGCGTGCACCAAAAATCTGAGAGCTTGCAATCTACGCTCGAGCGAGCATTCCTTCGCTCGAGCGGAGCTCTGAACAAAAGACGGTCGCTCGAGCATGGAATCCTTCGCTCGAGCGTAGAAGCCAAAATCTGAAATTTCCAGATTTGCCTCCCAAGCTCAAACCAAGCATTCAACATTTCAAAACTCAACTTTTTGGACCAATTTTCTAGAAAACACTTGGAAACCAACAATATAACATGTTTTGAAGATCAATTTGTAAAATCAAAGCCCAATGGTAAGTCAATTGAACACCAATTTCAAATAAACTTCAAGAACAAGATGTACATTTAACATGTATGTATTCAATTGAATTCAAAGCTTCTAACACATGATCAAATGAGTCAATCCTTCCAAAAACATGATGAATTCATGAACTACAACTAGAAAATGGACATGCATGTGAGGATTTTATGAAAACAACCTCAAATTTCCAAGAACATGTACATGCATGCATGGATTAATTCTCAATTCAATACTTTAAACCATAATTTGACTCTAACCTCCAATAATCCCATGAACCCTGCAAGAACAACTCAAATGTACAAATGAGAGGATGAAATCTCTACCTTAGGTCTTGAATTCCAAGTATAGAAGCTCAATTATGCAATCTTTCTTCAATTCCTCTAGATTCAAGCAAGATTTCAAGATGAATTCCAAACTTCTCCTAACTCTCTCTCTCCCTCATGGTTTAGGTCTAGAAAAGGCTGGGGAGATGATATGAAATGTGTATAAATTGAATTCCAAACAATGGTGCAAAAAGTGGCCCCACTAATGGCAATATGGTAATAAAAGCAAACTAATGCAATTAACATTATTTAATCTAATTTAATCATTCCAAATTGAACTTTAATTAAACCTATCATAAAATCATATAAATTCTAATTAACATAAAATGCCAATTAATTTCTGAATCGGTCGCCGATAAGGCTTTCAATTTGCAGTTCAAAGATAAAACATAAACAGATCATTTAATGACTTACAGATAGAAATGCAATTAAACAACATACTCATGCATTCAGTTCAGAATTTTAGTTTGTTCAATTACTTACCATACTCAATCAGAGATTAGCACTAATCAAAGGTGAGGGTTGTCACACCTTGCCCAATTGAGTGATATTTCATCCAAGGGGCCACTCTAACTATAATGAACTCACAGATATCTTCACAGGTAGGATACAGCCCCTTTATAGTATCTGCACATGCCAACACAACTCCAACACAACTCATAGTATCTGCACACGCCAACATAACTCCAATACCTAGTATACACCCTCTTCTCTTGCACCAATACCTGAACAAGCAGCCAACAAGTCAACATACCAAAGAACCACTCACAGTAGAAGGATGAAGATGAAGATTTGCAAAACAAGCTCAGTTAACTCCTATGCCTAATACAATATTGGACCTCAAAAACTAGGCCTGCACAAGCTCAGTCACCTTCTCTAATGCAAAACAAATAAGCTCAACCAGATCAACTCAGAACACAGAAACACACTCTCCCATCAATAGCACAAATCAAAAAGCTATTAGCCAACCTATGGACCAGCATAAGACAGACCAAACACAACAAACCACTTCCAGAGCCAGAGTCTGAGCATAGCTGGGCAACCAAGAAGCAAAACATCCATTAGCAGCAAACACACCAATCATCAGCAACAAACACACTAACAGCAGCCATACTCTATTCACCCATAGACTTCTAAACAGGTTCCAGTGAGTACTGCTTCCCTATGAGTTACTCAGCCAAATAGACAGACTAATAGATGGTTAGCTCAGCTCCCATTCCTAATACAAAATTGAACCTAAGGCAAATTAAAGACTACATCATTAACAGAGAACTCCATTTTAGCTGGGGAGGATTTGGCCCACAAAGCTATTCTTACTTTGACCACCTCACTTAGTTCCTCAAAATTTGGCTGGCAACCATTAAAAATGCAATCATTTCTATGCTTCCATGTGGACCACAAAACAACCAAAGGCACAACCTTCCATAGCAGCTTCTCAGTCTTTTTCATTCTGCAAAACGACCACCATTGCAGCAGCCCTTCCACTAAGTTTGGTATAGCCCACTAAAAGCCCCACCATTTCATAATGTTAGACCACAACAGCCAGACAAAAGGATAGAATAACAAGATATGATTAACAGATTCCACATCAACTTGACAGAAAACATAACCCACATTGGCAGAAGCAGCTAAGATCCCAATTCGCTGTAGGAAGCTAGAGGTTTTCACCTTGCCTTGCCAAGCCAACCACCCAAAAAAATTGACTTTAGGTGGGGCACAATAATTCTAGACCACCTATGCCATTTTCTTAACAGGACCCAAGAAGAGTTCATAACTTTTGTACACTGATGCAACAGAAAACAACCCAGATGGATCAACCTTCCACTTCCAAGCATCTTGTTTAGTGACCCTCATTGCTGGAGCATTCATAAGAAAGGAATGAAGTCTATTAACCTCCTCCTCTTCCCATGCCAACAGAGCTCTCCTGAATTCCAAATTCCACACCTGAGACCCTCCACTCTTGTTATAAAAATTAGACATTACTCCTATTTTATTAGCAGACAGAGAGAAAAGTCTGGGGAATTCCTCATTAAAGCTCAACTCCCTAGCCCATTTATCCAGCCAGAAAAGGGTTCTCCTACCATTCCCCAACTCAATTGCTGAGTTTGCAAGGTACTGATTGAGTAGCATAGGAGTAGATATAATTGCACCAATGATATTAGACAAAATTTTTGAGCTTCTACTGCTTCCTTCCATACATGGCAGCTATCTTCCACTCCCCATATTATACTTAGAGCATAGAACATCTTTCCACAGAGTATGGTGCTCTGCTCCATCACCATTTCAACAGTAAGCACTTATTCATAACTATGATTCTTCTGATCCCCAGACCTCCCAAATGTTTACTCTTGGTAATGGTATCCCAGCTAACCATGTGGACTTTCTTTCTAAGGTCGAATACCCCCCAAAGAAAGTTTGCTTGAATCTTATCAATCGTTTTTGCCACCCTCACCGGTATTTTGAACAATGACAAGTAGTAAATAGGCAAGTTACTCATAGCGGACTTGATTAGAGTCAGCCTCCCAACAAACGAAAGTAACATTCTCTTCCATGTAGATAACTTCTGTTTAAACTTGTCCAAGATTGGCTTCCAAGTGCTTGACCTACTAGGATTAGCTCCTAGAGGTAGACCTAGATACTTAGAAGGTAGCCTCTGATGGGCATAATTTAACCTAGAGGCAAATCTCTGCAACAATACTTCATCCACTCCAATACCAGCAATTACGCTCTTATGGTAATTAATTTTCAACCCCGAGAGAATTTCAAAACATCTCAAAATTCGTTTGATAGTCACCACTTCCACCCACTCAACTTCACAAAATAATATTGTATCATCTGCAAATTATAAATGCGTTACTGTTAACCCATTATTCTCGATGGCGGCCCCTTTTATCAAGCCCATTTCCTTAGCCCTTACCAACATGATATTTAACCCCTCAGCCACAATATTGAAAAGGAAAGGGGACAATGGGTCACCTTGCCTTAGACCCCTTTGAGGACAAAATTCCTCAGTAGGTGAACCATTCACTGAAACTGACACTTTAGTGGAGGTTACGCAACTTTTCATCCACCTCACCAATCTATCACCAAATCCAAAATTAGATAACATATTAAATAAGAATTCCCAATTGGCTGAATCATAGGCCTTCTCAAAATCTAATTTCAACACCAAACCTTTCTTGTTTGATTTTCTCCACTCAGCAACAATCTCATTAGCAATGAGGATCACATCTAGGATATTCCTACCTCCAAGAAATGTGGATTGAGACTCACTAATAATCCTTGGCATCACTTGTTTCATCCTATTTGCTAAGACTTTAGCCAAAATTTTATATAAGGATCCAATGAGACTTACGGGCCTATAATCCCTCAGGCTTGATGGGCTATCGACTTTTGGGATTAGAGCTATAAAGGAGCTATTTAAACCACTCACCAATGAGGCATTTTGGTGAAACTCTCTTAAAAATTGAATTACCTCAGTTTTGACTACTCTCCAACATTTCTTATAAAAGGTCAAATTAAAGCCATCAAGCCCAGGTGCTTTATTACCATCACTATTCTTGATAACATTTCTGACTTCCTCCTCTGTAAAATCTGCTTCCAACAAATCCGCTACTTGACGAGCTCCAATATTTTTGAATTGGCTAGATAGTTTAGGCCAAACAACCCAGGTTTCGGAAAAGAGATTCATGAAATGAGACTTCACCACATGCCTAACCTCTATAGGTTCCTCCACCAATGAGTCATTCACCATGACTGTGCATAAGGAATTTCTGTTGTTCCTGTTAGAAGCCATAATGTAGAAGTACCTTGTATTCCTATCTCCTTATAATGCCCAATTAAGCTTGGACTTTTGGAGCCAAGTTCATTCCAACATTTTGTTTAACCTCTAAATTTCACTCATTATTTCCTTCCTTCTAGCTTGTTCATTCCCCAGAAGTGGTCTATTTTCTGCGATTAACTCTATGGCATGGGCTTCCTTTTCAGCAACCTTAAGCTTAAATTCAAGCTTCCCAAACTCCTCAATATTCCACACTTTTAATTTGTGTTTTAAGGCTTTCAATTTCATAAGACATCTATATCCAGCCCAACCTTCAACCTGGAGATCTGACCAGAATTTTTCCACTAAACCTGCAAACTTAGGATGGAGGACCCAAGCATTCAGAAACCTAAAAGGTCTAGAACCCCAATCTCTTTCATCCTCCATCAAAAGGATAGGGCAGTGGTCAGAAAGTAGTCTAGGAAGTCCCCATAACTTGAAATTGAAATTCTGTATCCACTCATAATTAAGTAGGAATCTATCTATTCTGCTCCATTTCTCTATTGTTTGTGAGTTACACAAAGTAAATTTCCTCCCAAGCATGGGCAAGTCAGTCAACTCCAGTTGTTCTACCATGACATTAAGATCCCTTATTCCTCTGTCTTTTCTAGAACACCCAATACGTTCAGCAATATTCCTTATTTCGTTGAAATCACCCCCTATACACCATGGCCCCAAGAAAATGCTCTTCAACCGAGCAAAAGAGACCCATAATTCTTTCCTTTTAACCACATCCGATAGGCCATAAACATTGACAAGCACACAACGAAAAGAGAAAATCAGTTTACCTGACAGTAGGATAAAATTACAGTTGCCACAGCAAGCCTCTACTTGAAACACCCCTGTATTCCATATACATAGCAACCCTCCAGGTCTACCTGCCGCGTCCACTGCCATATACTCAAAATTATCTTCGTACCAGAGAGACTTTACTATTTCAGGCGTAATGAATGATCTCTTTGTTTCTTGAATCATCACAAAATTGATTTTCCTTGCTGCCAAACTTTGTTTAATTTTTCTCATTTTCTCTGATTTGCCAAGACCTCTTATATTCCAAGATTGTATCTTCATAGCAAAGAGTTATCTCACTCAAAGCACCTTGAGCTCAGAGCTCAATGAACATCCCCTCCCCTTCTCAAATCTTTCCTTTTATCTGTGGCTTCCAGTTCCTCTAACTTGCTTATCACCTCCTCCTCCTTGCCATCACAAGCTACCCCCAGCACTTCACCAATTTGGATAGATGATGCTGCATCTGATACCCGTAAGCCTCCTCTGCTAGACTTACTGGCCATTGATAGAGAAATAGCAACGACGACAGACCTGAACACTGCCCATTTCCTTAGATTGAGTGTTTTCTTCATAAATTTCTTCCCCATTTCGTGTTTTACCTTCTTTCTTAGTTTATGACTACGATTTGGGTCATCTCTCACCTGCAAACACTTCTTATGGATAAGGGTTGAGCCCATCCTACTGGGCATAGGATTGGGCTGCCCCACCCCATTAACAGATGCACAAATTGGATGAGTGCTAGCCTCAGCCCGAAAACTTGTTCTTACATCCCTTTGGGCCAACCCATCCCTACTTGAAGTCACAAATTCATCTAAAATTACATCTTATAGTTACAATTTTATTTTGAATTGGCCAAATGGCAACTACACAACTTTGCATCGTAGCAAAATTGAAATCAGATGTTCAACTCCTAGGAAACTGCAAATATTAGGAAATTAGCATTTTTTTTCAAATAAATTTTTATCTTTCAGCATAATATTTTCTAATCCAAATAAAAAACACATGTAAACATAAATATATTTTTAAAATTTTAAATTATTTTTTTAATTTATCAAAAGGATTCCATTTTACTTATATATTTGGGATTAGCACCCCAAGCCAAGCACCTACACCAAGTCCATAACTTTATGTTTGTGTGCACTTTTTGGATGGGAGTGTGTGTTTTTACTTCAAAAACAAGTTTGTAACTGGCTAATTAAAAATATTATTTATGTATACATTTTTTTAAAGAATATTTTCACTTTTTGAAAATCTTTGCTAAAAGATAGAAGTTTATTTAAAAAAAGACAAATTACAGCGGTGGTCCCTATACTATCCTTTGTATTATTTTGGTCCATTCACTTTCAATTAGATTAATTTTGACCCTTAATTTTAAATTTTGAATCAATTTGATCCAATTGATAATGTTTTAGTGTTTTTGGTGAAAATACTTGCTAAATTAGTTGAGTTTAACTCACTAAGTTTAGTAAATTTATAATTTTACTCAAAAATATATAATGCATGCCACTTATATGCATATTTTTTATTTAAAAAAATATTAATTAAGAGTTGTAATTAATTGGAACAAATTGAAATAAAATCATACATTTAAGATCAATATCGAATCAATTAAAATTATATATAACAAAACAATACAAGGACTACTATCGCAATTTACTCTTAAAAAATATCCAAGTATCATATTTTTAACTAATAAACGCAACTAACATTAACGAATTGTTAAAAAATTAAAACGAATATGAATTGATGTCACCTAAGTGTTCTATTTACACAATGTTGTTATCCCATTATACTTGTTTCTTAATGGAATTACACCCTCCAAAGAAATTTAAATTTTAAAATATATCTTTATATCTGTATAATATCAAACTTATCATCATCCATGACCTTCACATTTTCTCTTTAACCCCTTTTTGTATTTCTTGCTTCCATTCCTGTTTCTCCTCCTCCCCTCTTTCTCTTTTTATCTTTTTCATTGATATAAAAGAGGATAATGACATGGATATATGCATTCAAGTTTTGTTCAATCACGTAATTGTATACAATAATTTAGTTGTGGTGGTGTGTCTGTTTAGGTGTTGAGTAAGCAGCAGGAATGGAGGATGAGTCTGTTTTGGGGCTATGCTGCTGTTTCTGGCTGAAGGTGGTGGAAAGAGGTTGATCTGTTTTCTTGGTGGGCTGCTATGCTTAGCTGTGGTGTTGTGGTTTTTCCCATTTCCTTGGTTGGTCACTCACCAATTTTGGGGGTGCTAGCAAATGATAGGATGAGTTTTTTGGTCCCAACATAGTTCGGATGATTTAACTTATCGTGATACTTTCGCACTTTCCTTTCTTTAGTGATGTATTCTATTTTGTACCTTGTACTTTGCTCTTACATCAATGAAGTTTCTTTTTTGTCGATCAAAAAAAAAAAAATTTTAGGTGACTCTATCCAACCCAACAAACTAAATTGTGACAAAATTATATTCACGTTCGGTCTTAGTTATCCAAACAACTATAAGATATTTGGTAATCATAGGCTCGACAACTTGGTTTGTTTAACAAACTAAAGTTAAACAAAATTTCGACTTCATTATTTCTGTGGGGACATGGTTTTTGAATGGCAACACATGGCCAAGTGGCACCGAAGTGTCAGCCGAGGTGCCACGTGTCCTGATCACGATGCCGAGAAAATCTCGGCTAGGCCGAGGTTATCTGCAAAGATACTGGAATCGAGGGTAAACGGATAAGGGACAAGAGTCGTAGAGTGAGAGAAGACTTCAGTGTGGATAAATGTAAGACTCTTAGAGAGTTTATCCCAATCCTACTGGGAGTCCAAGATTAGCAGTAATCCAAAGTCCATTGAGACTAGGCTTCTATTAGGACTAGGTTTGTGTTGGCTATAAAAGGGAGGCACCCTCATGGGTCTAAGGTACGCTTTTGATATTCTGAATAGTGAATTAAGCACTTTCGCTATCTTTGAGAGATAACTGACTTGATCGTCGGAGTGCCCCCAGGTGGACGAACCACCGCCGGAATCTCTTCTTTCTGTGACAGGTCGTTCGGGTTTAATCTATTCTGCCGGTGCTCTCCAGCTAAGTACTAGTTTGGCAGTGTGGTCAGAAATCGACCCACACAATTTGGCGCCGTCTGTGGGAAAGAAATGAGAATAGATGGCCAATAACGGACAGAAAGAGAAGGTTGGGGACGACACTCCTACTAGGAGTGGAAAACCTGTTGACCTTGATGTCGAAGAAGACAACTGCAACAAAAAGACTCGTGATAAGAATCACGGAGAAAAGGACGTCGGCCAGGAGGGCGACATGTCAAAGAAATCAGACCGAAGCGGGTATTATAACGAGGATGACCTCCAGGTATGAAAGAAAGATGCCTGCGGAGGGACGACGAGATGAAGGGAATGGCGAACAAATTGGCGGACCTGCAAACGGTCGTCAATTTCATGATGCAGAACAATGTCATGCAGCCACCATTCTCGTTACAAGATACGCTGATTCCAGCGGCCAAGAAAGATGCCCAAAAAGATGGGCAGAAAACAATCCCTATAGTCCCCCAGCACACCAGGATCGAAAAACACTCTTACCGGCCTTCAAGAGAGGTCGGGTGAGGAGAGTCAAGAAGGGAAGATTCTAGAAGGACGCATCGCACCAAGGAAGCTGACCCCAAAGAACATCGGCATGTTCAAGGGCAGGAGCTGTGCTTCGACGCAACTAATAGAGAAAGGTCCAAGAGGACTCATAATGAAATTAGGAGTTGCGCACCAAAAAAGTTGAAATCGGTCGATAGCCAAGCTCTTAGACGGACCAAGGAGGACCGGAGGGATTACCTCTAGAGGAAGCAACAAGATGCCGAGGTAACTTTCCCTGTCAAGCTGAAAACGCCGTTCTTGGTAGAATTGGACAAATTCGAAGCCCCGAAGAGGTTTAACATGCCGAGGTTCCAGATATATGACGGTAAGTCGAACCCCAACTTTCACGTCGGTTTGTACCTGAACTCGATAGCATTATACACTGGGAACGAGTCGTTGCTTTGCAAAGTGTTCCCCTCATCTTTCGGGGAAATTACATCAGACTGGTTTCACAAGTTGCCGAAAGGAATTGTGAAAACCTGGGAAAGCCTGGCCGAGATGTTTGTGGCCAGGTTCGTGACAAACAAACTACAGCCATTAAGGATAGACACCTTGATGGCCCTGAGAATTGGCGAGGATGAAAGCCTTAGCGCCTATGCCAAAAGGTATTATGAGGTATTCAACCAAATACCAAGGTGCAACCAAGAGGTGGCGGTCATATCGTTTAAGAACGGCCTAAAAGATGATTGCCTGCTTCGAAAATCACTGGCAAAGACATTACCAAAAAGCATGGAGGAACTTATGGCTAGGATAGAAAAGTATGCCAAGGCCGAGGAGAACACGCCGGGGACAAAGGCACCGAAACCAGAGTAGAAAAATGGCTTGCCGAAGCGAGGCCGAGGTGATGGTGGATACAACAAACCAGAGACAGGATTAAGGGTTGCACAAGCAGTTACAACTGTATTCCGAATCCCGATTTACAAAGTCTTGGAGGAAATCTGAAATCAGCCCTATTACAAAGCACCAACAAGGGTGCCAGGCGAATTTATGGAAAGAAGCCTTGGCAAGCACTGTGCTTACCACAATGAAGCTGGACATCTGACTTAGGGGTGCAGAGCTCTGAAGACACATTTGGAAGACCTAGTAAGACAGGGCCATTTAAGGAACCTGGTAGACGATGCCAGGACAAGAGAAGAGCAGGCAAGATTGCCCCAGGCATCGACAGCACCACCCTCACCAGCACCATAACCACAAGCAGGCAGACCTCGAGTGATCAACGTGATCCACTCAAAGGTGAATGAGAATGAGATAAGGGGGGAAACCTAGAAGGTAAAACACCTACAACATGTGTACCAGGTCGGGAAGAAGAGACCTAGGGCAGACGAGAGCCAGGGACCAGTGATGTCCTTTACTGAGGAAGACCTGGAGATGGTGCAACATCCACACAACGATGCCTTAGTAATATCCCTCCAGATTGGAGAGTGCCAAGTGAAGCGCATCTTAGTTGACCAGTGCAGCTCTTGTGACATCATGTATGTCAGGTGTTCCAAGGAGCTTGGCCTTCACCAAGATGATATGGAGCAGTCCAATGGCCCAATGGTTGGGTTCAATAGAACGCCGACGTGGCCCTTGGGAGCAGCGAGCTTGGAGGTACAGGCTGGCACCAAGAAGATAAAAACAAAGTTCACCATAATCGACATTCCCTCCCCTTACAATGCTATCCTGGGAAGGCCATGGCTACATGCAATGGGGGTTGTTCCCTCAATTGCATCAGCTATTGCGGTTCCCAATAGAGCATGGAATAGAAGAGGTCAGAGGGGATCAGTTGCAGGCAAAGAATTGCTCCATGGCGGCAATGAAATCTACCTACAACATACGAGAAGCAGAAACAGTAGAGATCGAAGACGAGAACGTAGAAGTCTTAGAGGACGTCGGCAAAGAGCCAGCCGAGAAGAGTGAAGAAGCCCTAAAGAAAATCCTTGTCCAGTAAGGGGACGAAGAACGCTTCTTCCTTTTCGGCTCGGGCTTGGCCAAAGAAGAGGAAAAAGAGCTAGAGGCATTCCTGAGAGCAAATCTGGAGATGTTTGCATGGACACTATACGAGATACCTGGCATTGACCCCAAGGTCACTTGCCATAGACTGAATATGGACAAGTCGACCAAACCTGTCATCCAGCGAGCAAGGAGGCCGACATTAATGCATGTTGAGGTAGTAGAAGAGGAAGTGGACAGACTTTCGAAGGCCAGAGTCATTCGAGAGGTAAATTACCCAACATGGTTATCAAACACAGTGGTTATGAAGAAAAAGAATGGTAAGCAGAGGGTCTGTGTGGACTTTACCAGCCTAAACAAGGCTTGTCCCAAAGACAGTTTCCCATTACCCAAGATTGACCAATTGGTGGATGCCACTTCAGGGCATGGAATGATGAGCTTCTTGGATGCCTACAGGGGGTACCATCAGATAGCCATGTACCCCCCAGATGAGGAGAAGACTGCATTTATCACCCCAAAAGGGCTGTATTGCTACAGAGTGATGCCTTTTGGATTGAAAAATGCAGGAGCAACTTACCAGAGATTGGTGACTAAGATGTTCAGACATCTAATTAGCAAAATTGTGGAGGTATACATAGATGACATGGTCATGAAGACCAAAGAACCTGAGGGTCATCTGGAAGACTTAAAGGCAGTTTTTGACATCCTTAGGAGCAACTTAGTGAAGATATTTGGTTACCAGAAGGGGTATCGAAGCAAGCCCAGAGCAGATCAAAGCCATCTTAGAACTAAAGAGTCCAACATTGACAAAACAAGTGCAGATATTAACTGGAAGGGCTACAACCCTAAATAGATTCATAAGTAGAAGCTCTGACAAGTGCAAACCTTTCTTCAACTTAGTGAAGAAAGCCACAGACTTCTTGTGGACAAAAGAGTGTGAAGCCACCCTGACCGACTTGAAAAAGTATTTGACCATAGCTCCAGTTCTCTCAAATCCAGTACCTGGAGAGGAGCTATTTTTATACTTGGCAGTTTCATAGCACGCAATGAGTGCAGTAGTAGTCAGAGAAGAAAAGGGAGAGCAAAGGGCAGTTTACTACGTGAATAAAACCCTGGCAGATGCAGAGACCAGATACCTACCCTTAGAGAAGTTAACACTGGCTTTAGTAATGGCTTCCAAAAAGCAGAATCATTACTTCCAAGCCCACAGAATTGTGGTGTTAACTGAACATCCTTTGAGGTCCCTGTTGCAACAGGGAGATCTGACAGGTAGAATAGCCAGATGGGCAGTAGCCCTGGGCCAATATGACTTGGAATTTAGAACCAGAACAGCAATCAAAGGCCAAGTCTTGGCTGACTTCGTAGCCGAGTTCACACCAGAAGCCGTCATACATCGGGCTCCGTTGAGCCGAGGTATACAGCATCCAAATGAGCAAGGAAGAACCCAGCGGGAGATAGCAGAACAAAGGAAGGAAGAGAAACTCAAGCCCTGCAGCATTTACATCGGCGACTCCTTCCGGTTGTTTGTTGATGGGAGTTCAAACCGACAAGGAACGGGGGCAGGAGTAGTACTAGTATCGCCAGATGGGCAAATACTGGAACAATCCATTCGTTTGAGGTTTAAAGCCTCAAACAATGAAGCAGAATATGAAGCACTAATCGCAAGATTAAAACTGGCAGTAGCAATGGAAGCTGACGAGGTAATAGTCTTCTGTGACTCCCAACTTACAGTCAACCAAGCAACAAGCGAATACACAGCCCGAGATGAAAGGATGTTGGCCTATGCAAAGGAAGTGGGCAGACTGGTAGCCTTATTTCAAAATTGCTGATTACAACAGGTTAGCCGAGATGACAACAGCCATGCTGATGCTCTGGCCAACCTCGCTAGTGCAATGAAGCCCGGAGAGGCAAGAACGATAATAGTTGACTACTTGTCAAGTCCAAGCATAGAACCACTGAACACAGAGCGTAAAACAATGTGTGTGGAGATGGGACCAAGTTAGATGGATGCAATAATAGTATTCCTTAGAGATGGGAAGCTGCCAGATGACCGTAAAGAAGTGCACAAGATCAGATTGAAGTCGGCAAGATTTAGCTTGACAGCAGAAGGACATTTCTATAAAAGATCTTTTACTGGACCCCTTCTGAGGTGTGTGCATCCTACACAGGTTGAAGATTTTCTGTACGAGATACATGAAGGGGTATGTGGAAGCCACGCTGAGGGCAAGTCACTTGCTCATAGGGCCATTACTCAGGGGTACTGGTGGCCCTACATGTAGAAAGATGCTGAAGCCTATGTCAAGAAGTGTGAGAAGTGCCAGAGGTTTGCACCTTTGATACATCAACCAGCAGCAGACTTGAACCCAGTGTCCAGTCCTTGACCATTTGCCCAATGAGGCATGGATCTTGTTGGAAAACTGCTCCAAGCAACTGGACAAAGGAAGTACCTGCTGGTAGCAACAGATTACTTCACCAAGTGGGTAGAAGCTGAACCCCTTGCAAAGATTCGAGACGTTGATGTAAAGAACTTCATCTGGAAGAACATCATCACCAAGTTTGGGATCTCAAGAGCAATAATAGCTAACAATGGTACATAGTTTGACAGTAAGCTAATCAAAAGCTTCTGTGCAAAGTACAAAATCAAGAATTATTACTCTACCCCAAGCTTTCCCCAGAGTAATGGTCAAGTAGAAGTCTCCAATAAGGTTATATTGGATGAGATCAAGAAGAGGCTGCAAGTAGCAAAGGGAAAGTGGGTGGATGAGTTGCCCAGTGTTCTCTGGACATATCGGACTACGCCGAGAAAATCAACTGGGGAGTCCCCATTTGCCATGGCTTATGGCACAGAAACAGTCATTCCATTGGAGGTCGGCATCCCAGGGATCAGAACTCAGGGAGTAGAAAATGGGACCAATGAGGCATTCTTGGCCCGAGATCTGGACCTGCTAGAAGAAAGAAGAAAGAAAGCAGTAATTTAGCTGGGGGCATACCAGCAGCAGCTTGCTAAGACTTATAATAAGAAGGTCAACCCAAGAGAGCTCCAAGTTGGAGACCCCGTCCTGAGAAAGGTCGTCGGCAACAAGAAGGATCCCAGAGAGGGCAAGCTTGGTCCGAATTGGGAGGGACCCTATAGAATCATCTTGGTCTTGGGCAACGGGGCATATCGGCTTGAGAACAGTGAAGGCAAAGAGTTGCCAAGACCCTGGAATACTTGCAATCTAAAGTTTTTCTATCATTAGATTTTCTTGTTTTTTAAGCTTTCTTTTGTTTTGTTATTAGCCGAAGTAATAATAAAGTTTTAGCTTGATTTTTTAACTTGTACAGTATGACTGATAAGATACTTGACGATGTCTCTAAGCGAAACATGACGAATAACTTAAACTTATTATATGGCAGAGTTCCTACTTGCATATAATGGAGTTGAACTAAGTTGGTGATGTTTCTGATTGAAACATGACAAATAACTTAGACTTATTATATGCAGATTTCTTACTTGCATATAATAGAGTTGAACTAAGTTGGCGATGTTTCTGATTGAAACATGACGAATAATTTAAACTTATTATATGGCAGAGTTCCTTCTTACATGTAATAGAGTTTAACTAAGTTGGCGATGTTTCTGATTGAAACATGACGAATAACTTAGTGGGTATAGCCGAAGTATTCCACATCGAGAAGATTACACAGTTAAGGTATATGTTGATGACATGTAAATGATTCTAAGTATAGAAACATACAAGACAGTAAAAGGAAGACAAACATTCAATCACATTGAAAGAATAAATTAGAGAATGCATTCAGATAAGGAAAAAATACACGTCGGCCTGACATTAAAGAGTAATTGTTTAGATTACAAAAGTAGCACATCGGCCAAAATAAAGCTTACATTGTTTAAAAAGTAAGAAAAGTACAAGAAGTAAAGAAACTAGACTATTTGACGTCATTAGTTGGTTGGGTTTGGGGCTCAGAGGATATTTGGGAACTTTTCTCGGCGGCCTTCTCAGCCGCGAGCTCGGCATCGATCTCTTTGAGAGTCTAGTCGAGGCTCTTGTCGGCGATAAGCGCATCCGATGTTGTCCTCTCAGGAGTGGCATCTTTGGAGACCTCACCCTCCTCATCCTGAGACAAGTCCACGACTTGCTCATTCAGAGTAAGGGACTTGGCCCCAGCAGCTTCCTTTTTCTTCCTGACCAAAGCTCCCTCCTCAGACTCAGAATCGTCTTCGGATTGGCTTAGAATAGGGAGGAATGGCAGGGAGAGCTCGCCAGCATTCTTGAGGGGGGAAGTCCTCGGGGACATCCAGCTTTTTTAGGGCAGCCATCCAACCAAGGGTGAAACACTTGTTGCATGTCTGCTTCACTTGTTTTTTGTAGTCCTCCTTGACGTCAGTCGCCCCCTCGGCATACGCCTTTTCATTGGCAGCCTTGATCTCAGCCTCTTTTGTGGCCAGGGCATCTTGAAGCTCTTTTTGGGCCTCAACCATCTTTGCCACGGCCTCTTTCTTTTCGGCCGCAAGGACCTTGGCAATGGCCTCTACAGTGTCAGCCTTTTCCTCGGCCTCGTTCTGAGCCTTCTTGGCTACATCGGCCTGATCTGTCAAGCCCTTCAGTTTGCCTCAGCCTTGTTAAGGGCGCTTTGCAAGCTTATAGCCTCCTTGGTTTTATTTGCCAACTCCTTCTTGATGGCAAAGGCCTGCATCACAAATGAGTGGCCATGCTGGATCGCCTAGAAGAAATGAAAAAAACAAGTTAGTAAAACTCTCTAAGTATGAAATAGTAGAAAATGAAAAAGTACCAAGTGTTAGGGGCTTACTTGGACGGAGCACTGCAACATCAAAGCAAAGTTCTCATACTTGCTCATCTCGGCATTGCGATTGAGATCTTGGGGGAGGAGCAGCGCGGTAGAGAGGGCAACGCCGACTTCAATATCATCGGCGTTGTCGCTAGCTCTAACCGGCTTGTCCTCAATTGTAATTGGGGGAGCCCAGGGGGCATTAGATTTCATAGAGCCCGAGGTTGTTGCCGATTCAAACCTCGGCCTCTTCGACCGAGTTTATTGGGATAGTTCGGCCTCGGCGGGCCTTTTCTTGGCAGCAGAGGGGGTCTTTTCGCTCTCGGCCAATTTTAAAATGGGCAAGGTATCCTCAGTGTCAATCTAAGTCACCGTTGCCTTAGGCTGGGCCTTCTTCAGTCTTTTGGGCTTTGGCTTTGGTTAAGGCTGGGATTATGATGGTTGAGCATTGACAGTGTCGGGGATGTCGGCCAGAAGATCGTCTGCAACTGCTTTCTTGCGACCCATCTCGGCAGTAATTACAGTTCGGCATCGGCGTTTGCGTTAAGATGGAGGGATCAGATATGGGGCTGAGGTTGATAGCTGCTCAACTAGATCAGAAGTTGATCCCTGATCTGGCCAAGGTGATAAAGTTACTAATGGAGTTGTGGCGCAAGGAGGAGACTTGTTTTTCTTCTTCGGGATGTCAAGAAGAACCGATTTGTAAGTCGGGATGTAGTTGAGTAACAAAGGAGCTCTCCGCCTCTGAACTGGCAGATCTAACAGCTTCTTCAAGTCCTTGTTGGGGACGAAGGACTTACGGAAGTCTTTTGGTGGCTGTGGAAGAGCTGCAAGAAAAACAGACGTTAGAACATATAGAAAGAACAAAGTATTAAAGATTTGGAAAAAAATGTAACACTTGGCTCTTACCATTACCCTCTATGAATACTGTTCGGCTAAGAGGGTAGAGGTGAAGGTCCTCCTCTGGAGCGAACTCCCAGTTGCCCGAGGCAATGAAGTAATCGTCCCCGGCTCCCTTGTTAGAGTCTAGGAGGTCGGCAACAAGTTTGTATTCGGTGGACCTCGGTTTGAGGTAATAGATGTAGCCTTTTTCTAACTTGAGGCCACACATGGTGTAGCAGTATTGGATTGGCTAAGGCTATTATGCCGTTGATAACTCAGTAAGAGTTTATGGCAAGCTACATTGGGTTCAATTTGTAGTAATGGAGGATTTCTCGGAAAAGGATGTCAAGTGGGAGCCTAAGTCCACACTCTATAAAAGCTACAACTGGAAAGGGCATGGAATCAACTATGGGCATAATGGAGTCATCCTCCCCTGCCAACCTGAGATGAACGTCGGCCGGGATGGAAAACTCCTGCCTGAAGGATTTTAGCTTAGTTGGGGTGTCTACCCTATACCTCCACATACCTATGACGTCGGCTTTGGAGAAGGTGTTGGATTTCAGAAAGAAGTGTCTTGTGAGACTTGAAGGACCTCGGCTAAAACCTAAATGTGTGCTTGGTAAGAATTTGTGAGGATCTAAGAGGAATTCGTTTCAGCTTTCCCTAAGATTCATGAGTTCTACTACAAATCCCAAACCTAAGTCTAGGCAAACAAAGATTGAAAGCAAGAATCTGGAAAAGACACAGAAAACAGAAACAAGAACAATGATTCAGAAGCAAGAATAGAAGTGAACTATCAAGAAAACTGTGACAGAGTGTGTACAAGGGTGCAAGACCAAGAACAGTGGCAAAAAACCAAGTGTGCGAAATAGATTGTGTATACATGTGTATTTCCATGAACAAATTGCAAACAAAGGAAAATTTGCAACAAAAATGAAGATTCAAGAACATGAATGGAGTCATAATAGCAGTATATGGACGTAATAGTTTAAAGTACAACAAGAAATTGAGACGAAGGGGACAGACATAACTCACCAAAGAGAATGAAGCTGGTGTGAGGTACGCCGGAGTCAGATGATGGTAGCAATCGGAGAAGGGCAGCAAAAGTTTCGCCGGAAGAGGTGAACACAATGGTTGCAGAGCTTAAGAGCTTGAAAACAATGGCGGATTTGCGAGAGTAGAGAGAGAGTCAACATGAAACTGAAGATGCAAAAGTGAAAAGACGGGGAGAGAGAAGTGGTTTTGATCAAAACCATAGAATGGCAGCAAAATTGCAATCAATGTGCCTAGGGCGACGTGCTTATCAGACGACGCACGCAAAAACGATGCGACTTGATGGCGCGTGTCAAGTACGGTCCAGTGGGGAAAAGACGCGTGGCAGAAACGATTAAAATATTATGCGTGACAGCTCACACGCGTGTTGAGACTCTTGAAGTTCTTGGTTTAATGAAGCAAAGACCTCGGCTAGTAGGATGATCTCAGCTAAATAAATTTGAACCGACTCGGTTATTTGCTCTAAAGGCATTGGGGAAAACAGATTATAGATCTTGGTCATATTGAGCCGACGAGTCTTGACTTCGGCCATAAATAATGGAGTTAGCTTAATCGACGTGCTATGAGTTCAAATGATATAGGTTCCATCACCTCAGTATGCCGAGGTAATAGAACCTAGAGGACAGTTGTGGGGACATGATTTTTGAATGGCAACACATGGCCGAGTTGGCACCGAAGTGTCAGCCGAGGTGCTACGTGTCCTGATCATGATGCCGAGGAAATCTCAGCTAAGCCGAGGTTATCTGCGAAGATACCGAAATCCGGGGTAAACGGATAAGGGACAAGAGTCCTAGAGTGAGAGAAGATTTCAGTGTGGATAAAGATAAGACTCTTAGAGAGTTTATCCCAATCTTATTGGGAGTCCAAGATTAGCAATAATCCAGAGTCCTTTGAGGCTAGGCTTCTATTGGGACTAGATTTGTGTTGGCTATAAAAGGGAGGCACCCTCAATAGTGAGTTAAGCACTTTCACTATCTTTGAGAGATAACTGACTTGATCGTCGGAGTGCCCCCGAGTGGACGAACCACCGCCGGAATCTCTTCTTTCTGTGACAGTTCGTTCGGGTTTAATCTATTCTGCCGGTACTCTCCAGCTAAGTACTAGTTTGGCAGTGTGGTTAGAAATCGACCCACAATTTCAAATAGAACAGAACTACATCAAAATGATAGAAAATCACAACCAAACATATCTAAAAATCAAAATCTTAAATATATTTACAATTATGGTATATATATGTTTCAGCTATGATTTTTCTGAAAACAAGTTAATTTGTTTTATGGTGGAGGTGTTGAAAACTGCAAAAGAGAGAAGCTGGCCGTGGTTGGTGGGCAGGGAGGGATGGAGGAGTTTGGTGGAAAACAAGAAAGCAATCAAACAAAAACTTCATTATTACATTATGAAAGATGTATTTATTTACAAACATGATTGGTGCCCCGAATATAGGGGCACTAATGCCCCGAAATTGCCTAAAATGGAAAAAAAGAAAAACAGTCAAGGCAAAAAAAAAAAAAAAAAAACCAAAACTGGAAATTTCGGGGCTTTAGTGCTAAAGTTTTTAGTGCTAAAAAGTTTTACCCATTTATTTATCACATCTTTTTGTGGAGCTTTTTTTATAAATTTTATGTATAAATAAAAAAATTTCATATATATATACACTTTAGCTTAGTTTCAAAGAAACCATCAAATATAACAAATATTTTCTGAAAAAAAAGCATTACATATAAGTGGAGTTTTCAAAATTTAATTACATATTTATGAAAATAGTATGATTTAACTTTTTAATATTTGTAAAATTTATCACTAATTTAAAAATATTTTCTAAACATACACTTAAGTGAAATTTTCTCTCTTTTATTCTATATCACATTCGAATACTTTCACCACCATCATCATCGTTCGATGGGTGATATATCATCTCTCTCACACATACATATGTATGCCATCTCTCCCACACATTTATTTTTATCTCTTGTACCATGCACATTAAGGGCGTGTTTGATTCGTGGGATTGGAGGGGGGGACTATCCACTATTTGGATTACAATCCAAATAATGCTCCTTATCCGCCGTTTGATTTTTTTTTAGTCCGCCGGACATGGAGTCCGGCCGGACTCCTTATCCCTCATATGGGGGACTATTGTGTCCTGGGAGGGGGGTGGGACAGAAAATGGGGGACTATCCACTGTTGGAATTAGATGCTAAAATGACCATTTTGACCCTCTACTATTTAATTATGTATTATATTTACTAAAATTCAATAAAATTTAAATGTCTCAATTTAAAAATAAAATAATTTTATTTAACTTTTTATTGATGTTTTATTTATTTAATTTTTTAAAATAATTTTTTATAGATATTTTATTGATGTTTTATTTTAAAATTTTGTTTATAATTTATTTAATTTGATTATTTAAATTCTAATAGGTGTTTTATTTAAAATTTATTTAAAATTTTAATTAAAAAATAATATAAATTTTTTATACAGGTAATACAGTATTAAATGAAATTTTAATGATTTATTAAATAATATAAAAAAAAATAATGTCCTCTGTATTTTATTAAAACAAATTTATTTAATAAATCATTGTGTCAAATTTTAAAACAGTAATGGTGTAAAAAATTTTAACACAGTCATCAAATTTTAATAAAAGTAATGGTTACACAGTAATGGTTACACAGTAATCAAATTTTATCCTTTTTATTTATTTATTTATTTATTTATTTAATTTAAAAAAAATAAATTTATTTAATTGTGTAAAAAATAAAATAAAATAAATTTTTATTTAATCTAGCCAAAAATAATTAAAATATTAAAGATATGTTTAATATTGCTATTACTTAGTAAACAATTGGAAAAGGGTAAAATAGTCTTTTGTTCATTTATCCTATCCAGTCCGTCCAATCAAACGTTGGATTCACTAAAAATAGTTCTTTCCAGACATCTAATTCCATGGAAAAACAAACACAGGATACATATCCAATCCAACCAAATAGTCCGGGGGATTCACAGTCCCAGGACTCAAGTCCGATGGATTCTAATCCCCTCTTATCAAGTCCGGTGTGTTTGATTGGGGGGATTAGGGGATGGGGTACTATTCACTATTCGGATTGCTTATCCGAAGGAGTGAGTAATCCATCATTTGTTTTTTTTTTAGTCCGCTAAACATGGAGTCCGGCCAGACTCCTTATCCCCCATATGGGGGATTATACTATCCCGGGGGTGGGGCGGTGGGACATTTTTTGGGGAACAATTTACTGTTGGGATTAGATGGTAAAATGACCATTTTGACCCTATACTATTTAATTATATATTATATTTAGTAAAATTCAATAAAATTTAAATGTCTCAATTTAAAAATAAAATAATTGTATTTAACTTTTTATTGATGTTTTATTTATTTAATTTTTTAAAATAATTTTTTATTGATATTTTATTTTAAAATTTTGTTTATATTTTATTTAATTTCATTATTTAAATGTTAATAGATGTTTTATTTAATTTAATTGTTTAATTATTATTATTTTTAAAAACAAATTTATTTAAAATTTTAATTAAAAAATAACATATATTTTTATTGATATTTTATTTATTTTATTTAAAAAAATAAATTTATTTAATTGTGTAAAAAATAAAATAAAATAAATTTTTATTTAATCTAGCTAAAAATAATTAAAATATTAAAGATATGTTTAATATTGCTATTACTTATTAAATAATTGAAAATTTGTAAAATAGTCTTTTGTTCATTTATCATATCCAGTCCGTCCAATCAAACGTTGGATTCACTAAAAATAGTCCTTTTCAGACATCTAATCCCATGAAAAAATAAACACAGGATACATATCGAATCCGACCAAATAATCCGGGGGATTCACAGTCCTAGGACTCAAGTCTGATAGATTCTAATCCCCCCTTATCCAGTCCGTCCAATCAAACACACCCTAAACGTTTATTAGCAACAGGCAGTTTAAAATAATAAAATCCAGAATTCACTTTTGAGGTTCTGTTTTTTTATTATTAATTTTTTTTTTTGTGGAACTTTTTATATTTAATAAAATAAGTAAATTTTTATTTTAGTTTTGTCTAAACTAAAAATATCTGAAAAGTAAAAAAATAAAAATCACTAAAAGAAAATCTGTGCCTACCTTTTAGAATTTTTTTTCTTTAGTAGAATTTTTTATTTTTTTACTTTTTAAGTAGGTTGAAAAGTGAATTTTTTTTTATTAAAAAAAAAAAAAACCCCCTTAAATTCACGAAAACAAAAAATAGTCAACAAAAAATTTGTTAAAAAGGCATTTGGGAACCCCAACCTCACTCTCAAGTAAGAATGTTTATTCTCAAAAAGTTTGATTCACTAGGATTTGTCGAGGAAGAAGTTAGAGGAAAAGAAAAAGAGGTGACAAAATTTTAATTTATATTTCCTTCACACTTTTTATTATATTCCTTCTTCTTTTTTTTCCCCCATAAATCCCTCTCTAAATACAGCCCAAAAAATGATGAAAATACATATAAATGGAATAACCATTTATGATTGTAAGGAAATGTCAATGCATAAAGAAACTAAGAAATGATTATTCTATTCTATTATATTCCCTATATAATAGAATGGGAAAAAGAGGAGCTACTCAGACTTAATGGAATGTTATGTGGTGCACCAGCATTTAATCTTCAGGTCAATGATTTGGCAATCTGGTCTGCTGCTAAACCACGTCAGTCTCTTGTTTTTGTTTTCTATAATCATACCAACCTTGCTTTTGGGGATAATGCCAACTTCAGTAGATGGGTGTGGATCAATTATCTTCCTCCCAAAGTGCAATTCTTTGGCTGGCTTGCATGAAAAAATAAGGTTAAAACTTTAGTTTTCCTGCAGTAGCTTGGAATTTTGGGCAGGGACTCTTTTACCCTATGTACCTTCTGCAAGACCCAGCAAGAATCAATTGAACATGTACTGATTTTTTGCCCCTTGGTATGAAGAGTTTGGTCTGGTTTGCTTTAATGATGGGGGGTAGCTTGGGTGGTCCCTGGGTCTATTCAAGGTCTGACTCAGTGGCGGGCTAGGCACTACTGTGGAAATGAAGAAAGGAAGATTTGGAGTGCAATTCCTCTGGTGACTTTATGGTCATTGTGGAAGCACAAAAATGAGTGTCTCTTCCAAGGCTCACAACTCCAGCTTCAGGAGCTCCACGAACTCATTATCACCAGATTAGCCTTATGGTATAAAGCTGCATCCAAGAGGTTTCAATTTTCAATTAATGATTTCCTATTCAACTTTCCACAAATCAGATATTGCTTAGGTGAAAGGTCCTAATAGTCTTCATGAATTATTAGTCCAGTTGCTGGCAATGCTATTTTGGATGCTAGTTTTGTGGGTGCTATTCTTCTTAGCAGCAGCTTCCATTGGTTTATCTACATTTGTTCTCCTGAGGTTCTCAGCAGGATTTCTGCAGGTTATTTGCATCATAAGATGATCTGGTTGAACTTGGTGAAGCTCTGGTGCATGTCTTGTTATTAGCTCTGTTCTGGTGCATGTTTTGGTGTTGCTCTTCTGGGCCTGCTCTGTTTTGCTCTCCTGCTGTTTTGTTGTTCGGTTGCTTGTTTTTTGTTGTTCTGTTACTTTATTTTGCTCTGTTTGTTGGTTTCTCACCAACTAGCTCCAAGCTCCTCTTTATTGATATTTTTTTCATACTTTGTATGCTCTCATCAATAAGGATCTCTCTTGCCATTCAAAAAAATATATATATTCCATATATATTCTAATTACCAAACACTACCCTAATGTTCACTTATAAATATTGCAACCCCTTCTCTTCCATCATATGTGAGCTTTGCTTTGCAGTTTTACAGCTTCAATGGAGTTCCAACTCCTACCCATCTTCACATTTCTTTCTGTGAGTTTCTAAAGCTTCCAATTCTCCTCAAAACATTGAAAACACTTTCTTGGGATTTGACTTTGTATTTGCTTCCTCCTCCTCCTCCTCCTCCTTCCCCCTCATATATACACATGTATTTATGTGTGATATGTTTTCATGTTTTATGTTTTCAAAAAACAAAATTAATGAAAATTTCAAAAACACCATTATTTAGTTTCATATTGTTTTCATTTTTGTGTTTCCTATAGTTGTTGGAAAATTCTCTCAAAAATAGTTTTCGCAAATAGCTCACCAACAAGTTGTTTGTGTTTTTCAAGAAATGAAAAACAGGAAAGAGAAATTGAAAACATACCCTAACAAGACCTACTATTTATGTCTATTAATGCATTTCTTTCGTTGTATTCGTATGCCAAGCTATATTTTCTCGGTACAAAAAAGGAAAAGCTATATTTATAAATGTTCTCTATATATGTGTGTGTGTGTGTGTGTGTGTGTGTGTGTGAAACTAATAAAAGTTCACTTTGAATTTAGTTGGCACTGGCAAGCCATGTGTAGACACTCCATTTTTGACCGTCCTCAAGACTTGGACGTCACCGCTTGATCACTCGGTGATCACCCATATTTGTGTTCGTCTTGAGTTCCCGGAGATCTTGGCAACGCGCCTTGCCTCAGGATCTCTCGACTCGACTATTTTGTGTCTGGTTTTGCACCAAACACCTGTGTTTTGCCTTTGAGGGGTAGGGAATGGCTTGTTGGCCATCCCATACATCACCGGCCACGGCTTAAGGCCACCGGCCACTGGTTTGTTGCCACCGGCCAAATGTTTGGCCGACCGGCACTCTTTGTGACCGGCCGACCATCTATTTTGGTCAAATTGCATTTTTGGCCGGCCGACCACTGTGCATCTGCTTTTGCAGATATTTTTATGCTAGTTGTGCTAGCTGGCATACACCTTTGCTCCCCTCCATACACATGTATGGAGGGATTTCCCTCTTGACTAGCTTACTTGAGAAGCTTTGCAAGAGAGAGCTCTATAAGAGGAGGCCTCTTCTCCCTCCATTGGGTTGGACACAAAAAAATACAGAGGGAGCTCTGAGTTAGGGTTAGTTCATAGTTGTAGCTATTCTATCTCTATATCTCTCTCCTTTGCCTTAAGGTGTTTTAGTCTTACTATTGCACACAAACACATAGAGTTACACCTTCTCTTGGTTTCTGAGGTGCTGAGGAGCTGTTCTTGGTGTTCTTGAGTGGATTCAAGCTTGAAGAACCAACTGGAGCATTGTTTGTGAAGAGGGTCATCAAGGGTAAGAACTTCACCCTTTATTCCCCATTTTTGCATAGCTTTTTAACCTATCTTGCAACTATTTTTAGACTTTGTATATAACTAATAAAAGTCTTGTTTTTGAGTGCTTAACATAGTTGTTTAAGAGTGTTTTGTTGTTTGGGGTTGTTTCACCCCTCTTAGGGCTTGTTTGGCCCTATTTTTGTGCTATTTTGGTGAGCTCCAGGACCACCTTGTTTGGGCCTCCTCACCACTGAAATCTTGAGGGATTTCAGTGGTGAGGATGGTGCCTTAAGATCCTAGGAAGGAGAGGGCCACCCCCTCTCCTTGTTGTCCTTGAAAAGGGCCATTTTTGCCTCATGTGTGAGCATCTTATTTAAGTGTATGATGACCATACCTTAGCTGTTTTTTGTGCTTATTATGTCATAATATAGCTCTGTTTTTACTTGGTTTAGACACACCTTGCATGCCTTGCATACTTGTCTTGTAATGCCATGAATTGCCTTAGCATGCCTTGTGCTTTGAGCCATGTTTCTAGCATATTTTTGGCTTAGCCTTGTGAAGCTTTTATGCTTGTTTTGATGTGCTTGAGGTCTGTTTTTGGTCATTTGAGTCATCCATGCTTTGCTTTGTATAGCTACCATGCAAACCCTCTTGTATGCCTCAAGCATTGACCCCTCTAGCATGCTATCCTTGCATCATTTCAGTGGTTTGGAACCACTTGTCATGTCATTTCAGTCCTCATGGTATGCTTGTATGCTTACATTTGATGCCCCTTTAATGTTTTACAAGGTTGTCATCCTATGCTCCATGTGTGGCCTCTTTTGTATGCTCGTATGTTTAGACCACTTAGATGCCATCTAGGCGTGTCCTTAGCTTTGTTTAGGTCTGCCTTGGACCTGTTTTAAGTTCTTTTAGCTTTGTGAGGCTTGTTTGACTTAGCCATGGTTTAAGCCCCTTAGGCTTTCCTTGAATCTTGGACCATTGTTGCATGTTTAGCTTATCTTGTTTACTTGGTTTGGCACCTTTATAACATGATTTTCAGAGCTTTCTATGCATGCTATTTGTCCATGTTTGCATCCTCTTAAGTGTTCTTGAGGGTTACTTCTATATGCCTAAGTGTTGGTCCTTGTTGCATACTAGCTCACATGTCTAGGATGATTGCATTGACATGCATGCTTAGCCTCTTGAATTGAGTATGATAGAGGTTGAGATCCTTGTTTGTTTATGTGCATTTCATTTGAAATCAAAGTGCATAACTTGGTTTCTTAGGCCATCACGCATCGAAATGCGCGATTAGTGGTCCGAGAACCGAGAACCATGTCCCTTTGAGCCATAAACATGATAAGAGATGTGTTGGTGCACACATTTGCTTGAAATGCATTGCTATGCCTTGTTTTGCCCTCTGCTGCTGTCAAAACAGGATTCTGCAGGAAGATTTGGCCGGCCGGCCATCTTTAGTGCCGACTGACCAACAATTGATGGCCGGTGATCATTTCCAGTGGCCAGTGATCATTTCCTTTGGCCGGTGACCATTCACCTTGGCCGGTGGCATCCCACAGGGTTCATGTAGTGCATCTTGGGATTTGTGCAATGATCAGAGGAGCAGAGCAGGGAAAACAGAGGCAACTTGTGCATGGCAGTGGACTTCTAAGCAGAGCCGAGCACGCATTGTATTGGGCCCTCTTCCCGAGGCTGTTTACGGTTTCATTAGATTAGTTAATTTGCTTAACTAGTTTAATTGATCTGTAATATTTAATTAGCTTGTAGGCTACTTAAATCTGTATTATTCTTACGGTCCCTCCGAGTGAGGGCTAATTTGTAATAAGTGTGGGTGCGTGTATGCATGTCTTCCAACCCCCACTTCTTTGTTCCTTTTACTTACCTGCTTTTGATGGTTAGTATTAGGACATGTTTAAATTAGCATACCTTATGCTATGCATGCGTGCATCATTCATCAGTATTGCATGCACCGGGCTCAGCGCATCATGCTAACTACATTGTATTTCAATTTCAAGTTGAATACGTGATAGCTGTAGCATCATCATATGCCATATTAGGATAGCCGAGCCTATTCTAGTGACATTCTGTATGTTTTGCATTAGCCATGTTAACATGAACTAGGATCATGCATATGATTACTAACTAGTTTCTGTTTTGGCTTGGAGTACTCGGTAAGCTTTTATGCTTTAGCATACCGCATGCGTGTGAGTGTTGCCATAATAGCATGATTACCATGTGGCTAAATGCTTATTTGATTAACTGCTTGAATGCCTGTGGGTGAAGGTTGGATTATTTGAGTTGGAACAACTCGTTGAAATCCGTGTTTTAGCCTACTTGCGAGTAGCAAATCTCAAATCATTTTCCAAATGAACGGATATGCAATGCTTTGTTCCAAATTAGGCGATCTAGTCTATACTTTTGTGTTGTGCGCATCACATAGTAATTCTAGCTAATTAATCGAAAAAAGAACGCATGTGTTTTCAAAAATGAGATATCACGGTTAGTAGAGGCCGATCTTCGGATCGGGCGAGAGGGGGTGCTCATAGCTGACCTTCCCCAATCGTATCCAAGTTCCCGAGCCGAGGCAACTTTGGTGATGACGGACACGTGGCCTTAGGCAAACGAGTCAGGGTTTCCTAAATTCCCCCATTAAAAAAATATTTAGGTGGCGACTCTGTATCTGGCAAAGCAGTCCATGTTTGACACTTCTTTTTCAAAAAAAATCTGTTTTCTCAAAACGATTTGCCGGATTTGGACTTTTTGGTTCAGATTAAGAACCGTGACAATTTGAGTCCGAACTGTAGGGTGAGGCCCTCATGCGGGGCGCGTCCACACCATGCAGCTCTATCACCTAAAGTTTACTGGAAATCCATGTTGCCAAACACTCCCATGCCTATGACTGTTAAGAATAGTCTGAGCCCTGGTTGGTATTTGTGTCTGGACTCCTTTCATCTTCTTTTTTTTAAATTATTACAGGGGAAACTATTTGTTTCCCGAGAAAATGTAGAGGGGAATGTGAAATCTTGCAATTTCGTAAAGGCTAATTAATATTACTGTCAAATCAATATACAAGTGTTTAGTACCAAATAGTTGTAGAGCATTGTTATGCAAGTTTAAAAATTAGACCCAATTTTTAAGTCTAATGATGTGTCAATCAATTAAGAGATTTAAGGTAACACTTTCTTTCATATTTTCTCAATTATCAACCAATCATATCACTTACATAGTATTAAGTCTGTATCATTTTTCATAGTTGTAAGACTTGTCGACGGAAATTCATTCTTATAAGGCAGACAAAATTATCATGAAATTTTATGAGAAACTTCTAGAGAACCTTTTTCAAAATCTTTCTAAAACTTCAACATAGTTTGAAAAAATGCACAGTCTCAAGAATATTTTCTAAAATCGGATTTCTCGTAATTTTTATATTTTTATGATCTCCTAAAACTTATTGTTCAAAGATAATATGTACTCCCTCCATCTCAAAATATTAGTCCCTTATTTAATTTTTTATTGTCCCAAAATATTAGTCCATTTTTAAAAGTCAAGTACAAAAATAATGAGTTTCCTATTTTGCCCTTCTTTTAAATTCATTAACAATATAAAAAGTACAATTATGACATTGATATTCCCCAAAAAATGTACTATCAAATGGTAATTTTAGAAAATTAATTTTTTTAAAGTGCAATAATTGTACTACCAAAAAAATTTGAATTCCCTAAAAGAGATCATTATTTTGGGACGGAGAGATTAATTCCTTTTACAAATTTCTCTATATATTTGTTAAGTACTAACATTTTAATAGATCAAGAAAGTACACTATCTTATTCGTTTTTTTTTTTATCGACAAAGAAAAACTTTATTGATGAAAACAACCGAAATACATCAATAAAGAGGAGCTTGGAGCTACAAGAAGCTCCAACTTCCTAGTTGGTGAGAAACCAACGGACGGGCAAAAAACAAAGGAAAAAAACAACAGAACCACCAAGAAAAAGAACACCAAAACAACACCAATAGAGTGACAATACTCCATAATCTGAATAATCTCCAACCCTTTCAACACCAAATCTGATAACAACAGAAAACAACATTGTGATCAATCAGCACTCAGGCCTAACAACAAAAACAACTCTGAGGAAACTCAAACAGCCCCAGACTGAGAAAAGCAACCCATACAGCCCCTCACGTTTAATAATTGAGCAAACTCAAACCAAAAACTGAGCAAACTGCAGAAAAAGAGCAAAGTCCCTCAGATCAAACCACGAAGCTATTTTGTGGCACAACTCTCTACTTCCAGAACCAATAGCTGAGGAGACTTCACACATGCAACCTAATCTAGTGGAGGTTAGACACAAGATCATGGACTGAATAATCAACCTTGAAGAACCATTTTACCCACAGTGCAAGTTAAGGCTCACTGTCAGAGGTTAAGGCTCACTATCTTGTTGGTTTAACCAGTTAAACAGACTTTTTTTGCTTTACTTGTCTACTAGCCTAATAGTATAAATTACAAAACATAGAAAAGACGACAGAAAAGATAACACACTAAAATTTTAAATTCTAATTTAACTGAAAAATTTCTATCATAGAAAGTACAAATTTCCAAATAATGAACATGGAGGCAATCACTTGTAATTTTTCATGTAAATTAGCAGAACTGATAGAAGAGAAAAGCACCTCAGTCGACATAGACGAAGGAGTAGACGTCAGGACCGAAAAGTCCAACAAAGAAACCAATGTCGGTGTTAGCAAAGATGGTGTCTCCGTGAGCACCGGAGGCAAGAGAACATTGGTACATGTTGTACTACCCAAACTACCCGGACCAGCACCATATAGATACCATTATGGTGCTACTGTTGATTAACTCCATGATAACCCCCAAAACAAAAACAAATATATATATTTTTTTTTTATCGGCAAAAAGTAGACTTTATTGATAAAACACATACAAAGTGTGATAAATTACATCAATAAAAAGGAGCTTGGAGCTATATCAAGCTCCAACCTCCTAGTTGGTAAGAGACCAACAAACAAAGCAAACAGAGCTAAGGCAAAGAAAAACCAGTACACAAAACTCTGTAACAGCAAGACAACCAGTGCAACATCAGCAAGACAACCAAAAACCAGTGCAAAAATCATTCTACACTGCCTTGAACTACACTGTTGAACAAAGGAAAGGAATTTTGGATGTAAAAGTTAGGCATTAAGAAACCTACGGGATTTAGGGCCCCAGTCCCTATCATCCTCTATTAAGATAATGATCAGATAACAATTTAGGAAGTCCCCATAATTTGAAAGAAAATTTTGTACCCACTCATAATTAAGCAAAAATCTATCAATTCTGCTTTATTTCTCCCTTGCTTGAGAATTACGCCACGTAAACTTCCTCTCTAACATAGGCATATCTATCAACTCTAGTTGATCAATCATATTATTGAAGTCCCTCATTCCTCTATCCCTTCTTGAGCACCCAATTCTTTCTGAAATACTTCTGATTTCATTGAAATCACCCCCAGACACCATAGCCCAAGAAAACTGGATTTTAACCTTACTAAAGAGTCTCACGTCAACCACCTCATTAGGACTATAAACATTAATTATAACACAATCAAAACTAGAGAATAATGTACCTGATAGTAGGATGAAATTTTTGGAACTACAACAAGCCTTCAATTGAAACACCTCTGGGTTCCAAATACAAAACAGTCCTCCAGCTCGACCAATCGCATCTACTCCCATGAAATCAAAAAGATCCCTAGGCCACAAAGACCTAACCAAGTCAGAATCCAACTTCTTGGTTTCTTGAAGTAACACAATATCCACTATTCTATCTATAAGGCTTTTCTTAATCCTCCTCCTTTTTTCAGGTCTTCCAATTCCTCTCACATTCTATGATTGTATCTTCATGAGTATAAAAATCATTCTTGATCAGCTGGGTATGAAAATCTAACTTGCCTCTCCTTCTTTCTTCCTTACTCTCTATTGATCTTGAGCTTCCAGATCCTCTAACTTGCTCAGCACCTCTTCTTCTTTACCTTCACAGTCTAGGCCCAGAGCTTTACCTATTTGTATAGATGCCTCTGCCTCCGATAACACTCTCTGTCCTCTACTATTTCCACTTGCCATAGAAAGTGAAATAGCAGCTACAGCTAACCTAAAAACAACTCCTTTCCTCAAGTTCAGTGATGGTGCCCCCAATCTCTTGGTGATCCCGAACTTTCCCTTTGTGTGCTTTTTCTGCAATTGTGATCTTGATGCTGATATTTCTTTTGTCTTCAGTTTCTCCTTACTTGCTGGACAAGAGGATATTTGTAAATTATGGGCTAAATACATAGAGGAACCTTGCGGGTTGCTGTGATGAAGCTGAACCAGCCCAACAGGTCTTTGGGCCGACCCATCAAGGCCACTTGCCAATTGGGCCCGATTGAGATCCACTTCAAGTTGAATGCCCAGTCGATTGCCTTCAGAACCACTCAGACTTTTGATAAACCCAAGGGTGTATACTTTAGCATCTACCCTACGCCTGACTCCATCATACTGCTCAGAGCTCAACCCTATCCCTGCCATTTTACTTGTGCATGCGCCACCTTTTTCAGACCCATCCTTCATCATGTCTGTTTTAGCGACAACAGAGACATCACTCAATCTTTCATCCCCGTCCAGTTCATGCTAGCAGGTGAGACACTGTTCCCCTCTCCATCCACCTCATCTCATAGGTCTACTTTCTTACCCATCTGGACCTCCACATTATCATCTTCTTCCTCATGCCTGCTATAACAAAAACAAATAGTTAAGAAGCACTAAAAAAACAAAAAGCAAGAACATGAGTGCGAGTAAAAAAAAAAATTGGTGAGGCCGAGGGGTTGGTTATATGAGTGCGAGTAGCAATAGTAAGAGTATTTTGTATTGTCTAAACCTCTCTCAATGCATTACATCTTCCTATACCTTTAATTTCATATTTTTAATGGAAAAAAAAAAAAAAAAAAACTCCATGATAACCCCAACGTAGCTCTTTTCTTCTTAGAAAAGGACATGAAACTAGGTATGAAGATGCCCTCGCACTTCACTAAAGCTACGAATGCAGCTACTTGCTTACCTCACCAGTTGCGGAAAAGATACCCTTTTCATCCGACGAATTGCCCAAAATTCTAAACCACTTTCCAGTGAAACCAAACTCAATGGAAGCTAAGATAATGAAAAAAGAAATCAAAGAGTGTGAAGAGCTCGAGATCAAAGGAGAAGAGAAATATTGTGCAACTTCATTAAAATCGATGATTAACACCAGCACTTCCAAACTCGGAAAAAGCGTCCATGCAGTCTCCACGGAGGTACAAAAAGAAACTCCCTTGCAGAAGTAAGTATTTCAGGAGTGAAGAAGATAGCGGGCAGCAAAACTGTGGTGTGCCATAACTACGTGTATGCTGTATTTTACTGCCACAAAACAAACACCACAAAAGCATATATGGTGTCAATGACCCGTGCTGACGGCACGAAAGCAAAAGCAGTGGCAGTGTGTCATACTGATACATCGGCATGGAATCCAAAGCACGTGGCCTTTCTAGTGCTCAAGGTTAAACCGGGAACTGTTCCAATCTGCCATTTCCTTCCAGAGGATCATGTCGTCTGGGTTCCAAACTAGATCTCTGCAAAAAAGAATCAGCACCTATTAGTCCTATTTGTTTTGGGTAGTTTGGATTGTAATAATTTGGAACTCCACTATTATAGTATCACATGCATACATGTAATAAACACCCACTACATTATACATATGCATACTCATGTAGTCAGGGACGGATTTAGGATTGAGACTTTGGAATGGTTACTCTATAGTTTGAAAAATTGAAGGGATACTCTATATAATTTTAAAATTATCTAAAAGAATTTTAAAGGTGCGAACTCCTTTAATTTTTAATTATTTTAAAATTTCTAATATAATATATGATATTTTTCAATTTTTTGAGAGTGCGGCTGCCCCAGCCCCCTAGATCCATCATTGCATGTAGTTCGAACCGTGATGCGCGATATGTGATATCATAATAGATATTTTACTCCTGGTATTTAGAACTGCAACTAATCATTTGCAAGAAGTGATTCCTGGGAATTTTCTCAAACAAATATTTAAGACTATCGTGCCCACTTGTATTTCCTTCGGCGCTTAAATTTTTTTAAGAACTACAAAGGATTCTTGAAACTAACCGCTGTCCTCCAACATGGTTGAAGAAACTACGAAACTACACAAAATACATCTTTCTTTTCTTTTTTTTTATCAATAAAAGAAAAAACTTTATTGATAATAGAGAAAGTACAAGGTACACCACAAACATCAATAAAATAGAAAAGAATAAAAAGCATCATAGCTAAGTTAGACGATCCCAATTAGGTTGGTACCAAAAAGAAAGCTCAATCATATGCTAGCTCCATCCCAGGTTGGTGAGGAACCAACCAAGCCAAAGCAAAACAAAGAACAAAATAAGAAAAGGAAAGCAGCCAGGGACCTTTATACAACCCAAGCAGTAAATCAAATATCTTTTCTTAACTGAAGTAGTAAATCAAATATCTAAGCCAACAACTGCTATTAAGCCTTTGATGTCTGAATTATAAACGTAGTGACATGAATTAGAAAACGCTAACACCCTAACAATTTACATTTTGGAACACGTAATAGATTTTCTGTTCCTAGTATTTTGAACTACAACTACTCTTCAATTGCAAGACGTGTTCGTAGGGAATTTTCTCCAGGAGCAAATATTATATACGACCATTACACTAGCAATTATCAATAACCCATATTGCTTTGGTGGCTAAAATTATGTAAACACTATTGCAACAACATTGAATTGATAGGCAAATAAGGAAGCCGTCGAGGATTCTTGATACATGGTTGAAAAAAAATATATATACAATAGTGTAATTCATAATTACATTTGTGAACCGAACATATGAGTCAATAACTACAATAAAACCTTCAATGTCTACATTATGAATGCTATAAAATGAACAATAATACTAGATATAATAAAAGTAATATTATGAAAAATTTTCATAAAAACTCTCCACCTTTGAATTAATTGTAGTGTTTTATTATATGTAATGCAATCACCCTTAAATTAATTTTATGAAACTTTTTATGATATTTATTTCATGATGCATATCATTACTCTAAAATGAATTCGAAATCTTATATCATAATCTAATTATAATAATAAAAAAGATACTTACCCAAAACAAAAAAACACAAAAAAAGGCAGTACGTAATGCGTGTAGGAGATGGGAGCAAATTTCACTAGAAACGATTCAGTTTGATGTAGTTTAATCAACCTTTTAAATTGGAGTTACTTTTTAATAATCACTGATCTATATAAAAATATTAAATTAATTATTTTTCTATCACTTCAAACATATCTAATCTATCGATTTAATAAATACTTTTCAATTCCTAGATTAACAAAAATACAAACAAAAAAAAAAGTTAAAAAATACTAAGACTTCAAGAATAATGAGTTAGAACTAAGATTATATATAATAAGAGTTTACAAATTTAGGTTATAGAAATGATAAGATTAATAATTTATTATACTTATTAATATCATTATATTATTACATTATATATGTATATATAGTATAAATACAATATATGTTGAAATGGTCCATTTCAATATAGTTCAATGCACAAAGTACTTGAACCGATACCAAACTGAAAAAATCAAAAAAAATAAAAATTTAAAAACTGCATAAATAAAAAACACATACCAAATATAACCAGTTCAGTCTAGTTCAATCACTTTTTTCGATTTTTCCTACATTCTTAGCAATACCGATTTAACACTGCATTAAACAGGAGAAAAAATATTAAAAGCATTATAAAGACATATAGAAGAATCATCAGATGTAAGCAAATTTATAATGTAGTTTCAAGTTTTAACAGTGAATATGTCTCGAAGCTATCTCACCGAATTCATTAACAGACTTGTAGAATTTTCTATCACTACAAAAAATTAAAATTTTAGAGGCTAATAGAAACAAAATTATTTTTTAAAGACCAAATATTTTTATTACAAAAATTATATTTTTAACAACGAAAATTAGACATTAGTGATGAATTACTATCTTTTTGTAACCAAATTTTGTCTCAAAAAATAAACTATTTTGAGGCCAAATTATTTTGTCCCTAAAAATATATTTATTAGTGACATTTTCAAAATTGTCGCTAAAAGCCTTATTTTTGACTTTTTGAAACGATTTTTTAACGACTATCTTCACGACAATAAAAATTGGTCCCTAAATATTTTTTGTAACAAAATTTTCACTTTTAGGAACCAAAAAATTTAATCTCTAAAACTCTTATATGTTGTAGTGTATCCATCTTTGAACTCTCATTTTTATTTTATTTTTTTCCATTTTGGTAAGTAACAATTTTATTAGAACAGAAGAGGGGGAAAGGGAAAATATTTAATTGTAAAAAGACAAATCGGCGATTTCCGGCACTGCTCCGGCGAGCTTCAAATCTTGTTTTTCTCTCTTCTTTTCTTCCGATCGTTCAGCGTAGGGGGGAGAGGGACCTATTGAAGGTTGATTTCTGTGCCGACAGTGCTTCAATCCAATCGATCTGGGTTTCTTTTTCGGCGTTGACTTGGTTTCCCCTCCCCTCCCCTCGGTCTCGGTCTCAGTGGTAGATCTGGGTTTTAATATGCTTTTATAGGTGTTTTCCGGTGGGATTCCGGTGGTCTAGTTGCTGTCCTCTTTTGTGTTTTCCGGCAATTTCTGCAGCTTGTTTCCGCTTCGTGAATCAAGTGTTTCACGGCAAGACCACTTGTTTTCTAGGGACTTGTCTGGTGAGCTTTCAATTACACTTTCTGGGTGCTTGGAACAATGCTCAAGCAAGGCTTTTTACTTAACTCTAAAGTGGTCCCCAAACGTCTTTCCAAAGAAGAGAAAGGCAAAGGAATTGTCATGTCAGGGGCTTGTGCTCAGGATAAGTTGCAGGGTTTCTTATCCCCTGACTTATTATCCGTTTTGGACCCGTTGGACATGGCTCTACTTCAGGATTCTCTGGGTGATGATTTTCAATTTGATTGGGATGATGCTTTGGAACATATACAGCCTAAAGTGAGCTTGGATGATACAATCTTTCCATTGACTAAAGGCCGTGAACAACCTGGGTCTTCTAATACTGGTGTTGCTGTTGAACCGGGTGGTCATTCTCCGAGTAAGGATCATGGACCAGGAAATGGAGCAGGGTGGGTTTGTGGCAATGTCATCAGAGAAGGGCCTCACAGTGGGTTTGGTTGCAGTAAGAATAGTGAGGTTGATGTGTATGGTACTTCGCTCAACAAGGCTAATAAGCCCACGCCGAAGGTCAAGCGTTCAAGAAGAGTGCATTTGGGCAAGGATTTCCTCCTCATTGATCGCAACTCGTGTCAGGCTCTTCAATCCGGTGGATCCTTTCAGTTTTTACACCGACAGAGTTTGTCGGTTGTTGAAGTTCGAATTCGTGGACACTCTGACCCAATTCTACAAGCTGCCGTAGTGGATATTGAGATGGAGGCCCCATCCCTGGACGTTCTACCTACTCCTTCCCAATCTTGTGAAGAGCCACTACAACCATCACCACCAAATTTGCCAACTCTTCAACCGCCTTCCTCGGTTATTAGTGATTGTGAAATGAAGGAGCAAGCACTGACTTCTGGAAAAACTTCTTTGTTTGATAATTTTATGGTTTGTAGTGTAGGTCGGTCAAAAAGAATTCGTGCTCCCATACCTCGTCGTCCTAAATCCTCTAAATTGATCTTTGACATTGCTGCTGGTAAACGCAAGCGAGAGCCACGAATTGAAGATTCCTACTCTCATCCCAGTCTTTTCAAGCCACCTCGGCGTCGAGCTTTTGGACCAGGCTAGGGACTCTTTTGGTGGTGCTTGTTTATTCTACTTTTATTTGTACTCTTGTTTACTATAACTTGTAATGTTGTTATCTTGCTTATTAATCTATGGTGATTTCATCGTTCTCAAAAAAAAAAAAAAATTAATAGAACAGCATTAAGGGGATGCCTCTCAAATACAAGAAAGAGAAGCAAAATAAATAAAAGCCAAAAATACAATTAACCGCCTCCTCATGTATCTAAGTGCTTGACAAAATCTAAAAATGGTACAGAGATTTTAAGCTTAGACGAAGGAGCGTCTATACCTCATGCTTATTATTGATGCATCTTTCTGAAATTCAACTTTGCCTTGTGCTTGTGTTTAATCTTTTACAAAGCCAGTCAGCCCCAAAAAGGAGGAGAGTTGTGTTAAGTAGCCTGACAGCCAACAAAATCCCCATCAGATCCCTTTTGAACATGAATCCTAGGGCAAAACGGATTGTTGCAGCCGACCCCACTCGAGTGTAACACAAGCTTAGTTTGGTTTGGTATCTTTTTGAAACTTAATTACATCAAGATCTAATCCCATTTGCTCCCTAATGATAACATCAAAATCTACATGCCTGCTCTAATATTTTCACAAGCAATATCAAGATTCCAAAGACAGCTTGAAATCCTGGAATGGTAAGAGCCTTAGAAGAAACAAGAACAGAACCGAGTAAGCCAACATGATTATCACCCCCTAATGTTCCTCTGGATGGCATTTCTCTGCTCAACTTAAAAGCTCCTCTGGCTGTTTACAGTCTCAACAGCTAGAGATCACGTCAAACAATTGGCCCAATCCTTAACATGGTTGATCATTCCACTAGTGTTGTCACAACACAGACACAACACAAAAGCCTCTTTTTTCATCAGGCAATGCCAACGCTATTATCAGCCACACATATCTCTTAGCACTTTATGAATACCATTTGACATTTCTTTCAATTGTTTTAACCCAGAGCAAGAGATTGTGTGGCCAGAGACCATAAAATAAGTGTGGAGATTAGTGTCTGTTCACCAAATCAGAATATAAGAATCATCTCAGACAGTTTGACCTAACCATTCCAATAAGTACTTATCCTCTTTATTCTACTGCAGCACATAACCTCTTCTATCATATCTGCATGACAAACACGTCTACTCAATGCAAGTTGCATGACCAACAACCCTACTTCTACAATATTTTCATACCACAGTATCACCATTTTTGTTCAAGTGTTCACCAAAGTCCTGAAACTTCTTGTAATATCACCCGTTCAGAATGGAAGGAGCTCCCAGCATCAGCACGCACAAGGAAAAAAAGCCACAATATGCCATACCATCCATCATATAGAAGGCCTAAAATCCAAGTACTTAATTCATTATCAGTCCATGGAAGTCACTCTTGCACAATCATAATTGAAGCATCACGTAGCAAGGAAGACAAAAGTAGTTGCAGAACTGCAGTTCATGGGGCAAAGTAGTCTCCAAGTCCATTACCCCAGGTAAAAATTGGTTTGACCAGAATATAAGATTGCTTCCACTGGAGAATAAGATAAAGATGTACTCAGAGATTAGAACACCCTAAGCATATTTTGCTTTAGACTAAATAACAAAGATGCCAGAGACAGGTTAATGCAATTACCACTACATGCATTGGCCCAAAACGCCATTTGCTTACCAATGTTGACCATCATATTTAGCGTGAAAAGCAACCGCAGCTCCTCGTAACCTAAGGATTTGGGATAGTAACTTCGTCTGCATGTTGTTCAGCCAGGAAAGGCTCCAAAGATCCCCATGTTCTCCCAACCATCAATTTGACGCGCAAAGGAACTAAAACAAAAATAGAATATTTGATAAGAAACCAAAATATATTTACAAAGTACCAAGAGTAGGCAGCATTATATCAATCCACAAAGATAAAAGAAGCTAAAGAAGGCAAACAAATAATGAAGTTGGTAAAGCAAACCCCAACATTCAAAAGAAATCAAAACAATTCTCAAGGGTGAATATGAAGAACTAAAGGGTAAAAGCAAGAAACATGCTGAGTAGATTTTGAATACTCATACCAAGAAGCGACACAGCTCTTTCCATGCTCATTTGAAGCAACAACCCAGCTTCCTTTACAACGGAAGGATCAGCTTCCAGTACTAATTCATCGTGTACCTGGAGAGAAAACAGCTACCATGTCAGATTTCTGCCAAATGGATTCCATCTCACATATCAAAAGTAAAGCAAAATCTTTTGGTGACTGTAATTTAAGATAGTAGGTGCTTTAAACAAGACACAAAAGTGGCAAAGACAAATAATAAAACACTTTATTTTATAGTGCTGCCCCCTTCTCAACTAGTGTAAAACACTCAATTCATGTTTGCCTCTTGTCAGTCTTAATGTTCCCAATGTGAAGACTAGAAAATATCACAAAGTTTAGAGAGCATTTTTGGTAAGTCATATGGAGTCACTTATCAGTAAAATGCAAGTTATACGGAGTGACCAAGGTTTTCATGTGGAGTTACTCTTCAACAACCACAGATCATCCACGTTGTTTAGAACAATATTTGTAAACATTAGGATGTATGGTCTCAACATTCAGAATTTAGCAAAAGGTGGTCAAGTGTATGGAGAATAGGAGAAGATCAACACTTGATCACCCCTCCCCTAGCTTCTAGATAATCAAGTTTTTTTCAACTTATTTAAACTATTTCTCACACAGAATATATATAAAAATAAAAATAAAAAATAAAAACTACAAGCAACTCAGATAAGCTGCACCAAACAGACCCAAAAACAGTTCATACTTTCAATCAATAAAATCAAACTATTCATTGTAAGCTGCCCTATCTGGAACTGTAATCCTGTTTCCTTCCCTGCTTCTTCTACTTCAAGAACTGGCCGTAGCTTCTGGAAATTGGGACAAACAGGGGAGGGAAATGCTGTCTTTATTTCACAACAAAACTCTGGCTAAAAACTAAGAGAAGCAGGTGTATTATTGAATCAATTGTATTCCAGTTCCATGCTGGCCACGGATCGACAATGTGTATGAAATTTATAAATTAACAGAAGAACAATTACTGCATAATTTTTTATAAACTCAGGCATATTAGAGAAGCATCCTGTCCGACACAGGCAAGACTCCTCTTGTTAAGGCTGCACTACTATCAGTATTTTCTTTGTCACACATTTTCTATGAAGGGGGGAAAATCAGATCGTGAGGACCACTTCTGATAATATAAATGAACAAACAAGTAAATAAAGGCCTCCAAAGTCACCTGTAAAAGGATTCTGCAGCGGCCCCTAAGCATGTGGAATTGTGCTGCAAATAAAGTGCTAGGATGCGACCTCCCAACTTCTTCAACAATCAGAGAGTGTATATTTATCATTGCAATTTTGATTATGTCAGCAGCAGATCCCTAGAAAGCAGCAAGCCGAGTTAATTAATGTTTTCTTTTTCCCAGCCACCTTTTAACAACTCAATCCCACACCATCCAGCCCCAGCCCAGGAAAAAATTATAAAACAAAAGATAAATAAATAGAACACTACCTGACAAATAGAATTGACAGCTTGTCTCTGGGCTTTAGATTTTTCTTTACTGTTTCCGAATTTTATTTTTGCTAAAAAGCGCTTTCTTCCTTTAAGGGTCTCCACATATCTGCAGCAGCACAACATAGATATGTAATATAGTTCATGTAAGTTATAACCCATAACTGAGGAAATCGATGCCAATGACAAGACATTGGAGAATAATAACTTTTAAAATGTGAGAGAAATATGAAGACACAAACCGGAAAGGCCTTCAGTCCTTCACACAAAAAATTATGAAGAAAAAAGAAAAGAACAGAACGAGGGTGGCTCAGAACACATTGTCATGCAAGACATCATGCAAGAGGATTAATAAATAAGATTTTATAATAACCAACTAAACAAAACTGGAATTCGTGAGGATCATATGCAAAATTTCACAAGCTTAGACTCACTAATCTTATGATTTCGTATTATACCCTACAAAACCTTGGACAAATCGATGAATAGCAAGCAACTAGAGACATATTAGCCTCACCCTTTCTGACGGCAAGATGTCACAGCTTCTTGAAGCCAGGAAGCAACACCAGGAAAAGACCTTTTGAAATTCTGAATTTTCTCGGCTGCATCATCTAAACTGCAGTCAAGCTGTTCGGCAAGCGTATTAGGACCCATACCATACAGAATGCCATAAACCAACCTTTTCGTTTGATCTCGCTCTTGGGAGCTAACATTAGATTCCTCTTTCCCAGTCCATTTTGCTGCTATCATGGTAAAGACATCACCATGAGGTTTACTGAGAAGTTCAATTAATGAAGCATCTTTTGAAAAGTGAGCCATCATTCGCAGTTCTATCTGAGAATAATCTGCAGCTAAAAGTAACCAATTGTCCTGCCAAAACATTTTAAAAATTAAATGAACCAAGGCAACTGCTGATCCTCAGAGACATAGGTATTTATATACAAATTGAAATCACACAAATCATTACCTGAGTAGGTACGAAAAAATCACGAGCATTTATTCTGTAATGATCTACATTTGAATCATTTCCGTCTTTCTCATCGTTATTCATTCTGAAGTCAACCATATGCTCAACACACTACATATCCATAAGCTCCAATTATTAATTTTCACTTTGTGATAGAATAAGAAAAATGAAGAAACAAGGAAAAGAAATGACAGGAAGAAAAGAATGGGTGGGAAAAATAAAACCTGAAGATTAGGTTCCTCCATTGAAAGTCGCCCGGTTGCTGTAGATATTTGGAGCCAACGGCCATGCAGTGTGTACTTCTGTGTCATTGAAAGCCTAGCAAGAGAACAAATTGATCCCAATGTACAGTTTAAGAGCTTTGCCAGAGTTCGATGCTCTTTAATAACAGGAATAATAGGATGTTCATGCCTGAAATCAAACCAAATCCTTTAAATTTACATGGCTCGGCAAGTATGAAAAACATTAAGGGAGAAACAAGTATTAGAACATATATGAGAGGAGAAATAAGCACTAAGCGCATCAAGCATATCAAGGTACACACAAGCATCACTTCATCAGGGGTGACCATTAAGATGTAGAACAGGATAAAGAAAAGATTCTTCTTGCTACCTCAACAAATCCAAACAGTGCTCGTCAGTGCTTGGGTGTTGTTTTGTTTTATTGTACCCTTCGGGTATGGGCAACTTCAAAATCCCATAGAGTACATTTGCAATATCGGCCGCCGTATGCAATGAAAATGAAATACCAGCCAGTTTGTAAGCTTCCTTCTCAAGATACCTTAGTTTCTTTCCCAAAACCTGTCGTGCCTGAAGGCATCCATCCATGTCAACACCTATTCCACAGGTCTCCATGTCCGCAAGAACATTAACCTGAAAAGACAAGCATAAATTAAACATTCACAGCATACCTACTTAAGAGCAGAAAGAATAAAATAAGATTAATATAATAATTTAAAAAAAACTCCAAATCCTAGTCTGAACTTGACTCTAAGAACTCAACTATAGGTCTTCTAAAATTCCACTGAAAACATTGCATGTCTTTAGTGATGCAAAACCCAAGAGCACAAGGACTTCCCACCCAGGAAATTCTTATTATTATGTTGGAAATAAAGTATATCAATGACCAAAATCAACCATCCTACAAAACAGTGCAGTATCTAATTTACTACATTAACTCAAAATATTTATTTTTTGACAAGAAGAGAGCATACTGTAAAGACAAACGGTACTACCAATGGCCTATAATCTTATCTTTCACCCTCAGATACTATAGTTTGATCATCAATTCTTTGCTCAAGATTCATATGCATGTCTCACATAAAGGAGTACAGGCAAAAGAAATAGCCTTTTGCGTAGGTGGTATAAGAATTCTCACCAGTGGAATTTCAATGCTTGTAAGTGCTTCAACAAGTTCTTCAGAAATTAGCAATTTCCAGAGAACAGAACATAGGGCTCGGATTTGCGCAACTCGACGGCAGCAACCATTATGTGCAGCTCTTCGCATCTGATTTTTCCACCTACCACTGCGACTAGCAGCTGCTGCAGCCTCACTGGATAACCTTTTCTTAATTTCCTGTAATAGTATTACAACTTCATAAGCCAACTTAAATCATGATGAAGTTTTAAGAGATTCCCAAATGGAAGGATATTCAAATTTTGATTGTATCTCAGTGATGGATATTGTTCTAATGGAAAAATTCTCTTACACTAGAAAAATTCAGATTATAAATTTCAGTCTCATAGTTAATCCAATTCTCAAAGTTACCTTTTCCAGATTTGGGTTGGAACTTTTCTCCTCATCAGGCCAAAGGATCCATGCTACAATGCACATGTCAATTCCATCTTGTACATAAACTGGGTGCAACAAATAGTATGTGCTGTCTTTGAGCCCAAGACCCATAGTTTTCACTGCAAGATTCAGGCTACCCAATCTCTGAATGGAAACAGCAGGAATTTTTAACACCTGAATCTGAATTTTTAAATTCCAAGTAAACTTTCTGACATCTTTTTTTCCCATGATCATAACTATCCTACTCCATCTTTGTTTTGCCACTTCGAACTGATGCTTTGGTGCTAAAACATCGCTGCCATCACCAGAAATAGATATGGACAAAGAATCATTTCTTCTGCTGTCAAACCAAAATATATCCTTGGGAAGATTGACATAGTAGACAGGAGAATTTCCCCAGCAAATTGCTATGCCATGTATTTCAAAAGGGACAGTCGAGTTCACTTCAGATCTTTTGTTAAAGTGAATATCAAAATAGAATTCTCTGGTTGAGTCCCAAAGATCCAAGAACGAATCAAATCCACCCGGAGTATTAACAGCATTTACAGGACCTTTCTCAGAAGCATTTTCCTTATTGTCAAGACATGCATTTTCTCGATCATTTTGCTCCTGCTCACCAAGATCACAATACTTATCAACTTTTCTGATCTCATTACCAGTAGTTCTTACAAGACTAGAGAAGGACGTGTCTGCATTATTAATATGTTCAATAATTGTATTAACCTCACCAAGAGTACCAGGCCCTTCAACTACTGCTGCAGGATTTTCAGCACCAAAATTAGTCTGCATGGTACCAGTTGATTTTGCTTCATGTGGAGTCCCTAAGCCAACACCTACGGTTTTTGCTGACTTCTCTTGTCCAATTTCTATCATAACTTTATCAAAATTTTCGCATCTTACCAACGTTGACTTGGCTGAAACATGCTCTGTATGCTGTACACCAACAAAGCTACTAGTACTCTCTTCCCCAGAAGAGGTAGTCGCCTCTTTTTGAGCGGCATCACCAGCAGCCTTTAATACAGGTTGAGGTAACTGGGGAACATCAAGTCCAAGAGATTTGAAAGCTGTGAAGGCAGCAACCCTTGCCTCTTCAGCTTTATCAAGAACAATTTTGCGTGCACCATTCTTTATCTTCTTGGCTACCCCCAATTGAATCCGTCGTTGTGCTGAATCTTCGATAGTCATGTAGGCAAATAGTCAAAATCAGAGGATATGAACTGGAGGAATGTGGTCCAAATAAAAGAAGTGGAGGAAGAAAATATAATGATATAACAGAGGAGAAGTGAAAGGTCTAAGAAACAACTAAAACATATGATGATACTATATTTAGAAGCAAGCAAAGGAAGCACAAGAGAATGCATGTGTCTGGCGATACTACATACTGTCCTATTATATGTTCACAACGTTAAATTGAATAATCCATGCCAAAACAGTCCACACACACACACAAGATTTCACCTTGTGCAGCCCATGATGAAGATTCAAAAAGAGCCTTTACAATTTCAGATATTGATGCTACAGCAATTGCTTGAGGGGTGCGCAAGCCAGCTTTATAAAGTTGTCTAGCTCGGGAACCCTAATAAGGAGAAATAACAATAATGAATTAATGATAATCTTGGCAGTAATAAACAATAAAAATAATCTCTTCAATGAGGAAAATCATTAACTTAACTAGGTTGCTAATGAAGTTTTCAACTAAACATCAATTGAAGTCCGTTTGGCTATTAAGGTCATAAGTTCCAATTAATTCCAAGCCTCACAAAAAGATTTTAAAGACAGAAAAATATTAAATGATTCATGTATACAACCTTAACATATGGAATGGTGGTAAGCTCTACAATCTCTGCCCGGACTCCAAATGAAACACGATTTTGGAATTTGGAAACCAAACCTTCCAGATCATGCCAACCAAGCCTCTCACAAAACACAGAAACCATAGAAGCAAACCTTCCAGCATTTTCTTGTAAGGCCTGAACCATGCCTCGTGCCACTTTAAAGGCTTCACAAACCTCAGCCACAGGTACTTCCTTCAGACCAGTATGAAAAGAATATATCACGAAAAGTAAATAAATGCAAGTTAGTTAAGCAATTAAAACCACTCCACATGCATAAAGCAATTAAATAGATCAGACCAAACACATCAATAGGAGATGAATTTATATATAGGACTGAAGGTTGAAAGAGGTAATGGCATTATGTCTTTCTATGAACAGACGGGTTGAAAATGAGAACCGTAAAAGAAGACGTGAATATATGCAAATTGGACATCTCCAACCAAATAAAAGCATATGCATATCAACACAGAAATTGTCTCTATTGAGCACAGATAAGGTATGCAATGATGCGATGACAGAAGTTCAAATCTTGCAATTCAACTTTATCCGTTTTGAGTGTGTGTGTTTGCAGGTAGCTTTTGATGTGGAGGAGAAGAAAGAAACTAGAACAGGCCAGTGTTCATGACACATATAACAAGGCATTCACCTGCACAAGTCTTGACAAGATGAGAGCAACATAGAAGCGCTTGCACACTCGAAGTGTTTGCTCATCTGAAAGCATACTTTGGTTTGCCATCCCAACTCTGCAGTCAGATCTGCCCAACAACCCTTTTGCATTATCCCTTGATCTGTTTGAAGTGCGCAGTGGTGCACCATGGGCCATACGCATTAAAAAGGGTTCTAGCACTCCTACTTGTTTGCCAACCGACTGCATTTCATGAAATTAAATAATTAGTAATAAGCACCTCAATAACCACATAAACTATTAGACCAAAAGACGAGTTACAATATAAACTAGAATAGGACATTTCCCTCGGAACTGAGATAAGCCCCTGAAAACTAACACTAACAAACATTCATTTGTATAAAAATTTGTAATAAATAAATAAAAAGGACGCAAGGCATGACAAGTATCAAATCACCTGATGGTCGAGAGAGAGAGAGAGAGAGAGAGATCATCACAAAATTGCCACATTTGAAATCGGAACGCTGATCCAAACAATCAATTTGTCCAGTTCAGGGTGTTTTCAAAACTAGCAGTTTAGGTATCTATGTGCATTAAGTCATAGGGAAAAAATAGTGAAAGAGAGTTCATAAAGCATTTATGTCAGTTGCCACACCATAAGGACCCCCTGTTTCTGAAATGTGCACTCCATGTTGGCACCCCATTTCTCAGGACTCAACCAAAAAGGAATTAAAACACCAAATTGGGCCAGACATAACATCCTGCAAATGATATTATGTGTCCACGACAATTCCCTCTTTATCATTTTAAACAATAAAATACCAGCAGACAATTTTGATTAACATAGCTATACATTTATGCATACACAAATTAACTCAACTAACCCTCAATGACAACTGCTTATGGTTTGCCTCAATACATAAGTACATACATGTATACACTGAGATACAAGGAGAAATGCATAACATTTCTTGGAAATTGTCAATGCCATATAACCATATGACTAGCTTCAATCTTACTGTCAGGTAAGGTCTGCTTGTAATAAATTAAACGAACTAAAACGAAAAACTGAAGCTTAAGGCACACATTCTGCAAACTTAGCAATTAGTATTCAAGAATGAAAATGTCAACTGGGACTACAGACGCCCAATGGTGATGAGAAACAAGCTTACCTGGTCAAGAGTAGACAATTGCATGAATCTTTCATAGTATAATTTCCAATCTGGCTCAACTTCAACATTGGTGGGTGTAACCAAGTATACTAAATGCAAATCAGATGCAAGCACAAATCCTTCTCTAGCCCTTGAAAGGTCATCCAGTACAATCTAGAAAAAAATTAAAATATATAAAATGTAAAAATACACAATTAAAGTCAACAATTCCTTAATTCATCCATTCAAGATCAGTATGTTCAATAATGCATTGATACCAGAAGCACATGATATTAAAGAAAAAGAAGAAAAAAAAAATGAAAAGAAAGAATGGAGGTGTAAATATATACAAGTGATTCTTCAGGGCAGAGAGAACTGCCAAAAGATGCACGTCCAAGAGGTGTGGTGCTGTATAACTTAGTGTCTTCATTCCATTCAATAAATTTTCTGTGGCATAACCATCTGAGAGAATCCTGTGCTGACTTCACTACATCTTCAAATGGCTTTGTAGAATTGAGAAGAGTACACCTCACATATCGATGAATATCATTGGCAGTTTGAACAATTCCACCAGCGACAACTTCTAAGATTGCATGGGTCATCCCATTCTTATCTTCAGAAAGACAAGAATGCAGCGGTGGACAGCTGTCATTAAGAATTCCCATAATTCTTTTGACGTCTTCTGGTTTGCAAAGTAGAACCTGGTTAGCCGAAATCATAAAAATGATCAAAATCAGAATTAAAGCTAGAATACTGATTTGTTTAAGAAAACCAATCAGCATTATTAAAGGTATCTTTGACCAAAACTTGCATGAACAACATAAAAACAAGGACATAACTATATGAGCACCTAACAGCATTCCAACTGAAAACAACAGATTGACATATACATATGCCAAGAAACAAAACAGTGCCAAGAGGAAGTGATAATCATGCACAAAGTAAATAAACATACACTCTCCCCCTTCGTATCTATTCCAGTCCGACCAGCCCTACCAGCCATCTGTCTGTACCTTGTCCCGTCAATAAAATCACGACCAATCCAGGGTTGTCGAAAAATGACTCTCCTGGCAGGTAGGTTAACCCCAGCAGCCAAAGTAGATGTAGCAGTTAAGACACGTACTAGTCCTTTACGATAGCAAGTTTCAACAATCTCTCTTTCTTCAACCTAATTAGAGTTTAAATAAAAAGCAAACAAAAAAATTCAGCAAAAATTGCCTGCTGGTCAGATATTGGTCACTGCATGAACATTCCAAATCAATAAGAGCATACCCAATTGCTTGTACAAAAATCAGAAAACAGCATTCATGATATGAATTCAGATGATAAAAGGTAAGAAAGGCGTATACGACCATAATGAGCAAGAGATTTAGTAATATAGGAACACATGTAGGTAGTAAAATAATGGGTAAAACATACAGTTAGACCAGCATGATGGTAGGCAACACCAGAAGAGAGAGTTTCTTCAAAAATAGGATCCAATCCCGCAGGACATCTTCGCAAGGCATCTATAGCTGACGTGATATCAAAGAACTCACTTTTATCATTACGGGTACTGACAGGAAATTTCCTGAGGAATTTTGCAATATGCCTAGCAGTTGATTCACATCCTTTTCTACTAGAGCAAAATAATAGCACTGAATTACCCTCTTGAACAACCTGATATTATTCAAGCGTTAATAATTGATCAACTTTCAACTCTATGCCAAGTAAAGCTTTACTTCGCAGAAAAAGAGAGTCCCAACCTCATTGCACAATTCAACAATATGATCTGGATCTTTACCACCAAGTTCAGCTGTTTTTGAGATTGTTCTAACAACATCCATTGTTTTGTTATAAATGGTGTTTCCAACTTTAATGTATTCCTCTAATGGAACTGGTCGAAAGTCAGTCTGGTACAAAGCAGCCTGCAAGCAAAATCAGTGAAGAAAATTATCAAACGCCAAAAAGGCAGGACACATACACACATATATAACATATAACATAATTATAGAACTTTTTTCATGGTATGATTCAGTTGACTTGCAAACTGATTGGGATTATCAAATGCTGATACATTATAGGAATGGTGAATGAAAGCTGGGAACCATTGCCTCAAGCTACAAGTGTTCAAAATTTTACTTTTGGCTGTACTTGGTTTTGCCACCTTTAAACATATTGTGCCCCCTAATTATATGCCAGATTATAACCTTACAAATGCATAATGGTTTTTCAGCCTAATGAAATGACAAGGCATCACCTATTGACTTTTCAGTGCATTTATGACCAAAACAAATGACATCATGAAACATAATAAAATTTCACTATATCATATATATACAAAGCACATATCTACATATACCCACCCATTTACAATGTAACTGAAACAAATCCTCTTCCCATAACTTCATTGTCCTAAGATTCAGCACCATACAAAATCGGCACAACGGATCTAATGTTAAATTAAACCAAATAGACAAATCAACTTGACTTGGATACTATGTAACAAATAAGATATAGTAAATTCAACAAATACATCGAACTTTTTGTTTGCACCTCTTGCCCTAAGTCAAATCAATTAAGATTATTTGGAGATGTGATTTTATACACTTACTTGAAGCCAATCGGCAACGGCAGCCACATTTGGCAAGGTTGCACTCATACCAACAATTTGGAGACCACGAGCAGGATCAGTCTTCCCACTGCTTGTACCTGAACTTTCTCCACTAGATGATTGTATATTGCCTTCACCAGCTGCATAACGAAGCTTTGTCAACATAAGCTCCAACAGATAACCCCTATTCTGATCACCCACCTGTCAACAAACCCCAGGGATGAGAACCATCTCTATAATCTACTACAATTATAAAAGCATTAAAACAATTTTGAAAAAAGAAACAAGAAGTAATTGATGAACATCACTAAAAATTAAAAAAGACTACATCAAAGGCAGCTACCATGTGCAGTTCATCTATCACAATAATCCCAAGTTCTGACAGACGACCCTCTTCCAGAAATCTGTTAATTAAAGAGTTTGCCTTCTCAATTGTACAGACAGCTACAGAGGTATCTTTTGGAAGAGTCCCACCACCTTGGTTTCCATAATAACTGCGAACATGCCTGCCAAGTGGTTCTAATAGGACCTCCAGATGTTCTGCCTGCTCCAAGCCAGCCATAGATTCAAGTACAACAGATAGATTAGGTTCAAAAACTGATTCAGAAGGGAGGGGGGGGGGGGAGGAATTACAAACCTTTTCTGCGCAAATTGATACATATGGAAGTACAAGAAGAGCCATTTTTCCAGCTGACAAGACTCTCCGTAGCATTAAAATTTCAGCAACAAAACTTTTACCAGCACTGTGACAAAGGAAGCAAGTTTAAGCAATGCTTCAAGTACCACAGAAACATCTTGTTATCAAATGGAACTTTCTGTTATTTTTAAAGGTGGTAGACAACTGAAGTTCCTCCACAACAAAGAACTTGTAACCAAAGACAAGACCAAGGCACATATGAAACTTGAATTTTCAAAGAAAGACAAGAGTAAACTATTAATTCTAAACTGAAACTGCTCCAGAAATGTAAGACATACTAAAATAATCTCTAACAAAAATTAACACAAAACATCAACAAGAATAACCATCACTAATAAATATAAAATAACCAATCAAAATGCTCACCTGTCCATGGATTGGATAGTGAATACAATTCATCCAAAAAAAAAAAAAAGAGCAATTTCTTTGTCAGATTGGTTTATTTTGGACTATGAAGGTTGAAATGAAAGACCATAAAGTAGTACCAGATGAAACAAGCTAGAGGGAATAAGAGAATAGATTTCACAATGCAATTCCTTGTAGTGGAGTAATAGAACCTTTCCCCCCTATTACCACTATCAAAGAGAAGCTTTTTGAAACCATAGCAATATATTAAAGACCTGTCTAACATAAATATGAACTTCAATTCCATCTATAAGAATACCTAGTAGATGCACAATATACGAGATTCCTTTTCTGTAAGACACCATCCACCTGAAGGCAATCAACCTGAAAAATAAAAGATGAGTGCAATGAGCTTTCAGCTTTCAATTGGGGGTGGGGGACATTAAAAACCACACGAAGATCAGCTTCAAACATAATGTTAGAAAAACAATACATATATAAATGGAAAATAAAAATAAAAATAAAAACAGATACATCATTTTGCAAGTCAACCTGGAAAATTGTCATATAAAAATCATATCATGATCAAACACAGCATCAAATCAAACTTCAACAAAATGGGATATAATCAAGTGAATAAAATAAAAAAATTGGCAACAGCTGCTAAGTTTATACCATAACATGAATGAAATTAATTTTGGTGGGGGGGAGGGAAGAGAACAAATACATATCACACAGAAAAAACAAAATACATATAAGCATATATTTAATCAAGACAGGAACAATCCATAAAAATTAAAACAAAAGTATATTTCACAAACATAATCACTTTCTTCCATTTTACAGACAGCAACAAGGCAGGCGGGTGGGTTAAGGGGCAGAGTCTAGACAGCAATTCCTCAGCATAAACTTAGCCCACCCCCAAAAAAACTGGTTATAAATTATATTTGAATATAAAAATTCCTAGTAAAAAATCATACAGATGACAAAATATATAACTCTACATGATGGAAATTTTCCTAACCCAGCTTGCCTTGAACACAATTCAAAAATAAATTTATCAATCCATATACCCAATGATGAAAATCCAGAACCTTTGTGAATATGATAAGAGAGGACCACCAACTAATCTGCGCTATTTCTATCAGTAATTCCTTTATAGTGTAAGAAGTTTAGTGAAAGTACGTTCATCCAGAAGTTAGAAAAATACCTGCCATGGATACAATTTTGAAATTCCTTTCTTCTTATATATAGCACATATTTCAGAAGGAAGCCAGAAGCTAAGATCTAAACAATCTTTTAGCGGTGCAAAACTTGATGGAGTACTATCTCCAGCATCTTCACGGAAAACCATGCAATTTCTTTTTTCCTTTTCCAGTGCACTAGATGCGATAGTATCATTATCTTGACTCAAAAAACACTCTTTCCTTTCAGCTACATCACAACCAGATGTCAGTTGTTGCATTGCGCCATTCAAGCGAGAATGCGTTGTTATATTAGCAGGTTGAAGACTTCTATTATCTACAGAAGCACATCCAGCTTGTGCACCTTTTCTACACACAAGACCTTTCGTATCATCTGCAGATAGATCATCTGAATTTTTGTCCTCAAACGAGAAGTCAAAATGCTTCACTGGCAATGGGGATGCTTCTTCATCCAAATCCTTTCCATGCTTCCCTGTTGATCCTGTAGAAGCATTCATTTCCACACCACCAACTCTACTTTCACCTTCATCTAATATTTTGTTTGACAGAATACCACAACCTGCATTTCTCAAATTGTTCGAATTATTTGTCTCGCACTGCATGTTCACAGTACTAATTTCTCTGTCAATATGTGTTACAAACAAACCGTCAGCAACTTCAATTGCTTCATTCCAGAATGCTTCTCCAGGAGAAAAAATGGAGCTTCTACAAGTAGACTTGGGAGTTTCACGAGCTCTAGAAGTTATAGCAGGGGTATCACATCCTGTCGCAGATAGAGTTGGTGCAGATGTTCTACTACATTTTTTCAAGCTCGCTTGAAGTTCAATTGGATTAGCACCTACAATCATCTGCCAAAAAATAGATATCAGTATATTGATGAAATGTGCTTTGTTAATTGACATCAAGGTTGTATATATATATGTTTACTCCTCTGGAATAGTTTATAGATGCTTCTCCAGATTCTGAGATGACACCAGACTCTATGCGTTCTGGATGCATATCACCAGAGCAAGTGGCTTCACCCTCAGCATTTGGCTCATCCCCATCAATAATGCAATGCCTTTTCTTGGATGATTTATCCTCTGCAACTAGCATAGATGGACTACCCTGTCTTTTATGAGCATTCACTTTTGGCTCTAATGGTGAATTTGCACTTGGTAGAAGTTCACTGTAGGTTATAGTGAACAAAAATTCTAATATTAGTAAAACAAAAAATAAAATTTACAAACAGTAGTCAATCCCTACATGATATGGTCAAAGTAGATATAAATGTGTATAGACAAAAATAATTCTATGCAGACAAATGTAGAGATAATAACAAATTAACCATTTGCAACTATCATTCTAAATCATATTAACAAATTTGTAAACAAATTGATGCCTCACGAAAAATAAAATCGTACCTACAATACAGTGACAAAAAGCCAGATGTGAACTGCTTAATTTCGGAGTTTCCAGCAGTGTCTGCAGAATCTGAATTTGCAAGACCTTTGACTGAAACATCACCCGCGTAAGGAGGAACCTGGGATTGTTGTTTTTGAGCCCCTACATATGCTACAGAAGTTTGAGGATGTTCTAGGGCTGACAAAGAGGCATTTATATTCTCATCTTTCGACAATGAATTAATCTCCAATGTCAAGTTTCTCTTAACAATGTCTTGCCTTTCTGAACAAACATGAGCTGCGAGCAAAGGTTTAGCAGTACAGTTATCATCCTGTGAAGTCACTAAATAGTTCTCTAAAGAACCTTTAGAACTAGGAGACCCTTCAAATGTATCTTTTGCGGCTCCCCTAGACTTCAAACCAGGTGATAAAGGTTTCTTCTTCTTCTTCTTTGAAGAAAAAAACTGCACACGACAATAAATAAAAGAACTACAAGTTGAGCAATACCCAGAACTTGCTTTCATATGGAAACAACAGAAGATTGAACTATATATCACAGAGCATGTGAAATTGAAGAAACAAATTAAATCAGGAACATAATTTGAATCTAACTAATTATTTTCAAGCATTACCCAGTTCAGAATTTCGAAACTAAAATCCAAACAAATAGAAACACATTGTCTCCAATCAGAAACACATTATTGTTGCCCTAATCATCATCAACAATGTAAAAAATAATAATTTTTTTTATAGGAGATATAGAGAAATGATAATGACAATCAAATCGAAGATCAAGATCACTAAAAGCAAACAGGATTAGTATCATATACTTCAGATCATAGATAAAAAGATGCGTTTGAATACATTGAAACCTATAAATTGAACAATATGAGTTCAATAAACCTCAAACAATATGAAACAGAGAGTTCGAGTGTTGAAAACATGGGAATCTTGAGAAGATAAACTAGGGTTTCGATTTGAAGGAAACCTGATCGATGCGAGACCGAGTCGAATCAGACGCCATGATCGACTGACCTTGATTTTCAGGCGAATCGTTAACCCTTTCTCGTGCCTTGAAGAGCTTTTCGCGGTTTTCATTTGAATCCCTGTGAATACCGCCGAAGAAGATAATTGTCTTGCAGTGGTACCCTTTATCTTTCTCATATTTTGGCTCGGGCACCCTCCAATTTACCTAAATATTTTATTTCTTTTGTTAAAATTGTAAGAAAATTAACCTATGAGTTAAACATAGGGGTTTGTTTGGCAAGTAAGTTTGGGCTAAAATAGCCACATAAGATAAAATGGGTTATTTTAACTAAATAAGACAAAATGTTACATCTAATTCATAATTATTTTATTTTTTCTCACAAAAGTCAAAAAAAATCAAAAAGTTTATCCCAAACAAGGTTTTTTTAGTCACAGACTAAAATAATCAAAAAAGTTAACAAGCCAAAAAGTCAACCCACATCACAAATGAATTCTAAAATATCAATTACTTTGACACCAAAGGGTTAAAAGGAAAATGTTATAGGTCCCAAATTTTCTACCAAACAAATAATCAAATGTCTCGCATAGGTGTGGAATCCACAAAATTACAGTCATCACACTAATGTAAGACATTTGATCATTTGTTTGGTAGAAAATTTGGTATCTCTAACATTACCTAGGTTAAAAAAATTAAAGATGAGAGATAAATAAGTAAAAAAAAAAAATATCCCACCGGCTAAATACCCCTCAGGAGTAGTCCTGACTTCCCTAAAAATCGGAGGGTTGGGGATACCTAAGTTATCAAAAAAAAAAAAAAAAGTAAAAAATAAATTTTATTTTTATTATTATTATTTTTAATACAATATAAATTATTTAATTGGAAAAGTATCATCCTAATTTTAAAATGAGTAAATTACAAATATATCCTTTAATGTTTGATTAAAATACGAATCGCTCCTTATGGTTTTGAAAATTATATTTCACCCCTTGAAATTTCTAATTTCATAACAAATTGCCTTTTTTATTAACAAATCATCAAATTAATTAACAGTTTTTAATGATGTTAAAAATATGTTTCAAGTAATAATTTAGGTAATTTTATTATTACATATGAGAGTAATTATGAATTTTATATTTTTAGTTAATTCTGTTAAATAAAAAATTCTAAAAAGAGTCACTGTGAATAATTTATCCTTTTAAAATTTAGTACAATTTAATATAAATTCTAAATAGTCACCGTAAATAAGGGTCGCAAGAGGTTATAAGATAGTAAAATATTAAACAAATTATAAAAGCATACTATATAATTATGTTCAATTTAAAGAGAGAAAACAATAATTTCAATTAATGTCCTATTTTGGGTTGTTTTGATAATTTTTTTTTTTTAGTGACTTTTAAATTTTTTGTGAAAAAATATGTTAGAAAAATAGAGAAAAAAATTTGTAATAGCTTTTAATTTTTTTGACTAAGGCCTCTTTTGGAAATAACTCAAATAAGTTGTTTATTGGTTTATTTTTATCACATCACCTCTCTATTTTTTTTAAAAAAAAATTTTGTAATAGTTTTTAATTTCTTGACTAAGGCCTCTTTTGGAAATAACTCAAATAAGTTGTTTATTAGTTTATTTTTATTACATCACCTCTCTATTTTTTTTATCCGTATTTTCATAATAAGAAAAAAATCAAAAAAAGTCATAGTTAAAACAATCCTAAAACTTAAAATTCCCAAAATAGACTCTTTTTTTTTTTGTAACGACTAACAAGGTGAACCCAAAAAATAAATTATAAATATAATAAATTGGTGGTACTACATGCGTCAATTAGTGTACTAATTAGTATGTCAACACTAGTTATGACATTATTATTAACTCTATTTTATACAAATTATAAATATCAAAAATCTCTTAAATTATGTCATATCATCAATTGATACACTAGTTAATGTATTAATTAGTGCACATGGTATTATTCATAATAAATAGGTAGATTCACAAAATAAAGATATGATATACGCCTATAAAAGCATTCACTCTGTCTGATTTGAAGTTTTAAAAATAATTTTATGAGTTTTTAATTTATATTTTTAGTAATTTTTAAAAATATTTAAATCAAACTTTTGAACTTTTTAGATTCATTTAATTTTAATATACTTAAAATTATAAAATTTTGTATAAAAATCTTTTTTTCATAAATATTATAATTTTAAATTATATTTAGATTAAGTGTATATCAATAAATATAAATAGAACTTTCCTCAAATCTTAGTATTACTAAATGTAACATTGCAGATAAATGAATTTAGTAGAATTGTTATTAAGGGTTGGTTTGGCATAACTTAAAAAAGTCAAAAAGTCACTATTCTATTTAAGTGCCGTCATCTTATTTAAATCACATCATCTCTCTAACACATCACATCAAACCCAACCCAAACCCAACCCATATAAAAAGTACACTTTTTTAGAACATCCCAAACCAACTCTAAATTTTTGGCTTTAACATATAGGATAACGACCCTGTTTGGTAGTGCTGTGGAAAAGTGCTTATAACTTATGCCTTAACAGCTTACAGCTTATAGCTTATAACTATGAATATAAACTGATTTCTGATTTATAAATTAAGCTTCTCCTTCCCACTCAAAGAATAAGCTGATTTCTGATTTATAAATTAAGCTTCTCCTGCCCACTCAAAGAATAAGCTGATTTCTGACTTACAAAAAGTTATAAGCTGCATTGTTAAGCTAAACTAAACACATCAAAATAGCTTAAATTAAGCTAAAAGCTGAAATAAACTGAAAAAAAGCTGTACCAAACAGGGCTAACATACAAAATAGAATTACTACAGCTTTAGATGTCAGATCCGCTGTAGCACACATGGAATGATTATCAGTTTATCCTCCGGGTTCAACTCCCGGCAGCGGAATTGTTTTTGTTTTTACATTTTTTTTTTTAAAAATTAATGTATTTGAGTTTTTTTTTTTTTTTTTTTTTTAAAGGTCACAAATATTATTGAAAACTAAAATTTTATTGACATCACCAACTCCACAATCATGACTACCACTTTACTATCTTTGCATCGTTGTCGCCGTCGCCATCGCCGTCGCCGTCCCTTTCTATTAATTCGATCCAATTTTAAAATTACAACTAAATATAAATAATAAAAATTTTAGGAAAAATATTTTTTTTTTAAGAGAGAAAAATAAGGTGCTATTTAGGCCTTGTTTTTCATGTAATAAAAAATTCAAAAAGTCAAAAAGTCACTATCATATCATCTTATTTAAGTCACATCATCTCTCTACTAAATCACTTCAAACCCAATCCAAACACAACCTATATTTCATAAAAAGTCAAAAAGTACACTTATTTATGACATTCTAAACCACCCCTAACATCTCCTATTTTAATATTTTTTTTTTATCTTTTTATATTTTTTGAGTCATATCATCTTTTTATGTTTTTTAAATATTTTTTTTCATAAAAAGTGAAAAAATATACTTATTTAAATCATTCAAACCACCCTCTTTATGTCAAAACAAATAGAGACTTCATTTAGTATCATAGGTTGGGGCCAAAATAGTCATATAATGACAAAATATATTAAAAAATTAATAAGACAAAATGTCACATCTAAACCATAATCATTTTAATTTTTCTCTCATAAAAGTTAAAAAGCTAAAACGTCCATCATAAACGAGACTTTTTATTTCAAATTAAAATAATCAAAAAACCAACTCACTTCCCAAAATGTTAATTTACCTACTTCAACCATGCACTGGTTTGGCATATAGGGTTGGGGTGGGTTGGGCCTAAAATAGCTACAAAAAAATAAAGGAGAACTGACCCAAAGATCCAAGCCCAACATATCATACCCCATTTAGGCCCAAAATAAATTTAATACTCCATTAAGTCCTCAAATTATCAATAAGACGAAAATACCCACAATATATCATCTAATTTACATGCGTGCAACCATCACCCACGATCATCTCAGTCTGATCAGTACACTGTCACATCTCCGCCGCTCGAAATAGAATTCTCAGTCCTCCATCTCTCCTCCGTTTAACTCCGTTCAACTCCATTCCCTCTGAAACCCTACCCTAACCACAAAACGAAACCGTTCATCTTCATCACCCACGATCATCTCAATCTGATCAGTACACTGTTACATCTCCGCCGCTCGAAATCGCATTCTCACTCCTCCATCTCTCCTCCGTTTGACTCCATTCCCTCTGAAACCCTACCATAACCCCAAAATGAAACCGTTCATCTTCAACACAACACCAAGACGTTCATATTCTCCAATCGGCGACTTTCAACAACACGAAGAACCATCACCACTCTGAAGAAAATTCATAGTTCCTGACTTCCGATTCACAGAAATGGTGAAAAAAAGTAACATCTCTCTTCACCTATTCAATTTTTTTTTCATTCAAATCTGTACATTATTCTTTCATATTTCGTATATATACATTTTACATACTTCAAAATGTATAAACCCTCTTTTGCATATAATCCCCTGTTTTCAAACATTCTAGTCCCCTGTTTTTAAACATTCTAATCCACAGTTTTTACACATAAATCCCTATTTTTACACATTCAACACCTTATTCTTATTCTTGTTGTTCAATATTGGCTTTTCTTATTGTTATTTTTGAATACTTAATCTTCTCGTTGTTATTGTTGTTGTCTACAAAATACAATGGGCTGCTCCTATTGTTGATACTGTTTATAAAAACTGCAACATCATACAGTTTCATTTCATCAATCTACAAGTAACATATCTAAATTTATTCAAACTGCAAATGAAATTGCAAAATTACACACTTTAATCACTACTCAAAACAAATAGATAACTTATTATAAAGTACAAATCAAACTGTCAAATTATACAGTTTCGTAACTGTTACCAACAAATACATATAACTTCATATTAAACTGCATATAAAATTTCAAAATTATACAGTTTTGTCACTATATTACTCATACCATGCTGTCGCTTTCATTTTTTCAGAAATAGTTGTTAGAAGATATTGGAAGAAACAAACCCATATGCCTAAAAATCCAATCAGGGGATTTAAGTATCTCCCCTTTTGAAAGTCCGTCTCTTGTATCCACTGAAATGTCACCAACATCTCCCCCTCCCCCTCCACAAAAAACCCAACCACCACAACCAAAAACTACCAAACACCAGAGACCGCACCAAAAGACCCACAAAACAACCACACTACCTACAAGAAAAAGCCCAAGAACTACACCACAGACCCCACCCACACAACAAACACCAACCACACCTCCAACCACAACAAAAACAAACAAAAGAAAGCCAATAAAAAAACAAGAAGCTCCTCCAACCAAAAAAAGAAAGCTCCAAGAAAGTCAATCAACTCCCATAACAAAAACCAAGGCATCAAAAGGGAAAAAAGCAGCAGTCCCTGCAAAGAGAGTCCAACAATTTAATTACCGTTCCAACATCAAAACAGTAATCAAACTATTAAAGGGGGTCAAATTCACAAAAGCCCAACAGACAGAGCCGGAAAAAAATTCCTTTTTGGCCCATTATAAATGCTCTCTCATCAACACAACTGAAGGCTTTTTGGTGCAGATGCTACAATTCCATTGTAGCAGAAATGACAACACTCTACAACAAAAGAAAAAGAGCATTTATACTTGGCAAAAAGGAAATGAAACTCAGAAATAGTGATGTCAAGCTCATTTTTGATATCAACTATGGAGAAGACAGCATCACCACCAAATCCTATGCAAGACCAAAGGATTTTGAGCTTCCATTTTACAAACGAAGATGCAAATCAGTAAAGAGATTAGATGGCAAGTCTTTGACCAAAATGTTTCAACAAACAAAAAAAGGAAAATCAACCAATGATCGTCAAGATCTTGCAAGGGTCATCACCCTTTACTTGTGCTTGAAACTTCTCATGCCTACAACAGGCCATACACTCAGTTGGAGTTTCCTTAACTATGTTGACAATCTCAACAACATCAAGAAGTACAATTGGGTTAAGACAATAAAAGACACATTGATAAATTCAATGGCAAATGCAAACAACAACCCAAGGCATGTCACTGGATGCGTCATGTTACTCTTGGTAAACACATTACTCAACTACTTCACACAAAAATATCAGGCATCCATCTATTTCTAACTATCTAACATATTTCAATTTTTTTTTACAGTACTAGTACTATGAGCACAGTAAACTCCTCCAACCATCCAACAAAGAAGGCTTCCCAAGGTTTATGAAATGGAACCTTGGCAAAATGTACTCCAAGTGGAAACACATCAGCCTTGCTCACTTTGAAAAGGTATTCAAACTCTTCTATACTATCATAGCACAAATCTATTCAACACTCCTTTCAGCCATTATAGTAAAAATCATGTTATGAAACTGTCAAATTCTTCAGTTTTAAACAACATATATTCAACACTTGACTCACATTATTCATAGTACAAATCATATTATGAAACAGTAAAAGTTTGTAGTTTCAAAGCACACACTTATTTAACATTGCTTATGTTATGAAACTGCTAAAGTTTACAGTTTAAACGCACAAATCTATTTCACATCACTCATATTATGAAACTGTAAAAAATTTTAGTTTCAAGCAACATATTTTGACACTTAACCCACATTACTCACAGTACAACTCATCTTATGAAACTGACCAATTTTACAGTATTACTGATATATGTCACATTGTTCCAATGCAGGTTAACCAAAGTGCTTTAACCCCAACTGAACAAGAAATACAGTTATTGCATATCAATCAAAGCACATCAACAGACTCTTCAGCAAAAAAGCATGACCACAAAAAAGACAATAAGCGAAAAAAGAAAACCAAAGCAAAAAAAAAAAAAAAAAAAGACTTGTAGACAGTGATGAGGATGACTTTCTCAAAAAAGAACATCAATCAAAATCAGAATCAAAATCAGAACAAGAAGAACAACCAAAAAAAAAAAAAAAAAAGCAAAAACCACAAGAAGAACCAGAAAGTGATGAACAAGAAGAAGAGAGTGATGAAGAAAAAAAACAAGTGACTGAAAAAGAAGAAGAAGAACTTGATGAACAACAAGACAATGATGAAACAGAAGAAAGACAAGAAGCAAAAGGTGATCAACCAGAAGACACTGATGAAGAAGAAGACCAATAACAAGAACAACAACAACAATAAACAAACCAACAACAAGAAGTCAATGAATAAGAACTAACAAACCAACAAGAAGAACTCCAAGAGAAATCTGACATATTTTATGCACAAGGTAAACTATTGTCTAATACTAAAGCAAACTGCAAAATTTAATTAAACTAACCAAAACACAATCCAACATTTTTATAGGTCATGACCAACCACAAACACCAATCAAAGAAGACGACAAGGACAAGCTCATATCAGCCATGAGAGCACAAATGCAAGATATGGAACAAAAATTCATGGCTGAATTGCGTAAAAAAGAACATCAATTAAAGGAAATGTCCACCAAAAAAAATGGCAGTCCCCAATAAAGATCAATGGTCAAGAGAATCAAACAAAAGTCAAGAAAACAAGCACATGACCCAGATTTTGAATACCAACCAATGACAAATGCCAAAGAAGATACAAGGAACAAGACACAAACTGCTGCTAATGTACCCAAACCAACAGAGGGTACCGATGAAGAAAAAGAGAAGAAGAGTGAAACGAAAAAAGAAGAAATCGAAACAGAGATAGAACCTGCTACTGAACCCGAGCAAAAAGAGGGTGCTCATGAAGCAAAACAACAGCAGAAAGAAAAGATGCAAAAAGCTATTGGCCAAGAGAAAGTATTTGCTGCTAAAACCAACCCAAAAGAGCATGCCAATCAAGAGAAGACACAACTTCAAGTATTGAAAAATGATGATGATTTCAAGGAAGAATCAATCCAAAACAAGCCACTCGCCATTTCATGCCGCAAAACAAACAAGGTTTGGCATAGCCTATCCAAAAAAAACCAAGACCAAATTCAACTCATCAACAACACACAATCAAGTGCTTGTGTCTGGTCTGGCAGCGAAGATGAAAATTGCGTATACTTTTCAGATATATGTAGATTGACCAACAGGGAACCCTTATATGGGAATGTAGGTCTCCAACTGCACAATTTTACAGTTTCTGTTCATATTCAATAACCTATTTCACAAACCTAACACATTCTCATATATAATATGTTTCAGGTCATTGATGCCTTCTCAGAAAAGCAATTGGCACTCCAACCAACCATTGAAGAATTTGAGAAAAATGATCTAGCCATTGCAAGAAATTCATACGCGGGAAAATCTTACATTTTCTCAACACTCATCAATGTAAGCAAAACTTAACATACCTTTCAATTGCAAAATTTTCTACTTTCTTAACATGTCTTACTACATAGTTTTATAACATATTTCAAGCATATATATAACTTACAGACTCCACTACAAAACCAAGATCAAGCACTGAGAGAAAAAATGATGGACAGCCATTTTCCAAAAGCAATGAAAAACAGATATATCCATTTCCCAATCAACCACGACAACCATTGGACAATTGTGGTCTTTGACAATGCTGATGGGATATGGAGACACTATGACTCTTTGAGACCAGCAAAAGATTGCCACAACAAGCACTTTGAAATTGCAAAAGAAATTGTAAGTTAAATAAAATTTCCTACTTAGTTCCATTCCTTTAAAAACATCTCAACTCATCACTATAACTAACTAAAACACCCACTAACTATTTTGTAGCAACAACATCAACTGAGATGGAATAAAACATTACTCAGCAATCAAGGAAACATATTATCATCTCAAGAGTACGAGACAGTAATTGTATCAATTGAGGAATGCCCACAACAAACCCCACACTCGTAAGGTACAAAATCAATAAACTTATCTTCCAATATGCTAAATTTTACAGTTTTACCTAACTAATTAACTTCATCTAAAACTTTGCAGGAATGATTGTGCAATCGCCGTCTGCAATATTATCAACCAATATATCAACTGGCAACCTGTGCAGAAATCACTTCAACCAATTGAGTGGGTCAAATTTCGAGCAGAAATCATCAGTCAATTCCTCAATGATGAGAACCGATCTTGGAAACTCGAGCACTACCAAATGTTGACAAAACATACCAAACCATAGAAATAATAAATAAACTTATTGACAATACAAATATTCAAGTGAACATATTTTTGTACCTTTTTTTTTTTAACATGTGACAAGTACTTTATATACTTTTGGGAATGATCTTCTTCTGGTTATTATGGTGAAAATGATTGTTGTCATTGATGTTGTTGTTGCTCTTCTTCTTGTTATTATTATTGTGGTTGTACTTCTGATTGTTTGTGTACTTGTTTGTGGTTGCATATATTTTCATACAGTAAATGCTGTTTCTAATAATTATTCAAACTGCAAAATTATGTAGTTTCATCACGTTGTTTCTAATAATTCTTAAAACTGCAAAATTATGCAGTTTCATCAGGTTGTTTCTTATAATTCTTAAAACTGCAAAATTATACAGTTTCATTACCCAAACAAAATTTATGCTACACAATTATGCATCCAATTTCATGACTCAACAAATAGATGAATTACATTTCAAAATTGAAAATAAAACTGCAAAATTTTACAGTTTTCTTGCTATGAAATACGAAATAAATGAATCATGTAGTAAAACTGCATTTACATATTATACAATTTCAATAAGAAATTTTCAACAACCTTCTCTGCATTCCATAAAAATAAAACCAATCAAACCCACAAAAAAATAAATAATAAGAATAAAAAACAAAACAAGACTGTTACAAAACAACTTCAATAACTAAAGAATACATCAAAAAAACAAAAAACAATTCAACCAACTTTATTCATTACTTCCGTAATACCAAGTATCACATTTTTTATTATCATAATTTCTCAAATTCAAATTCAAATCCGAAAGAATAGACTGTGGCCTCAAATAGCAGCCTTGCACGTCTTCTTCTTGTGATTCCTATATTTCAAGCACCTCCCACACTTGATTTGCTTCACATTCTCACCCCTATAAGGTATCCTCTTCTTCTTGTTCTGCCCGGGCTGCTTCTTCGTTATAGGAGGTTTGATAATCGAACTACTGGCACCATCAAAGTCAAATCTCTCACTTGAAGGCACTGGATAAACGGATTCCTTGTATGACTCTCTAAAACAATATACATGAAAAAAAATATCAATGAAATCATACACATCTCTACCACTACTACGCAAAGCATGCACAGCATGACAACAAGGAAAACCATTCAATTGCCATTCATGGCAAGAACAAGTCTGTCTACCAATATCAATATAAAAAGAAATAGAAGAATGAACCTCAAGTACAGTATCACTAGCAACAATCATATCCCAAGACTTAGCTAGCTCCAAAGAGTCCACCAACTTCTTTTCCATAACTGGACACAATTTCGTAGGCCATCTTTTAGATTCAACTCTTCTATTTGACAATTGAGTCATGATTTGAACCCTAATCATATCAACCATACAAGTAATAGGCAACTCACGGGCCCCACCAATCCAATAATTGTAAGACTCGGCAGCATTGGATGACATCTCACCATATCATTTCCCTCTAAAAAATGCATTCGTCCACTTATCATTTTGCAAACCATCCAACATACTATCAACTCTACCATTCCCAGCAATACGCCTCAATTTCTCCATATAATGTTGGAAAGAAGCAACCGTTGGCGCATAAGCACATTTAACTAATATTTTCATCAAACTTAGCTTATAGTTAGTACGAAGTCCCACCAATTTGTCAATCAAATTTCTCTTCAAATGATTCAAGCAATATGCATGATGTGCATTGGGAAAAACCACTGAAAGAGCGTCTAGCAATCCATGTTGACGGTCCGACACAAAGGTCAATCTCCGTCCTGAACCAACACCCTTTAACAACTGACTTAAGAACCACATCCAATTATCTTGATTTTCAGCGTCAACATTCGCAAAAGCCAAAGGAAACAGACCTGCAAACAAAATAACATGAAACTGCAAAAATTAGCAGACTCACAATACAATAACACACTGACAAACCAAACATATACTAACTGCAAATAAATACATACCTTGATTACCATCCTTTGATATTGCTGCAAGCAAATGCCCTTTGTAACGCCCCTTCAAGAATGTACCATCAACAAACAACAACGGACGACAAAATTGAAAGCCATACAAACATCTATGAAATGCCACAAACAACCTCCGAAAACACCCACTACTTTCATCCACATCTAATCCAAACACACTTCCCGAATTTGTTCTCATAGCCGTTTGAAGGTACCATCGAAGTTGGTCAAAAGAAGTTGCAAAATCACCAAACAATCCATCTCTTGCCTTATCAACTCCTAACCATGCAACCCGATAAGAAACATCTATACCATATTGCTTCTTCAATTTTTTTTCGACTTCAATAGGACGAGTCAACGGATTATCACTAATATCATTTTGCACAATATCAGACACAAGTCTAGAACCAACCATTTTGCTACAAGATCTATGAGCAACAACCCCACAAGTATGCACATTATCCAACTTCATTATAAAAAAGTTACCGGAATTCATCAACACCCTTCCATGCACAAACCATTTACAACCCGTAGATGACTTCATCATACATTCAGCAGTTACTCTTGTTGCATCGTTCTTCAAATAATTCACTGCAAAACCACACTCAACTGTATACTTAGCCAATGCAATGCGGAACGCCGACACTCCACCTTCAAATTCTTGACCAACACTATATATAATCCCTTTCCGACTAGCAGACAACAAAACTCTCTTTGGTTCTAGATAAAAACTAGGCAACAAACCACCAAAATCATCACAATCATTAACCAAAGAACTCTCACCAATTACAGAATCAATCCTACAAGAATTACCATCATCAATCTCCACAATTCTCTTATCACCCACAACAACATTAACAACATGACAACCACTACCACCTACCATTGACAGCATATTCCACAAATCATCATCACATTCAACAATACAATTAGAATATCCAGGAATAGAGAAAAACAAACAAAAGTTGCCAACACTCAACTCCTTGAACTTCGCACATATTTTCTCAACAATTTCATCATAATTACATCCCTTACTAATCTTAATAACAGCACAACAATTACTGTATTTGCACATTAACATGAAACACCCCTCCATACTACAAAATCACAAACCAACAAACAATTGTTTATAGATTCCAAACTGCAAAATTATACAGTTACAACATATCAGTACCAATAGTGCACAGTTCACAATTCCAAACTGCAAAATTATACACTTACAACATATCGGTATCAAAACACCAGAATTCATAATTCCAAACTACAACTTCAAAACACATTACACTATACAACAAACAAAATCAACAAAATTAAAATCATTACACTATATCACATACAAAAATCAAATAAAATAAGTATCAAACAAACAAAATTTATTACAAAATAAAGAACTAAAATAACATTGCCTAACACAATCACGCAAATTTGCTTATCTATATATACATACATATATGTATCGACAGATACAAACCACATACACACACAGAGATATATATATATGTATATGTAGATACATACATACACATACATATATATATCGACAGATACAAACCAGATACAGAGAGAGAGAGAGAGAGAGAGAGAGAGAGAGAGAGAGAGAGAAAGAGAGAACGTACGCAGAGATCGCTTGTACACAGAGATTCAGATTGCACAACCAGATCCACCTCACAGCACAATGAGATCGACCACACAGCACAATGAGATCGCCATAACAAAGAGAAATCGAGATCGCAGAGGCGAAGATCTGATTTTATTTTTTGAACGGAGCAAAAATTTGATTTTTCACGTATATATAGATCTCAAAACAAAGGGTAATATAGTCATTTATAAAATATGAAAATAAAAAACAGGACCTCTGGGTATAAAATTTTAAAAATTGTGGACCTATTAATCTATTAAAAATATATTGGGATTAGAAGGGAAATAGATCCCCTACATAGGACTACATAGTAATTTTTCCAAAAATAAAATAGGCTTTTTAGGTACAGGCTAAAAAATGTCATATCTAAATCATAATCATTTCATTTTTTTTCTCTCACAAAATTTTAAAAAACAAAAAAAATCATCCGAAACGAGATTTTTTAGACCTATATTAAAATAGCCAAAAAAATTAAAAAGTCAACCCCACATAAATAAGTGCACTTTTTGTCTTTTTACGAAAAGATGTGCAGAAAAGTAGAGAGGTGATGTGATGGAAAAAAATAAAAAGATGGATTATTTAGGAGATGCCAAACCACCCCTTAATAGAAAAAACCTATTGTCCCAATTTTTGGGACTAGGAAAACAATCAGAAACGACCTCGTTTGGGAAGAAGCTATGTTAGGCTTGGTTTGGGAAGTGGTTTAGCTTTTTAACTTTTTGGCTTTTTTGGCTAAAGGCTGAAAATCTTAGTTTGGAAAGGGCTTTTAACTTTTTTGTGAGAGAATGAATGTAATGATTATATGTTGGATATGATATTTTGTTTTATTGGGACTAAAAAGCCTATTTTATTTTTTATGGCTATTTTAAGCCCAAACCCACCCAAACTCACTTCCCAAACAATGTCTTAGTAACTTTTTGACTTTTTACGAAAAGATATATAGAAAAATATAGAGAGTAATTGACAACTTATAGTAACTTTTTATTTTTTGACTAAAATATATAGTTGACAAACGAAGCCGAAATGTGTGGCTAGGACTATATAATATTAAAGGAAAGATTAAAGAAAAAAAATTATAATATTATATTTTTAAAATTATAATTAAAAAAAATTATAACCAAAAATCTCATGAGTTATAATTAAAATAATGCTATAACTATATAAAAAAAAAAAAAAAAAACAACATAACTTACGAATACACATTACAGGAGCATGTATAATAAAATTTCTCTAATTTTAAATTGATGTATTGTAGAATCCACAATTAAAGTGAATGTGGTGCCCAACATGTTTTTGGATAAAATTATGAGTAGAATTACTCCATTTAATATTAATGAAATCGTGATGATGAATTTGTTCATTGAACAACAGATTGCTGTACCTCTATCTCCAAGTTCACTTTATTAAACTCATAATTAAATACCAAACAAATAGTATAACTATGGCCTTGTTTGGTTTTTTTTTTAAAAATAATTATAGATTTTTTTTTAAAAAAAATATTAATTTGACAAAAATAAATATTAAAAATATATTTTTAAAATTTTAAAATTTATTTTTGACCTTCTTAAAGATAAAATTATATAAAAATGATAACTATTTGATTCTTTTATTCCTTTCGTCAATTTAATTTTTAATTTAAAACAAAATAATAAAATTATGAAATCAAACCAAACATGACCTAGGTGTCTCTTGTCACTTACAACAACTTTATAACCAAGTTGTGATTTGCAAATAACCTCATGCACCGTCACAATTTTTGTGCAAAGTAACCGGACGTGTTTTGTGCAATTTTATCCCTTCTCGCTCTCCTTCTCCCAACTACTCTCCTTGACCTCTGACAACTCCCTCCTTGACTCGTCTCCGGCCATCCAAGCAATATTTGTCACATTAGCCACCCAAGCAATATTTGTCACATTAGTCAGTTTCATAAATCCAGGTCCAAATCGCTTTTGTGCACGGAGAGAATAACGTTATGTTTGGTTTATGAATTTGAGAAGCGAATTAGAAAGAAAAATGAAAAAGATAGGTGAAATATGTGTAAAATACCATAACTACATTTCACATACCATCTCTTTTTTTTTTTTTTTTTTTAAATCTCTCTCTAAATTTATGAACCAAACACAGCCTAAATGTTTGTATTTGGTAAAAGGTAATAACCCTGTCCAGCACCCAAAACCTTTTTTTACAAAATGATTGCAATGCAGAAGCATAAGAACTTAGAAATGCTTCACTTTAATTTTGGTTTTGGTATCAACTATGATGAAGTTTTTGCTCACTACAAAAAAAATCAAATTTTAGCAGCGTTTTTTATTGCAGCGGCCTTAAAAATGCTGCTATAGATGGACTATTGTAGCGGTTATTGACTACAACTAAAAATTTAATTTTTAGTAGCATTTTTTTCCTAAAACGCTGCCATATATTTTTTTATAGTGACAGTTTGTACTCAACCGTTACTAAAAGCCCAGCAAAATAAAGGCCCGCCAAATTCAACTCTGATTTCGCGCGGACTCTTTTTTTTTTTTTTTTTTGTGTGGGTGAATAACATATCAGAAATTCAATCACAAAAAAAACCGTTCAACTCACAATTTGTGCCCTAGTCCACAACACTGATTTGGCGAAGTATCAGAGTTCATCTCCCCCGCGGCGTATTGAGGACATCAAGCTATAGCATCACTGTGATTTCAAGGTCAGTTTGCTCTCTGTGTTTCTCTTTCTCTAGCCATCTCTTTCTTCTTGTCTCTCGGTTTATCTCTCTACCCTTCTCTCTTTCTTCTACTGTCTCTGTTTCTCTTTTTCCCTTACTGTCTTTGGTCAAGTTTGGGTCAATGAAATTCATTCTTAAGCTGAGACTTGCCCTTCCATTCATTGCTTCTAATATCTCCAAAACTTCTCTACTTTGAAGGATTTCATGAACATCTTGAATGATTTTGATTTGGGAAAATAATTTAGAAAATAGATTGATTAACATGTTCGGTATTCTAATTTTTGATCATCTATGATATTCAATATAATTAGTGAAGTGAATGGATTGTTGTTGATGCTACACAATAAAATCTCATGCTTGAGGATTCATTATGTATGGTAGGTGTTTGATAAAATCCCACAATGGAGTAATAGTGCCTATATTTTTGTTTATTGATTTATTATGTTTTTGTGTGTGTCTCTCTCTCCTTTTTTTTTTTTTTTTTTTTTGTGTTGAGAAAATTGTTGCCTATGAATTTAATGCACAGTTTGTAATGTTTTGTTGCCTTGATTATCAATTTTGATATAATTCTGTTCGTATTTGTAATTTATAAATAATCTCTTATCTCTTGATAAAAAAAAGATCAATGAGTAACCAATCACTTTTCCATATACTAGTTATTGTCTGAAATGCTTAGGGTTATAATTGCCCAGGTTGTATAATATATTGTTTAATATTAGTTTCAAAATATAACGAGTACAAAAATGTACTTAAGCTTCTTTCGTTTATTTTTCAAATCAATCTCAAACAAGTTTTAATCACCCCAAGTTCGAATAGTTTAATTTTTTGAATAATTTTCTGACACAAACTTATCGAATCAAGCCTAAAAAATTAACAAATTTCTGAATATATTGCTTACATAACGATGAAATCTCAATTGAATTTTCAACAAACTAAATAGCCATTATTTTACAGCCCTAGAAATGAACTACTGCAATTGAGCAACAGAACACTGATAATGAAACATGAAAATATAAAATGTGAGAAGAAACACTAGATACCTTAATTCAGTAAAAGGTTTCTAGAAATAAAGAAAACAGAGATACTGTTTTGAGCTACTACATTCTTGCCATTTCAAACTGATCAACAAAAAGCCAAAGGCAATAATGATGACAATTTTTTTTTGTCTCACTAAAAGTAGACATCCAAATGCATATCCATATTGGTAAGGATGTTATGTAATGTAGCATTCCATGCAAGAAGATTCGAAAACCTATTGAAGGCAATTCATTGGCAGTGAACTACAAATTACGATAACAAAAAAATGTAAATGAAATTACATGAAGAGAACTACCAGTCCAAACCTATAGCCTGAATGGTCTAATTTATCTTATGCTGTTTCCCTGGAGGAATTGTAATAAACATTTCAAGAAGTGATCGATAGTACATGGACAATTTGCAATGCAAATAATCTTTTGACTAATACCATACAAAATATGTTCATCATCAACATGCATGTGTCAAAGACTATAAGGCTTAACACCAATCATGATTTGTGAACATATCTAATACTATCCAGCAAAATTACAATAACAAATGAATCCATGTACATACTTTGTTTGTGATGTTTGAAAGCTCAACACTAATCATCCTGCATTCTTCATCACAACAAGGCTTCAGTTCTTCCGACAAACTGCATGAAAGGTAAGAGAAAAAAGTAACAAATAAATTAAACTAAAACAATAGACAAAAACCAATCTTAAACCCATTAGGCCATTACCACTTGTCGAACTAGTCTCTAGAAAGCGAAATTTATTTTTACCTTTCATTTTTTGTACCAGTTTGCTTATGTAAATTGGAAGGTAGATTAGTATATGATCTTGCATCTGTAAGATGAAAAAGATTGAGAAGCAGCTATGGAAGGTTGTACCTTTGGTGGTCTTTTGGTCCATATGGAAGCATAGAAACGACTGTGTGTTTAATGGGTCACGGCCAAATTTTAAAGATCTATGTGAGCTAGTCAAAGTAAGAATAGCTTTGTTGGTCAAATCTTCCCCAGCCAAAGTGGACTTCTCTGTTAATGATATAGTCTTTGACTTGCAGCAGGTCCAATATTGTATTAGACATAGGAGTTGAGTCTTGGCCCTGGTTTGCTGTGCTGCTTTGGTCTCAGCGTGTTCTGTTGATGCTTGAGCCTAGCCTATGGTGGGTTCTGCTGGCGTGTGTATCTGTCTGTCAGCTTGGGCTTGTTGCTGGTCCTGTAGGTTTAGGTTCAGATTATATCCTGTTGGACTGTCAGGCTCAGTGGTGGACTGATATGACTAGGTGTTAGGGTTTTATTGGTGTGTGCAGATACTATGAGGGTGCCCCTGTAGATACTATGGTCAGAGCGCAGTATAGTTTAGAGTGGCTCAGTTTATTTTGTGATCTTTGGGAGCTCAGTATAGTTAGAGTGGCCCTTGGATAAGAAGTATGACTGGTAAACTTGTGATTGGTAGGCTCTTGTTCATAGGTTTGCTCTGCTGTCAACTGCTAGGCTACTGACCTTGTTTGGTTGCTGGTCCAGATTCTATTTTGTTGATTGGGCCGCCTTAAAGATATGCTTGGACTGCTCAGCAATGGAATGTTATGTTGATTTGCTTTGATTTGTAATACAAGGCCTTCAGCTTTATTTTTCTCCAAGTTCAAGATCTATCCTAGCTGCTGTACATTAGGTTCTATTTTGTTAGGCTCTTGTATATTAGGTTTGCTCTATTGTCAACTGGTAGGCTGTTGGCTCTGTGGGGTTGTTGGTTCAGGTTGTAGTTTGTTGATTGGGCTGCCATACTGATATGCTTGGACTGCCATACAGATATACAGATATGCTTGGGCTGCCATACATTACTCTGCTGCTATTACTTTGTTGCTGCTATTACTCTTCTGCTATTAATTGTTGCTATTACTCTTCTGCCGCTTTTTCTTTTGATTGGTTTCTCACCAATCTTTGGTTTATGGTTGCATATGATTATGCTCCATTTGCGGTGCCAACCTAGTTGGGATCGTAGAGGTTAGTTATGATGCTTTTGCATTTCCCCGACTTTGTTGATGTAATTATCGCATGTATTGTGCCTTTTGTCATCAATAAAACTTTTGTTTTGCCGATCAAAAATATAATCTTCCATTTGAGAAAATCTGTTTACCATCCTGTGGCAAGAGTTATTCAAGAAATACAATTACCAATTTTCAATGTAAAAATTATTCAAAAGTAGAGAAACAATAGACGTTGAAGGAAAATACTATTTTTGTGTCATCCCCCATCCACCCAGGAACGCTCCTTGACAAAAGGGTTATATATTGCTCCGTAGCCACCTCTCGGTTCATGTCCCCAAGCTGTTGCAAAGCATTCTTAAGACAATATAACTAGTTTGCCTCATTAATTACACAAATAAGCTACAAATCTTATTATCAAAACTAACAGCCAATTACACACCAGAATATAATTAAGGAATAAGGATGAGCAGTAATGTAGTGTACAAGTAAAGTCCATTTGCTTTATACCTACCTTAACTTATGTTATGAGTTTTGTAATTGGGAGAGGTTAGTATGAGAAAAGGCAAGTGAACAGGATGAACCCTAACAAAGTGTTGTGTATATATGTTGCAATGTTGTGAATTGTGCAGAGGGTTTAGAACCGCTTCCATGGGAGACAAGGCTTAGGGGTTGTTTGGGAAGTGCTAGATTAGTATAATTTTTGACTTTTCATGAAAAAATGTGAAATATGGGTTAGGATTGAAGTGATGTAGTAGAGAGGTGATGTGACTCAAATAAGAAGTGATGTGCCCCAAATAAGATGATTGTGACTCAAATAAGATGATGTGCTAAAATAGCATGTGCTATTTTAGCACATGCCAAACAAGCACTTAATATAGCTATAGAAATAGCTCAAGGCCTCACGTTCTTGCACACGACAGAGAAGCAAGTCATCTACCGTGATTTTAAGGCTTCTAATATATTGCTTGACGGGGTAATTTAAGTTAAATTAAATTTTATTAATTGACCTCTTTGTGCATTACTGTATATATATATATATTAATTTGCCATTAATTTTGATTCTCGCCAATACGGTCAATGGATGATGGGTCGTACTGATCCACGTGTTCCACGGGTCTGATGACCTTCGTTCCTTTGATGCGTGCCTAGCAAGAACACTAGGTGAGATCGTAGGAATGTGTTTGTTACGTTTCCCAAAACCTAAAATTGTTTACTCTAGTTGGAAAGCATGTCATTGAATTCTATGGACAAAAAGTACAAAAACACAGTAAATCAAAAACAAAAAAACATTAAAAAAAACTTAGATCATCTAATCTTGTAAATTTGCAGATATTGATTTGAAATGAATCTGTAAAAAAATCATAACTCAAACATTAAAATGTTACATAAATTGTGATAATGAAATCCAATAAAACAATACAAAATAAAATGAAACGTATCAATATAAAATAGTTCAATTTTAGGAAAAGATATACAGGAAAAGTCATATACAAATAATTCAATTATGTGTACCTGCACTAAATTGTGTAGTGCTTTTTTATGTTAGTATAGATAACTCTTTATATAAAAAATAAAATGAAACGTATCAATATAAAATAGTTACATCAACTGGTGTCGACAGAGTAAAAAAATCATAACTCATAAACATTAAATTTCGAGATATTGATTTGAAATCAACTAAGCCTTAAGTTCCATCAAATGGGGTTGACAGAGTAAAAAAATCATAACTCATAAACATTAAAATGCTACATAAATTGTGAAAATGAAATCCAAGAAAACAATAAAAAATAAATTGAAACGTATCAATATAAAATAATTCAATTTTAGGAAAATATATACAGGAAAAGTCATATACAAATAATTCAATTATGTGTACTTACACTAAATTGTGTAATGCTTTTTTATGTTAGTATAGATAACTCTTTATATAATATATTTAACTTTTTATTTTGTTTCACGGTACTTCAATTTAGTTAATTATCAATGGATAAGAGTTGGATGAAGAAAAGTAGATTGTCAAGAGATTATATGCAAGGGATTAAAGAATTTTTGGAGTTTGCTTCTCACAATGTATCTAATGATGGAACAATTCCATGTCTATGTATGAGATGTGTGAATTCATACATGTTGACCCTAGAAGTTGTACATGATCACTTGGTATCCTATGGAATTGGTCCGGATTATAATTGTTGGTATCATCACAGAGAAATTATGTCTGCAACGACTTATAGTAGAACTAGTCAAAGCCATGTTGAAGAAATACGACCCGAGTATGGTGATATACGTGACATGTTGCGGGACGTGTTTTCCATGCACACCCAAAATATGGATGAATAAGCAGAAGAAAGTAATTTACCAGAACCATATGATCAAGGTCCAACCATGCAACGACCTCAAGAAGATCCTAATGAAGATGCACAAAAATTTTACGGCTTACTGAAAGATGCTGAGAAGCCTTTGTATGAAGGGTGCAAGAATTTTAACAAGTTGTCAGCAATTGTGCATCTGTATCACTTGAAATGTCTTAATGGATAGAGCAATCACTCATTCACAATGTTGCTTCAAATTTTGAAAGATATGCTTCCTTCAGATGCAAATTTGCCAAAAGCCTCTTATGATGCCAAGAAGATTATTAAGGATTTGGGTCTCGGTTATGAAAAGATTCATGCTTGTCCTAATGATTGTATGTTATTTTGGAAGGAACATGCAAATGATGAAGTGTGTCATTATGGTGCTTCAAGGTGGGCAACAAATGAGAATGATTTGCAGCAAAATATGAGTACTTCATCTAAAAAGAGAAAGAAAAAGGCTGCAAAGGCTTTACGGTGGTTTCCCTTGAAACCTCGATTGCAGAGGTTGTTCATGTCTTCAAAAACAACTGCTTCTATGAGATGGCATGCTAAAGGCCGTACAAATAATGGCATAATGAGGCATCCTGCCGATTCTATGGCTTGGAAAACATTCGACTCTCGATATGTAGATTTTTCCTTTGACTCTCACAATGTCAGGTTGGGGTTGGCGGCAGATGGATTTAACCCTTATGCGAATATGAGTATTAGTTATAGTATATGGCCGGTCATATTGGTCCCATATAATTTGCCTCCATAGATGTGCATGAAAAGATCTTCTTTCATCCTATCATTGCTTATTCCTGGTCCGAGCTCTCCTTCGAATGACATAGATGTGTACATGCAGCCTTTAGTTGAAGAATTGAAGGAATTATGGGATGTTGGAGTACAAACTTATGATATATCTTCCAAAGAGAACTTCCAAATGCATGCAGCTCTAATGTGGACTATAAATGACTTTCCCGCATATGGTGATTTGTCTGGTTGGAATTGTAACGCCCCGACCCTTCACATGTCATCGATATTGTCCATTTTGGGCCACGCCTGCACGGATTTGTTCTTCCAGTGGGTCACCCATCCTAAAACTACTCCAGCCTAAGCACGCTTAACTGGGGAGTTCTAATAGGGATTTCACCACCTAGGAAAAGGCCTCGATGCTATACAAGGGTTTAGGTTTTTACTTTTATAGCCCAGGAACTCCCCCTCCATTCCCGATGTGAGACATCAGGGCCTTACAATCCACCCCCATAAGGTTGCACGTCCCCATGCAGTAGCTTGCCAGCTCGCAAGCCCGCCCACATGCACCGAGAGACGCCAGGGGCCCACACTCGATACTCCGGAGAGTCGGCTCTAATACCATTTGTAACACCCCGACCCTTCACATGTCATCGATATTGTCCACTTTGGGCCACGCCCGCATGGATTTGTTCTTCCCAGTGAGTCACCCATCCTAGAACTACTCCAGCCTAAGCACGCTTAACTGGGGAGTTCTAATAGGGATTTCACCACCTGGGAAAAGGCCTCGATGCTATACAAGGGTCTAGGTTTTTACTTTTATAGCCTAGGAACTCCCCCTCCATTCCCGATGTGAGACACCAGGGCCTTACAGGGAATACCAAGGGGTGCTCTTGCATGTCCTTCTTGTAATTATGAGACTCATTCTCGATGGTTTAAAACATGGAGGAAATATTGTTTTATGGGTCATAGGCATTTCTTGGATAAAGATCATAGATTTCGTAAAGATAGAGCATCATTTGATGGCAAACAAGAAATAGAACCAGCTCCCGATATGCTATCTGCTTTGAGATCATGATGCAAACAGAAGACCTGATTACAAATTTGGAAAGACAAAGGCAAATGAAAAAAACAAAAAAAGAAAGAAACAAGCGGATGGTGATGAGATACAACCATGGAAGAAAAGAAGTATATTTTTTACATTATCGTATTGGGCAAATCAAAAATTGCGCCACAATCTTGATGTGATGCATATAGAGAAAAATGTGATTGATAATGTATATGGAACATTGTTGAATTTAGATGGAAGACAAAGGATAACTTGAAGGCACGTCTTGACTTACAAGAGATGGGTATAAGACGTGAACTTCACCCACAAAAGATCAGTTCCAATAAGACATATTTGCCTCCAGCTTGCTTCTCAATGATTTTAAAAGAGAAAGATGACTTCTTGAAAGTTTTGAAAAGGGTAAAAGTCCCAGATGGTTATGCTTCAAATATTTCGCGTTGTATCCAACTTAGACAGCGTAGGATTGTAGGTTTGAAGAGTCATGATGGTCATATTTTGATGTAGCAACTTCTTCCTATTGCATTACGAGGAACATTATCAAAACAAGTCGCTTCACCTCTAATTGAGCTATCTTGTTTCTTTAGGGAAATATGTTCCAAAGTCTTGCAAGTGGAAGAGCTTGACCGACTTGCATCTCGAATTGTATTGACTTTATGCAATTTGGAGAGAATCTTCCCTCCCTCATTTTTTACTGTTATGGTGCATTTAGTCGTCCATTTGGCCACTGAGGCTAAAAATTGCTGGCCCAGTTCACTATAGATGGATGTATCCCATTGAGAGGTTAGGCGTGATGACTTGTATCCATTTGCGTTTTTAACCTACATGACATTGACATCCCAATTTAGTCGATCTATAATTATATTGTTTTTCATGTAGGTATCTCCAACGACTAAAATCTTATGTTCGTAACAAAGCCCATCCAGAGGGCTCTATTGTAGAAGGATACATAGCTGAAGAGTGCTTAATATTTTGTTCGCGATATTTGGAATCTGTTGAAACCATATTCAATCGACCCTTAAGAAATGTTGAAGATTCTACAAGGGTAATAATGAATATCAAACTTGATCAAAAGTCATGGATACAAGCACATCGTTATGTGCTATTTAACAATGATGAAATTCAACCATATCGGATGTAAGCAATATTTATGAGTTGTGGTGTATAAATAAGTTTGAGTTTCCTATTTTAATACTTGCAATAGTAACACAAGTTAGGTTTGTATATATAGAGAACACAAGGAGCATATAAAGAGACAAAGTCGTCGGTGTCGTCTAACTGATGAAGTTCTTAATAAGATGCATATGGAAAAGTTTTGTGAGTGGTTTAGATCATATGTAAGTATGTAGCTATTAAATAATACTATTACCATATACAATTTTTAGCGTAGAGATTAATGTAATCATTTTAATGGATTCTATAATATATCAGGTTGTAGTTATGGATGACACAAGAAAGCAACAACTTATTGATGAAATCAAGTGGCTTGCTCAAGGCCCAAACACTCTAGCTAGACGATTTAAACGATATGTTGTTAATGGTTTTAAGTTCCGAATTAAAAATTACGAGGCGGCGAAGAAAACTCAGAATAGTGGGGTTTGTGTGGCCACCGAATGAGGCACCATGTATTATGGTGTTTTATTTGATATCATTGAGCTCAATTATTTTGACAAGTTGAAATATGTATTATTCAAATGCAATTCGGCTGATGTGAACACAGGTAGAGGCTACAAGATAGATGAATATGGTTTTAACCTTGTAAAATTTTCACATTTGATACATACTGGAGAACGGTTAAATGATGAACCATTTGTCTTGTCATCTCAAGCTTCACAAGTTTATTATGTGGGAGATGTAAGGCATGAAAATTGGTTGGTTGTTGTTAAAACAAAAGCGAGGGATGTGTTTGATGTTGGTACTAGTGAATTATGTGATGGTGATGTTGACACTTATTATGATAACGAGCCGTATAATATGATAGTTAAAGACACTCATGTGGATGCGAATGAAAACCTCAATTGGGCTAGATATTATACAGATGGAACGACAATCAATATACCACTTCCACTTGATAACCAACTGATTGATGAAGATGATTTAGGATGAGGATGTCTAGTTGTTGAGTTCAACTAGTTTGCTTTTAATTTATTTATTCTCATGTTAATCTTTGAAACATTATTTGGTTTTGAATATAAATTTCAAATTTCTTAGTTTCATATATGTATGGCAACCCATGTTTTGCATTTTTTTTTTAATCACATACCCCTTGTGGATGTAGGCGTAAGCCAAACCAGGTAAATTATCTGTTTTCTTCTTTATGATTGTGTTTGCATCAATTTGCCACTTTGTATCCGATCTCAAATTTGTATGGGTTTGTCAGGACACTTGTCTAGTTGCCATTGAAGTGTATTGTATGGGTTATTAATGAGGACATCTATATTTCTTCTAATAGATAACTGATGGTTTTTTTTATTTTATTTTAATGTTTGTTGTTAAATATAGCTATTAAAAACTTGAGAAAATCAGCATCTTGACAATATTGTTTTTATGTTCTCTCTGGTTTTAACTTTTAGTTTGTGAATGTAGGTATATCATATCTTGAGAAGAAAGAAGTCCACACCCGTCTAAGAGATGTGAGTATAGTCATGTATGTCCGCACTTGTCTGAATGTAGTAGTATTATTGTGCCATGTTATGTTATTGTATTAGGAAGGGAAGCTAAGTCTAGCCCTGTTTTGCTAATTTCACTGGAATGTAGCCAATTGGCTGTGGATGATCTGATGTGTTTTGTGATCTATGGTGTGTAATTTGTCTGCTGATGGCTGTTGTAGACACCCCATTTTTGACTGTCCTCAAGACTTGGACGTCATCGTTTTGAACACTCGATGGTCATCCATGCTCGTGTTCGTTTTGAGTTCCCGAAGGTCTCGGCTGCGCGCCTTGCCTTAGGATCTCTCAACTTGTTTGTTTTGTGCTTGTTTGTTTTGTGCTTGGTTATGGACCAAGGACTTGTGGTTTTGCTCTTGAGGGAAGAGGGTGGCTTGTTGGCTATCCCTACAACCCATCAGCTAAGGCCTTGTGCCATCAGCCTTGTTTTCTTGCTATCGGCCATAAGTGTTGGCTGATCGGCACTCTTTTTGGTCGATTGACCATATTTCTTGGCCGAGACCTTTCCACCTACTTTTGTAGATATTTTTGTGCCAGCTGTGACAGCTGGTGAGCACAATTCTCATCCTCCATATATGGAGGGATTACATCAAGACTCAAGCTTTGAGAATTGAAATTTCTATAAGAAGGGAGACCCCTCTCCCTTTCCAGAGGTTTTGAAAAGTGGATATACAAAACATATATCACTCTCTCTCTATATTTTACCTCTCTCTCTCCATTTGCTCTTGTTTGTGCTCAAAAGTGTAAAATCTTCATACTATTGCACACAAACACCTACTAGAACACCATCCTTTTGTTGCTGAGGTACTGAGGAGTTGGTTTTAGTGTTTTTGGGTTAGTTTGAACTCAGAAAAGCTGCTGGAGTTGTGTTCTTGAAGGTGTTCTTCAAGGGTGAGTCAACTACCTTTTAATCCCTTGTTTTGGCTTAAGCTTTTAGACCTATTTGCATGCTGATTTAAGCTTAACTTTCTACTATAAAAAGTTCTAATTTTTCATGCTTATGATGATTGTTTAAGGTCACTTTTGTGTTTGGGGTAGTCTACCCCCTCTTAGGCCTTGTTTGGCCTTGTTTTGTGCCTTCCTTTTTGAGCTTTTGGGACCACCTTGTTTGGGCCTTCTCACCACTGAAATCTAGAGGATTTTCAGTGGTGGAAGGTAGTTTTGAGGTCCCAAATAGAAGAGGGTCATCCCCTCTCCTTGTGTCTTGTATGCTAGTATAAATGGCTCATAATAGTAGCATGTTTGCTTAGCTTGTTTTGGCTCCATTTCAGCAAGTATTTAGTGTTATTTTGCCATGCTATACCTCTGTCTAAGGTTGGTTTAATAACCTCTTGCATGCACCATGCACTTGTAGTGCAATCCTCTCTATTGCCTTAACATGCATCTTGTGTTTGGATCATCATTCTTGCATGTTTTGGCTCAACTCAAAGAAGCTTTTAGCCTTGTTTTACCATGCTTAAGCTCTGATTTACATTGTCTTGATCATATATGCCATGCTTTGTATAGCCGTAGTGCATTCTAGCTTGTTAGCTTTGAGTTTCCAAGCCACTAGCATGCATTGCTTGGGCTACTTTCCTGATTTGGCATCATTTGTTATGTAATTTTAGAGCATATTTCATGGTCATACACTTGTGCTTGTCACTCTTTTAATGCCTAGGAAGTTTGGCTCTTTATGCCTCAAGAGTGGGTCATTGTGCATGCCTTTATGCTTAGACCTTTGGGCTATCATTTCAATGTATTTTTGGTCTTGTTTTACCATGATGCATCTCTGATTTTTGTTGTTAAAGTCATACCATGTTTGGTTTTGATAGGTGTAGTGCAATCCCCTTTGTTGGCCTTATTTGCATTATGCCTTATGCCTTTCATGTTGACTTGTTTTGGCTTTGGTCCATGCATGTTTTAGACTCATTTTGGCATGATCTAGGACTGTTTTTGGTTGTCCTTGGCCCTTTGGGGCTTGATTCATGTGGCCTTGGTACAAGCTCCTTGGCTAGCCTTAAGCTTTGAGCCTCATGCATGCTATGCTTGTGTTATATGTGTGATTTGGCATCATTCCTAACATCATTTCAGAGCATTTAGTGTTGTCACACTTGCATGCTTTTCGCTCTTTAAGTGCTCTTGAGAGTTGTCCTCTTTATGCCTTAATTCTTGGGCCAATTGGCATGCATGCTTGTCTTGCATTTCATGCAGGGGCGGCTCCAAGGCTTGGTCAGGGATGTCACCCGAATCCCTTGGCTGAATTTTTTTATTTATTTATTATATAAATATTAGATTTTAGGAAAAAAATTAGTAATTGAACCCACTAAAATACAATTTTGAACCCATAGTTTTAAGTCCTACTCTTTTGAACCCACCAATTTTGAACCCATATTAGATATTAGCATGTCTTTTTGCTTAAACAATAGTATCAATATATTGAAATATTTTTGTTTATAATTTTAGAATTTAAATTAATTTGTTGATTTTTTTCTCCATAGGTGATATAATGATTAATGTGAATTTTCTGTAAAATATATGGTATTTAAGTTTTTGATTGACACCACTGACAAAAATTCCTAGAGTCGCCACTGATTTCATGTATTCAATTTATCATTTTGGCCACTGATTTGGGCATGGCTGAGGTCTGTCCATTTTGGTTTAAGGTCCATCTTTGCATGTTGTTGCATGTTTGTTAGATTGCATGTTGTTGCATGCTTGTTGTTTGCATCATTGTTGCATGCTTGGTACATTGCATGTTTGCATGTTTAGGTTGCATTGCATGTTTGGTACATTGCATGTTTGCATGTTTAGGTTGCATTGTATTTTGCATGCTTGTTACATTAGCTTTGTTTGGCATGCTTATGTTGCATACATTGCATTGTGTTTGGTTTGGGTGTCAAACCAAACACGAGGGAACGAGGGACGTTTCATACTTGAAGTGATGAAACGTGCCTCAATCCTCGGTTGCCGACACTCTTGATCAAACATGATAGAGTTTAAGGCACTTATGTGTTTTTGTGCATTCATTCCATATTGATTTGTGCAACTCGGCCTCTTTGGCCATCATGCATCGAAATGCGTGATTGATGGCTCGAGAGTCGAGCACTACACTCCTTTGAGCTTCAAACATGAAAAGGGGTGTAGTTGCACAACATTTTCTTGCAAATGTATTACCATGTCTCTGTTTGTACTCTGCTGCAGCAAAAGGAGCAGTTTACAGGAAGAGATGGCCAATCGGCTATCTAGTATGCCGATCGGCTATCAATATTTGGCCAATGGACTCAAAAGTTGTCGATGACCCTCATCTCTTGGCCGATGGCCTTACCTCTTGACCGATGGCCTCTCAACATATCTATGAGGTGGATCAGAAGTGTTTCAGAAGTTGGCACAGTTTTCAGAAGTCTAAAACAGTGCAAACAGAGGCAACATGAGGCATGGCAACGGATTTTCAAGCGAAGCGATCGAGCATGCATCATTCATCACTTCGAGGCAGAGCTGTGGCAGCCTGTTTTAGTTTCATACTTGGCTGGTTTTGTAACTTGATTAATTTGTTTAATTAGTTAAGGGTTTTGTAATAATTAATTAGCTAGGATAGTTAGTTAATTAGTTGGTTTGTATTATTTATTCGGACCCTCCGTCGAGAGGGCACAATTGTTGTAATAAGTGTGCGTGTGTGTGATGCATGTCTTCCAACCCTACGTCTTTCTCCCTTTTACTTATCAGCCTTCGATGGTTAGTTTTAGGTCATATTTCAATTAGCATACTTATGCTCGCATGTTTGCATTCATTCATTTGTCTTGTATGCACCGGGCTCGGCGCATCATACAAATTACATTGTATTTCAAATACATTTACTTGAATACGTGTTTAACAGCATGTTACCAAGTGTTGCATTTCATATGCCATCTTAGAATAGCCGAGCCTATTTTAGTTGCATTTTTGCATGTGTTGCATTAGGCATCTTAACATAGCTAGGATCATGCATTGATTACTAACTAGTTGTTGTTTTGGCTCGGAGTACACTGTAAGTGTTTATGCTTTAGCATCTTGCATGTGTGTAAGTGTTAACATGACAGCATGTTTGCCATGAGGCTATTTGCTTAAATGATATAACTGCCTGAATGCCTGTGGGTGAAGGTTGGATTGCTTGAATTGG